>VYXD01006606.1:20287-93160 GCA_013397195.1 Hylia prasina
TTCTACCCATACTGGATCATTTGACAGCCAATTCAGTTTTTGGGCAGGGCAGCGTTCAGTGGCTGCAGCCCGAAAATCCGGGGAGGGGTCGGGAATGTCAATTGTGACCCCCCATTGTGACATGAGGTCCCTTCCAAGTAAGGGTTCCTTATAATCCAAAATGAATGGATGAATATTTGCCAATTGTCCGTTTGGCCCCTCGATTTGTACGATGCTCTTAGATTGACGAGCCAATTGAAGACCCCCTACGACCTGGACTTGTCCAGGTGCGCTTTGCAAGGCCCAATGTGACGGCCAATCCCGTGAAGGGATGATCGTCACATCTGCCCCCGTATCTAACAGTCCGTTGATGGTCAAGGATTCGTGGCCTACTCTTACCTTACATGGTAACTTGGGCCTTTCTCTTTTGATGACTTGAGTGGCGTTTATAGAGATGGTGTCCTTACCTGTGTTGGGTAAAGGAATGGCTTGTGCCACTATTTGGCCTCTAGGTAAGAATGTAGGTGGGTGGGAGCATCGAATCCAGAGGCTGAAGTGCTCAGGCTTAGAAGAAACCATTCCTGGAGCTAGCTCAATCTCTGGAGGCGTGCTTTTGCAATCTCCCACTATTAAGTAGCTACTATCCATTCGTGACCAGGTACCTGCATCTCTTGTGTCTACTTTCACAATCCTCCAACATTCGTCCTTCAGGAGAAGTGGTATGTTAAGGCGTAACTGAAATGGTTCATATAAAGAATTGGTCTTACAAGTGGCCGATGCTTGGTCCTTGGTTACCACTGTAGCGTCCGGTGTAGTCGAGTCCGGCGCGAGGCTTCCAGGGGAAGCCTCTGTCGTGTTTGGTGATGGTGATGGATCCCGGAGGGGAAAGCCCTTGAGGTCCATACAGGAGAGAGATTTACAAAGACTGATGTTAGCGCCTCACCGTCCTCCCGCCTTCGGGCCACCCGACTTCTGTCGGCGCACTGGGTGGCCCCGCGCTCACCTTTTAGTTTTTTTGATTTTTGTCATGCCCCCTTGTCTTTGAGTTTTTCCTCCCCCCTGCTGACGCCCCCGTCTAAACTCTTCCCACTTTCCCCGCTCTGGGCAATCTTGGAACCAATGTCCTGTCTTGCCGCAGAGGATGCATGGTCTAGAATTGGGGTTCATGGGATGTCATTGAAAATTGGGCGTCTTTGGTTTTTGCAGCTGATCCCTTCGGGTGGTCGAAGCAGTGCGGATGATCGGGTGTCTTTGCGGTGGTTGGTCTCTTAGCCCAGAGCTTGGAACAATGGCAGGGGGACCCATCAGAGGAACTTTCATCTCCACCACGCGCAACATGTCTGGAAGGGTCGGCCTGGGGTCCATTGGCAGGGTGAGGATGGCTGCTTTGCACTGCTCGTTCAAATTAGATAATGCCATTTGTCGCAGCACATCCTCTTGGACCCCATCGTCCTGCACCTGCAACTCAATGGCGCGGGTTAGTTTTTCTACAAAGTCAACAAATGTTTCTTTGGGCCCTTGCCTGATCTGCGTGTAAGGTGGAATGGGCTCTGTGGGCTTGAGACTAAGGAAGGCATGTTCTGCTAGCTTTTTTACTTCTAGGACCATCGCAGGGATCTCCGCAGCTTGGGTCGGTGCTAAGGCCCAGGCACCCTCTCCACACAGATGTTCTAAAGTTATTGGATTCCCCCGGGCATCTGCGTGGGTCCCCGGATCTCGTAGAAGGCCTGGGAGGGCGTCCCTCAACAGGGCTTTCCATCCTGCCTCCCAGAGTTTAAACTCTGTTCCATTCAGGAGGCAGGCGAAGAGCTGCCTGATGTCAGCTGGGACGACCACGGTCCCGGCAAGGTGGGCGGCTAACTGACCTCGAAAATACGGACTGTCTCGTCCGCACTCTCGGATTGCCTTGCTGAGATCCTTGATCGTACTTTGGGGTAGTGGGTGCCAGTCCTGGGCTGTATTCCCACCCCTTGTCTTCCGGAAAGTTACCGGAGCAAGGGAGGGAATGCAGTCCTGGACCCGGTCTTCCTGTTCCGCGATCTCCTCTTCCGGCCCCAAAGCATGGGAACCGGAAGGGGGACCGTGGGAACTGGAAGTCCAAGATGGCCTCTGACCTGCTGGAGGTGTGGTCTGGGAGTGGGCTGACCTTTTNGGTCTGTCCAGTGGGCAGAACAGAACTCAAGGGAGGAGCCTTGGGGAGGAAGGGGTTGGAAGGGCAAAAAGGATTTCGGGATGAAGGAAAAGGAAGTGAGGAGCAAGATGGCCATTGCGCCACGCGGTCACCGGCATCTTGTCCCCACACCGACGAGGTGCGATTTTGTGACTCCTCGCCGGCTGCTAAACTGAAACGAACATGGGGTTTAGAAACCGGGGAAAATTGGGGACGGGAAGAACCCCAGGGAGCTTGGCCAGGGCTATCCCAGGGACCCTGAACAGTCTGGCCACGACTGTTCAGGCGGGGGGACTGAGGGATCCTAAGGGAGCCAGGGCTGGCAGAACACTTGGTGTCTGCTGCTCTCTTTAGGATCCTCGATCGAGGGATAGAGGGACAGGGACTAGGGTTTCGGGGAACCGGGGAAGGTCTGTAGGCTTCTTTCTGCACTTCCTCTGATAATGATAAAACTGCGGCTTTCAGCCGCCGAGGCCAAACGTATAATTTAGATGCCATCTTGTCCCCTGCATTTGCCAATTCTAGAAATTTGAGGTCCACAGCGCTCCAAAATTGGGCTTGGTGGACAGCCTCAGGGGATACATCTGGGAAGTGCAGGAAGAGGAGCCTAATAAACCTTTTCAACTCTCCCTTGGAGAACTTCAAATTACAACACTCCAAAACCCTAACACAACTATAATAAATTCCCGTCTGCGCCACCGTCAGCTTTGCACCCATGCCGACACTCCGGTGGTGGCTCTCTCAATTCCCCGACAGAGATGGAACCTTAACAAATAAAAATGTAGAATGCCCAAGCACACTTAAAAAACCAGAGTAGTGGGGGACCAAATCCACCCTCTGGGGTGCTGCCCACTTTGTAAAACGAAAAGCAATGGCAAAAACTGTAGAGGTGTAGAATGGCAAGGTATAAAAGAAAAGCGACAAACAGAAAGCAAAAGGAAAAGTACCACCGAGGAAACCCAGGGGAGTACACGACTTTCCCCCCAGGGACTGCGCAGTCACAACAAGTGTTCTCAGGACGTAGCTGCCAGGACACACACACACACGCGCGGGAGAGCCAAAACAATCAGCCGTCCGCAATGGGTCCCAAAGTTCCCACGGGGGAAACTTACCAGTCTCGGTGGTAGAAGAAATCTGCCAGGGAAGAGATTGCTGCAGCTGGGAAAGGCTCCTTGGTGCCAGAAGTTGTCTTCCCCCCTGCTGGGAGCACTCTCACTACGGGAGGTGCAGCAACCAGCAGAGTGAGACGTGTCGAGGGCTTGAGGGTAACTCCACACAGCTTTTTCCGCGAAGTCTGGGGATGGTCACAGGCTCAAACGCGGCGACCGCGTCACGAACTCGGTGTAAATCCAGGCGTCTAGCAGCGAGATCACGTTGGGCGCCAACTGTCGCCCCGCTCCTGCTTTCCCGGCCTGCCCTGTGACCAGGTAGCAGGCACCAGGGTGTCGCTGTCTAGCGAGGCGAGGCGACAAGGGTCCTTGACTCGCAGTGCTTAGACTGCGCTGGGACCGAGAACAACGCTGTAGCAAAGAAGGGAGGACTCAGAGCTGGGGTGGAACAACGGAGAGTTTATTCCAGGCAGGGAACCCAGGACTGAGACCGAGACTCTTTCAGGGACATCAACTTATAAAGGGAGGTGTTAACCATGGGAGGGGGACGGTTACATCCAATGGGAAGTTAGTGTGGGAAGGGTTTGATCACTGTCCATCAGGACAGGATCCAATGGGAAGGGATACAGGGAGTGGTCAGTGGACTCCAGCCAATCCCTCGACGCTCTCCCTGGAATCTTCCAGAAGGCAGGGAGAGGTTTGGAGAGGATTGGCAGGAGCAAGGGGTGGGATTTACAATTGATGGATAGAGAGGTGGGGAAGGGACAACCCATCTTGGGAAAAACACAGGGGTACAAAGGATTAAACCATTATCACAGGGAAATAAATCCAATTAATATACAACAAACTGCAACACTTGGTAGCCTTCCCCTGAATTCACTCCAGCACATCAGTCTTTCTTGTGATGAGGAGCTGCAAAGTAAACATGGTACTCAAAAGCCTTCTATAAAATAGTGAAGCTGTACTGATAATTGCAGTGATTTTGTCTGTTGTAGGATGGACAAGACTTTGTTCTATAACAAAGTCTAATAAGAGATCTGGTTTTCTATGGATGACATGGTTCTGATGGTGAACGCCGCTTGCTGTATACTATATAATTTCTGCAACTATTATGTCCTTTGTGGATCCAGTCAGGTGGATAAATAAGGTGTTTGTAGTAATTGTTGGAGTCAGATATGCCAGTTCCTTCTGCTCTGGGTACCAGTTGTTTGAGGGACTGTAAAAGAGCATTGTGATGGCATACCCTATCCAGACAGCAACTGGGTTTTTTTGTATCACATGTGCAGATATTTTAAAATCAATTAATTTTGGAGAATTTTCATCAAATAAAAAATTAAGCTGAATTTTCAGATATTAGACTGTTATCAAGCTTAGCTTACAATATGAGCAATGCTCACCTTGCCATCTATAGCTGCTTCTGAGTAGGAGGATTAATAGCAAATCTTCTCCTCCATCAATGTTCAATACTGCTATATAAATGGAGTGAGGAAGATGATGTAGGTCTTCAACAAAAGGTTATTTTTCATGCTGCATTGTAGATTCTGGGTTGCTAGTATTATGATTTTCTGATCAAGAATGCAGCTTAATATTGCCTTTTTAAAAAAAAAAAAATTAGTATATCTTCTTGCAGTTTTCAGTCTTTCAAGTTTTGTCCTAAGTCTCTGCAACGGGAGGGAGTTTATGTTCCCAGTGTAGAAAAAAAGAGTTTCTGTGATCTATTTCTTTCCTGTTTATCATGTAGAGTATATGTAAATACATGGTAAGGTGTACCCTTCAGAGCCATACAGTCTGTACAGTAGGATCTGGTGGCTTAGAAATCCTGGAAGAGCTTTGAATATCTGTGATTCCATTGTATATCTAGAGATCATCATGAAGACACCGTTGTTGCCTGATAGTCTGGAAATGATGGAAACTGTAACTGCTATAACAAAAGGCCTCTGGGAGGAGTTTCTGTATGCCACAGGCTTACTGGGTGGGATTAATTTTGCTAAACACAGACAATTCCTCGTCTGGACTTAATTTATTGTGTGTAGAGGAAAATAGGCATTTATAGGGCTTGTTTTCATTTTGCAGCACAATTTTTATTATCCCAATGCCACTGCCTAAAATAAAACAGATAAATGACTTGTTAAATACCTGTTTTCTTTATTGATTTTAAAGGGAGCCTGAGATGACTCTTTCAGCTCTAAAAATCTGTGCCATAGCTGACTAAAGTTGGTTGTAATAGGTTTGCTTTCATTGTAACAGCAGCAGGCCAAAAGAGAACTTAGGTTGCTTGGGGGAATGGTTTTAACTTCCCCATTTTTTCCCCGTGTTGTTCTCAGGGGAATTGGAAGCAGAGCAAGAATGCACACAGACTTCTGCTGGCTGTTATTTTTCCTGTTGTTTAATTGTTGTTCCAGAATAAAGTGTCAAACTCATCCATGCCTAAAGTTTTCAGTGTTTCAACCTGTCTTGCTGCATTAAGTTCTTTGAGCTTATTAGGAAAGTAGTCTTCACACTGTTAGATACACAGTGGATTTTTTGGAGAAGATGCAACTGGCTGATCATTTCTGTTTCCAGGATTTGAACAGCCATATTGTGCCCTGGTTAGTTTCTGAAGCACTGAATTTCACTTCTTGAAGACATCTTTTTTGTTTTTTCTATTTCCTTGTAGTGGTTGCATTCAAAGAGTTGTGGTCAATTGCTCCATGTCCAAGTTGAGACCAGTGATGTTCCTCAGGGATCATTATTGGGACTGGTGCTGTTTAACATCTTTCTCAGAGACATGGACAGTGGGATCAAGTGCACCTTCAGCAAGCTTGCTGACACTGAGCTTTGTGGTGCAGCCAAAATGCTTGAAGGAAGGGATGCCTTCCAGAGGCTCTGGACAGGCCTGAGAAGTGGGTCCATGTGAACCTTACAGAATTCCTCAAGGGCGAGGTCCTACACCTGGGTCATGATAATCTTAAGCACAATTATAGACTGGGTGGAGCATAGTTTGAGAGCAGTTTTGGGATTTTGGAGTAAATTAATGGTTTTGGAATTTTATTCTTAGAGTATCATTACCTTCTGTCCCGCTTCTATTCCTTTTCTACTACCAATGACGTCTTCAAATGATAAAATAACTTAAAAACACCCTATATTTATTTTGAAATTATGTGACTTAGTCATCTCATGTTAGATAACTTCAGCACTTCCGAGAGGGAATTAAACACATCTGCTAATTTGTGACTGAGCCTTATTGCAGCTGATTTTTAAGGTCTTTGAATCCAGTTCCAAGCAAAAGTCAGTGGGATTTAGGGCTGTGGAAAATGAGCAAGTTTGAAAACTTAATGGCCAAATAAGGTGGTTTCTTCCCTGACACCTTACTGAGTTAATGTGGCTGGACAGAAGAGTGTACAGCAGATTGCATAACAGACCATGAAGAACTTTGCTGTGTGTATCTGAGTATGAGCTCCTAGATTTGAGTTCCGTTGTATGGAAAGTTAGCATCTAGTTTCTAGACTTAAATGTTAGAACTGTGTGTTTATACATTAATTACCATGTTTTCACTATGTAGGACTTGTCTAAGAGTTTGTCTTACCTTTGAGAACCAAGTAACCAGCACAAGTAGCCCCTACTGTTAAATCAGAACATTGTATTACATGAATTCCTGATATTTGTCTGTTCTCTTTTATTTGCTTTTCTTTCCAACTTATTTGTGAGCTTGCTGTTGAAAAAGTTCCTTTCAATCTGTCCTTTAAAATTGATTTCAGTTTTACTTTTCAATGGTTTGTTTTTCAAGTATGAGATGTTACTATTCCAGTTGTAGAGTTGGTTATCACTTTTTGAGTCAGTTAAAAGACGTGACAAAAAAACAAGAAGCAAAAGAGCCTCAGAAATTATGTTTTCTAATTGATTGTATATTTACAATTTTCTCATCTTTGTTTTGTTTTTCAGTTCCCAGCTTCAGCTAAAAAACTGACCACTGTATACTGATGTTAAATATATCAGAAATTTGTTTGGAAACAAGAAATTGAGAGAACTGTATAGCAGCATTAGTGTAACAGACCTCCTGTGTATATTTGAACCTATTGGTCAGTGGCTGCTTAATGCCATCGCTTCCTGATGCTGAAGGTCTGATGTCATGTTCCAAGTGACTTATGCAGTCAGCAGTGCAGGTATGTTAGGAGAGTTGTAATTGGCAGTAGACAGAAAATATTAGTAAGTCGATCTTTTAGAGAAATATTTCTTCTATGTAGTTTTCATAGCCCTTAAAGTGAGTTGAAAAGACAATAAATATCCATCATTAGCACTATTGCAACCCTTGATTTTGCTAACTTTTGAGCTGCTGTTATTTTTTGTTTTTCAGACTCAGGAAATGGGAGGGTGAATTTGGGAAGTGAAGTTGACAAGTTGACAGGAAGCTGACACTGTGCTGATAAAGGAAACTAAGTATGTTGGGCTGTCTTAAACCACAGATGTTTCTTCTGAAATATGTGGAGACTACATTTGGAAATTACCTGTTTCTGTAGCCATTCACTGTAGTCCATGCCAGGCAGTTTGTATCCGTAGATGGATACCATTTTCAGCAGGAAATTATGAAGCCACCTGTCTTCATGCTGTCCCTGCTTTCTCATGACATTACCCTTCTGTAATTCTAACAACCACAAGAAAGTACCATATCTTACTACAGAGATATTTATATAGAAATAACATTATGACTCCATCTTATGCAGAAATACTTAAATTAACTTTAAATTAATTAACATCAGTCAAATACCCTTATCAGTATAGATTCAGCAGCAAAGAATTCAGCACGGATTAACTTTCTGAGCCTGCTTTTCAGGCAGGCTTTGCAGTCTGTGCCAAGTTCTGTAGCTTCACTGCTGAACTGCAGGCCACCTATGTAACTATACCTTGATACAATACAGTCTTGCCTTGCTGGAAATATAAGCATGCCCTGTTAGTCTGGATAGCACCAAGCAGAATGGGCTTCTCTTGTGGTCACAGTCTTTTACTATAAGCTCGAGATGCCTAATACAGCTGGCATATTTTGAGATTTTTTTGGCTACAAAATCTTATGGAGGGATGTCCAAGTTCCAATGGCATAAAACTAGACAAAGATTGAAATAAGTTTTGAATGTATCAGCAAATTCATATCACTAATATTAGTGATTAGAAACAACCTGATGGGAAAAAAAAAGTGATTAGAAACAACAGGTTGGAATGAAGTTTTGAAGTTATGTGAATGGAACTGGTGGCTACTGCAAAATAAGTAAGCTATTAACTCTAAGTCTGTGGCACTCACTGAATTTCTTGCCATTAGCAATGTACTTTCTAAAGAGACCTGGATTTGTTGCCTTGGAATAGTAGAAATACTTGTGTTCAGGAAGGAAGCACTAAATGGAAAGTATTGAAAATCTAACAACTGAAAACTTAATAGCTTCAGAAGACACATGACTAATAATCTAACTAGCTGGCTAGGAAGGCCTTATGAATTTGGAAAGTCTCTTGATGACTTCTGTACTTAACTCTGTTTTCTGAACTGATGCTGTGAAATAACTGAATAGTTTTTTAGAATACTCCCAAGTGCTGTAGAGGCTTTCATGCTGAACACATAGAAACTAGAAATATCCAGGTGTCATGGTAAAGCATAAGATGCAAAAGCTATCATGTACCATGAAATTTTGAGCTGAAACCCTTATAAGTTTCTGTTGCAAAGCAAAGTAGTTCCAGGTTAACAGTTTTAGAACTTTTTTTTTTTTTAAAATATGGTAATAATGCACTCATTTTCATGGTCTTATTTGGATCCATGAATTACTTCAATCCAAGAGTTAATGAGATTAATCACAGCAACATTTGCTTTAAAAATTTTTTTTAAAGAAAGGCTGAATTGCCCTCGAGAGACCTCATTCCTTTTAAAAATGTATTTTATGATAGGAGATTTAAATCATAGAACTTCTTCCCCTATTACTGAGTGCCTATGCAGCTGATGAGAATGGACACCCAACTTCCACCTGGCTAGACAGATTCATAAGGACAGAGGGATCCTACCTATGGTAGTTAAAATTGTACATTTTTACAGTAAGAAATTCTAAGTAGTAGCCACTGTGGATATTTCAGTATCCTCTTGAAAAAAGGGAGAGACCTTATTTCTTAGGGCAAGATTTTACAATGCAATCAAATATAGGAATGTATCTTCAGGAAATAAATAGTGGGAAATGTAAGCCTTTACAGTAGGCGTAATATAGGCAGTATATATGGGGAGGGGTCCAGTTTTCCATTCCCTTTGAGTTTCACCCAATCTAAAGGCTGCTCTGTTTCTGTCAATTAAAACATTTCCTGAGGGACCTTTCCAAAGGGAATGGGCCAGATTATTGAAAATTCATACTTTGACTTCCACCCACTTCTGGTCCCAATCTAATGGTATGTTCCCATATAGCCCCACCACTGAAGGGCTTCCATATGAATGGGAGAGATGATGACCACCGTATCTTCTATTTGTTTCACTGAATAACACAAAAGCAAACATATGAGGTGAAGTTTTGGTCTCTCTGAATTCATAGCAAAATTATCATGGATTTTAGTAGTAAGATTTTACCACTGGCATGTTTATTGGCCCCTCTGAACTTCCTTTTCTCTGGACTTCTGCCCTTCTGTGTTAGCTTTTTTTGAGAATGAGAGGAAATGGTTACTCTTGTTTAAGCCAATAAATCTGAATAGGGTTTTGTTAAGTTAAAGCACTGCTTGAGGTTGCTGCTGCAATATGTATTAAAGCAGTCTAAGAAAGTACCAGCCTGTGATTGTTTACTGTACCATGTTTCACACATGTAGCAAGAGTCTAGAGGCAACAGGTGTTCTCACAGGTAATTTGACAACAAAACATTAAAACTGTCATTCTGGCCTTACCAGACATAGGGCTAATGGAGCAGATACTTGTTGCTTTGCCATGAATTCACTAAAATTGTCAACACAGTTGAAAACTCTGCTGATATTTGTGGGACTAGTGTCAACTGCAATCTCACTTCTGTCAGAGTATTTCATTTGGCACAGTAACTGACTGGTGGTGTCTTTGCTGGAGGAGTTAAAAAAGCTGTAAATGGTACTCCCCTTCCCTGCCATTAGCAGCAGCCAGTGTGGCGGGTACTCCTCATTTTACAGTGGGACAGTGTCACGTCACTCTATGGAGAATACCAATACATGAACCTCATGTTTCCAGTGCTGGTTATGAGTCTAACCTAACATGACTCATTGAGACTTTGAGGTTGGAGTGTGTGGGCAAAGTTGAAGGGGAAAAAGGAAAATAAACCCCAGTTGTTAAATTGTTTAGGCATTTCGTAGTGTTTCCATTGTGAGCAGGAAAAGGTAAAGAATAAATTACACAAAAATTAAGCCAAATGTTTGGAAGCTGTGCTCTGCAGGCAGAGTTCTGTTGACTTAATCAGATGAAATTCCTGCAGAAAGCCTTCTCCTTTGCCAGTGAAGTCTAATAGCCTTTCAGGCTAAAACAAACTTTCAAGGATTTGTAACAACAACGCTATGGTTCTACAGAGACAACAACATGTCCATAAATTGAAACTGGTCATCTGACAGTCTCCATTTCTCTGACCTACTTTCTATTTGCACTCTGTAAACAACCAGAAGAAGAAAATTTGGGGATGACAGAAGGGGCAGTTAGAAGGACAGACAAGAGATGCAGAATGTTATGTAGCTTGCACACGCTTTGTATATCATAATTTATAACCAGAAGAAAATGAGAGAAGGAGAATGATCAAAGAATATTAGTGTCTGATGAAACATAAGCTTCCTTCCTCTTGGCTATCAGCAGTGACTGGTGTGGGGGCAGATATCTCAAGAGTCAATGTAAGGATCTTACTGCTTTTTATCTTCCTAAAATGGATGAAAAAAATAGTCCATGTTGATTTCTTTCTCAGGTGTTCATGTTCCCCTTTCCAAATGTTGCTATCCCCAAAACCAGGATGGCAAATGTGTGTCAGCATGTCAGTCATCCCAGTCGACAGTCTGGTTCGAGGCTGGTTTTGTTTATGTACCAGATGGTGAGGTGGAACAGCTGATACTTTGCCACACTGCTGTATGCTCCTAAACATTGCCTCTTTGGCCTCACTGATTATGTAGCTGAAGCTAGAACCTATGTAATGTGAACTACTCATATTCTACAACTAGGAGGCATAACAATATCTCACTAGGTGTTGGTTTGGAATATTTGGGATATAAAATGTGCTGATTAGTAGGTTCTGGAAATCACTGTTCTTTCTAACAAAGGTGGGATATCTGTTTTACTCAGAAACGTAAAGCTAAAAGAAAGCACTGGAGTCTTTCTATTGAATTGAAAACTCAAGTTACTGTTTTCTTAATAATTGCACCTTTTTTCTGTGCTTTGCATTACTTATGGCAAATATCCATAGCTAGTTGTTAATCGGCTGCAAAACCTATTAAAAGTCTTACTGAGGCTAGGAAATTTACTGTTAATACTATAACAGCCCAGTTTGCAGCACTGCCAACACAATGCACATCCTGATCTGCCCTGGCTTTTGACATGCAGGGAAATGATTAACTTGTAAACTTGCATGGTTTTCCTCATGAATGAATTCTGCAAGAGATACATGTGTAAGTACAGCTTCAATGTGTAGACAAGGGAAATACGCAATAGTTCAAAAGCACCATTATGTTCTCCAAAATATTGACAGGTCAAGTAAATAAAGTTATGAAAAATGTTGTTTCCAACACACCTATGCGTCAAGGGAACCGTAGAAGTCAGTGAGAGCTGTGCGCTTGGAGCTGGTGCAGTACTTAGCACTCAGTTATGAAATAACTGGGCAATAAGGTACAGTGGCCACGTGAACACAGTAATTATAACACTTGGCAGTGCTTATGTGATGACTGAACTCTTGCCAGTGCGAAACGCAAGAGCTGTGCCATTCAGCTAAGGAGCAGAAGTTCTAGAGCAGGAAGGAGGAATAGCTCATGTTGTCTCTGGATTTCCAAAGGAGAAAGGGTGTTTGCACACTGTGAGGACTAGAGTGCCATTCAGCTTCCCTATCTCGCTGAGGGCTGTTCTGCACTGCCCTATCTCCACCATCCTTTCCTGTTCTTTCCTCACCCACCCAATGGACACGTAACTTTGCTGGTGAACATGGAGACACCTCAGTTCTCAGCAGTTCTTTCTATAATAATACAAAGCCTGGCTTACTGTAAGTCAAATTTTAATGGACAATATTTTTCTTTAAAACATTCTCTTGCTTTGCTATTTGCACTGCCATTGCATCTTAACTATGTGAGGAGTGATAATCATAGCTCTGCTAGCTTTTGCAGCTTTGCCAGGGAAGTAGGTGATAATATGGCAGCTTTCACAAGCAACTTGCATGAAATCTTTAAAAATGTGAACTTGAGTCTAGGCTTTAGAAAGCCTAAAGAGTGAAAAAAGGGCAGTAGGGCATGGCAGAGATGAAGATTTCCACCTTCTAGAACGTGTCAAAGCTGAGATAATCTGAGACCGTTAGCATATAACGTTTTTATAGGGCTCTTCTATAATTAGTTATTGCTTTTATTCTAGCCTCCAGCTGACTGAATATTGTAACCAGGATTTATGGAATACTTACCAGCGTCAAAGAGACTGAGTACTCAGAGTCTGTCAGAAACAGCCTGAAAAAAAGAATGCAAAAAAGGAAGTCCTCTCCCATGCTAAAAGCATAGGGTCAGTCACAGACAACCAGTGGTGGTAATAGAAAGGTTTTATAAGCAGGAGTGGAAGTAGTGGAAGCCAGTCTATGAAATTTCAGGGCATTGGTCTTTCCATTAACTCTCATATGGGAGAAATACCTGGCAAATCCCAACAGGAGATCTTATAGCCTCTTTTCACTTTTGTTCTCCTTTCTTATGTAGGATCAAATGAAGAAGATCTGATCTCTGATTCTGTCCTGCTTTTCCCTTGGTGAGAGGAAAGTAATCAAGACTTCCTGACTAAAGGAGCAGGTTTTTGTTATCTGATTTAATCTGGGTTTGTGGATTACTCTGACTTAAGCCACAAAAGACAGCAAAGATACAGTGCCTGATATAAAATGGCCAACAGTAACTCCTATACATGTCATACCTATGTGATTATTTCTGTGTTTGCTGATTCATGCAGTGCTACTCTACAACACAGAAACTTCACACAGTACCCCAGCTGTGTTATTTGCAGCAGTTTGCCAGCTAAACCTACTGAAGTCTTGTACTAATAAACAGGGTTTGGCTGCTAACATGCTTGCACTGTTCCTTAGCAAAGGTACTGAAGATCATAATTTTGTGCAAACCTTAGTGTTGGCAGATGGTCAAAATAATACTAAGAGCTGCTTTGGCAAATTTAGTTTGGCTTCCAGAAATACCTTTTTACAAGGTCCATCTAATGTGCATGGGGCTCTATGTCATCAGTGGCATATTCAGGATGAGCATTTCGATAAGGGCCTTAAAGAAAACTGTCTTCAATAGAGTCTTTTTTCTAAAGTGTATCTTTGGGTTCACAGGGTACCTAGCTGTTTATACCGGTGTCCAGAAACTGCTGCCAAGGTATTGTTTGTCTAATCTAAGAAAAATCGAGCATTAGGTCAAACTCTTGTGTTACAACACTAGAAAAAATATTTTTGAAGGCTTTATGAAGGAAGTTTAATGCACAGTTTCTTTAAAAAAATGAAATGGAAGATAGCTTAAAACTTTTCTATAAAAATTGTAAGAAAACATTATAAACATATAATAACATATATTTTTAAGAATGAATTACTTCTTCCTCTCTATTATCCTATATCCTACAGTGGTAGGATAATATCTAGGTATGTGATAAGGTTTAATTTCAGAATCTCATACTTTATGATGATCTTGATTCAGAAACTGTTTTTCAGCCATAGGGAATGTGGTACAACCTAATGACATAGAATATCTCTTCAAATTTGACTCTGGTAGCAGCAGATGCGGTCTTGTGCATCTTGACAGTGAGTGAGTGGCTGAATCTCCATCAGTTGGAATTATTTGCTGTATAAATTCTTTTATACTTAAGCATTCTTTCACCATATAAATTCTATACTGGCTTTTATGTCAGTAGAGTAAGCCATATTATGATTTAGCCACATGCCTTGTTAGTAGATTCTAAAGCAGGCTTAGAGCACAGATATTTCAGCACTTTCCAACCTGCAGTGTTATGATTAAACTGCTTGCAGTGCTGGTGATTGGGGAAGAAGCAACAAAGGAAGCCTGCCAGTAAACAAACTTTATTGCAGAAATCTTATCACAGATGTCAACATATAAAAGAAGATGTAACATAAAAATGCATGTATTAATTCACAGCTCCCAGTGACACTCATGAAAGTTCCACATGTGAAGGAGAAAAACAGACTGGTTGGGCAGAGGATTAATGTGATATATAACAGACCTGCTGCAGTTTTCCTTCTTTGATTGAGTTGGTCATTTAGTCACTGAACCTTCAGTGACCGCTGTCAGTGTGAATTACGCCACTAACTGACGCAGAATGCGAAGTCTCCCATGTTTGTGCCTGTGCTGTGCCCGAGTGAACTGGGCTGCTGATTGATCACCCACCCGTTTCTATGAAGCCATGTTGTTGCCTTCTGATAAGTGTGTGTGGGTCTCCTAGCCTGTCTAAAACGCCTATCATTGCTTTTGCAATGTATGTCTTAAGTCTATTAAGAAGTGCTTAGCAGCTATCTTGCAAGAAGGGCAGATGGGATAAGTTTTGATGTCCAGCTAAGTGCAGCATGGCCACCCTGCCTCTATGATCTGTACCTGTGTACACTTGGACCCATGTTAAGGGAAATGTAGGTCTGTGTCTCCTTTCCTCAGTCTTCCCTACATCTACTTCATGCATATGACTGAATTTGAAAGTTAAACCAAAGCACAGTTTGAGGTCAATGTATTGTCTGTACTTCATTTCCCCAGCTCCAAAACTGGATGAAATAGAACATTGCTGCTATTTCACGCCTAATAATGGTATCACTGCAAATTAAAATGGAAGGCTGAAGTGCTTGAGTACTGTTGTGACTGGGATCATGAAAGCATCATACACGATTGTACTGTAGGTTTGCTTCTTGTTCCTATAGCAACATCCAGGCAAGGATCTCAAGGCTCTTTACAAGTATTTGTGAATTAAGCCAATGAGGTCAGGGATGGTGATTATTCTTGTTTACAGATAAGGAAATGCAGAGGTTAAACTGCTTCATCAAGGTCACACATCAAATCTGTATCCAAGCCAAGAATAAAAACTGACTCCGGTCTGTGCTTCAGTCACCAACTGATATTCTCTGTTTGAAGGGCTGTGCAGGGCTGAGGGGAGAGCCATGTACAAAGGCTACAGATTTTTTTATTCAAAATGTACATTCCAGCTCAGATTGCCTCACTTAAGTGACCTTATATTTTTATCTTTGTCTCATTAAACTTTGCCCTTGTGAAAGCATCATTATATCCAGTCAAAGCAGGAGTAACATGATTTTGACAAGAAGTTTGCAAATTTCTGACAAAGCAAAACTGAAGTTTATGCTAAAAAATTTTAACAATCTCTCCATGTGTAATTGCTAATTCTTGAGTGTCAATTGGATGAAAAGTCCTGAACATACCTGGTTAATTTCAGTGATTACATAGACCAAAGAAACCCAAATGTATTTTTATGAAGAACAACTACAAATTTTCTCTGCAGTCACCGCAGAGATATTGTACCATATGATGAAAAAATAGGGTTTGTTGATAGGCAACAACAAATAAAAGTGCACTTTCCTGAGTTTCTTTTTAAAACACAGGAAGGGAAAAACTGTAAACTCTGAAACCCTTTTTTGTATCCAGCCTCTGCTCCTCCTTCTGCACACAATGCTTGCCAGTGACAGAATATTGTGAACTGAGATAGTAGAGGAGATCAACAGCCTCACTTTTTTAACTCTCTCGTCCCACTGGATGCTGTTTGTAGGATCAAAGAGTGGAAAATAGCAAGTGTACTCTTAGGAATGTCCTTTCCTAGTCTAGACTAAAAAGTATAAAATGCTTTCTTGCTTCCTGATCTCTTAGGCATATAGATGTCTGACCCAAGTCATGCATTTTCTAGATACCATTCCTGATAGTTATTTGGTGGATGTTGGGCTTCTTGTTAGCTATATCCTTGTGGTCATGCTCTATATTTTTTTTTTTGTTTGGGTGGCTGTGATGGAGAATTTTACACTGCTTAGAGGAATGGTTTGCTACTGTTTTCTCAGGATTATTGGCTACTATGGCTGTGTTGGAATTCTGCTGAAGAGCAAGTCAGCTGGCTGAATCTCAGTAATTTAGTGAGGAAGAGTCTTATGAGAGTCAAGGATCACGTTTAGCAACATTTGCAAGTCTAACTAAAATGTTCACAGAAGCACTAAGCAGAAAGGAGGCTTATTGGACTGGCTTTATTGCTTAAAAGGAGCTAAAGCAGGGGTGGGTTAAGGACAGGAAAGGGGAGGATTACCACTTCCCCTGAAAAATAAAGCAGACCTGGAAGCAAAATAGCCATATCAATATCTCTATTTATATATATTTAAGTATACATAGATATATCTATGTAGAGAGATAGAGATATAGAGATAGAGATAGAGATAGAGATAGATAGAGATAGAGATAGAGATAGAGATAGAGATAGAGATAGAGATAGAGATAGAGATAGAGATAGAGATGATAGAGATAGAGATAGAGGTAGATATGATAGAGATAGATCTCCCAGTTGGAATGAATATCTGATAATATTCTCAGCTTCTCAGATATCCCACATACATGAGCATTAAAATCTGTGAAACCCTGAAAGGATAAAGTGTACGTGTCACATAGGGTCTGCTATCAATCTGTATTTTGATCACTTTGTGGAGTGACAGCTGCACCTCAGCTGTTGCTGTGCCCTCTGAGCTGGGCAGTCAGAGATCAGAATGACTCAGTCTCAGTGTTGGGGGCTACTTTTTTTTTTCTTCAGCTTGCTTCTCAAACGTTTCACTAACCTTTTTCTGAACCTTTTGTAGCAATCAGACTTACTTGCTTGAGAATTTGTGTGTAGCCAAATGACTCAATATTGCCAGTCCCTACCTTGCTTTAGAAAAGATCACTTTGCACAGTGTATTGGAGTACTCAGCCTGACTTTTTCAGGTGTTTTTAACTGACTGTAGATCCAGGTAGGCTTATGTTTTACAGATCAGAGAAAGTGACATGGGAAAAATGTAGCATTAGAATTTAGATTAAACTGTGACTCTCTGCTTAATGATCTCAGGTGCAGGCCATTAGTTCTTCCTTTCAAAAATGATATCCACATTAATGTCACAGAGATTTTTACACTTCTGGCAATAAATGTTTAAGTGAGAATACTTTAAAGAAATGAAATTTAAGGCTTTACATTAAGAAGATCTACTAATCTTTTAGTGCATTAAGGTTTTTGAGAGAAGATGGCTTCTTCTGTATATTTATAGTTTTACTCTGCTTTCACAGGTTGGTGATGAAGCAAACCACTGTGACTGTATCTGTAGAGAACTCCACCTTTCATTTCATTTTCTTGCTCTCCTGCTGCTTTTGAAAGAAGGAAATTCTACTTGCCAGTGTCAGCGTGTTGCAGCTTGATGGGAGATGGCTAGTTTAGAAGTGCTGTGTAGAGATTTGATTCTGCTGAATGCACTGGGTCCAGGGTTTTACCTCATGGGAATGCAAATGCCAAGTGTTTTCCAGACTAACCTGAAATTTCTCCCAGCATTGAGCAAGGTGCATCAGTGAGATAAAAGGCACCAAAGAAACCCTTTGGTGCATTTGGAAACAGATTAACAAATGTCACAGACAGCATTCTAATAGTTAACTACATGTCAGTGTGAAGTTATGAACCTCTTTGTCTAGCCACCACACTAAGCTGATAAACCTAATGGAGAGAAAGGTTTTGCAGAATGTACAACTGGGGTCCTGATGGCTGGTCTTTGAGGCATTTTCCTAAATGTCAGTTGAGTTGCCACCCAGACTCAGCTGCACTTTGTCTGAAGTATCCTCTTCTGAACTCTTACAGTCACAGAAGATCCTACTCAGGTAAATGTATCCCTGTTATTCTGCATCTTTGATGATCAACCAAGTACAATATCAAACTTACCTTGTTACTATCAAATGCAGCCTATCACTATATATAATTTTCTGATGGCTGGAAGTGCTTTTCTGAAATGCATTCCTGGAGCTAAGTAGCTCTTAAACAAGTATAGGAGCCAACTTATTGGTAATGTATCTCTTGCTGATCAGATTTACCTTATTCTGAAAAGATTCATGAGATGACCTCTGATTTTTCTTAGTAGCTTTAGCGCAAATCCTTTGTATTTGTAGTGAGTAGTTATGAAGCTTTACTAGAGATAATGAGGGGTGTAAGCTTATCTCTAGTTTCTGTGGAGACTAACCCTGGTAAGTACGAAGATGAGCACAAGAACAAAGGTGTTTGTGGAATATACCACAGCTGCCCACCTTACATGATATTATTTTTCTTGTTGTGTTAGAGTGGAATGGACTAGAAGAACCTTTATAAAAGCTGATTGCACCAGATTCTCATCTTTCATGTCTGGTAACACCTCCACACATGGTCTGATTTAAACAAACTTAATAAACATGTCTGAAGCAGAATACTGCTCAGACATCATGTGGCCTTTAGAGAGAAACTGATGGAAGAAATTCTACACTGAGGCTGTCACTCAGTTGTTGACACAACTGTTAAGGGCTTTGTGAACTGGATCAGGCAACCAGATAAGGTTAAAAATAATGCAAACGAAAAGGGATCAGAAGGTACCAGCTTACTTCTGGAAGGGGAAAGGTTTTGGACTTCTTCCTCGAGCTGATCTGTGCTTTCCACTGCCTCTCTCCCCCTCCTGGACAACAGTTCCAATATTTGTCAAAGCTTTCCTGAGCTGATGTAGCTCACTAGGTAGAGCAGCAGAAACCTATCCACAGAAAACTATCCAACCTTGTTTTTCACTCTGCCATTTTAGCACACTAAATTATCTCTAAGGAGGGTCTGGTAAGTACCAGAGCTAGTAGGAGATAAATAGCAGAAGCATGACCTCCTGCTCATAGTTTCAGGGATGTATTAGTTTAGCTTAATGTACCTCTGGAAACCCTGTGCAAATAATTGTGTCATTGCATGTGGGGTAGGAAAGAGCACCAGTGCTAAGCAAAACAAATGACTGACGGAGAGGGCAGAGAATTGCACAGCCAAAATCCCCTGGTTCATGAAACTGAGGTGTCAGCATGAGACAGAAGGACAGCCTTTGTCTTTCTGTATCAGCAGGTAAAAAGCAGGAGATTTAGAGGTTTGAAGAAGTTTTAGTACTGAGAACCTGAAGTGCTATATTTATAACTAGCCATAGGACTTTAAAGAAATGGATGTGGAGTTGAGTGTGAAATAGCAAACGGAGATTGTTAAGTAAATGGAGGATTTTCCCCTTTAAAAACAAAGATAGTTTGTGGAAAGATTAAATTTAGATTTGCTTATGGAATGATTCTCTATCTTATCCTTGCCTAGAAAATAATTAATTTCTTATTTCAATTCCAAAGTCCAATTTATAACAGGCTGGTAGACAGACAGCCCTTGGTGGATTTGCACTACACACATTCTGCATGTTGATCTTGTCCTTCTAAGTTTGGTGATCTCTCTTTGCCCCCTGGGGGCATCACCAATGGACTAGTTGTATTAAATTCATAGTAATTCAGCAAACTTAATTTCTTTCCCATTATAAGTAAGCTAACCATGGTATGCTGAACTGAATAAAAGTGTGTGGATGTAACTAGGATTTTTTCACACCTGGAGACTCAGCTGATTGTCAATAAAATGAAAGCCTTAAACTCTGAGGTTAACTAACACCAGTTTAAATTAATAACTAAAATCCAGAGCCTAGCCTTTGTCTGCTCAATGCTGCTCAAAGTGAAATGCACAAGTAAAACTTGCTCATAAGTACAGAGGCTAAATAAGCTCACTACCACTTGTGACGTTACCACAGCCCATTTATGAACAGTAATTGTATTGGGAAATAAAGACTGGACATGTCTGTAGGAGACATTAAACTTGTACTGTAGGTGGAGGATGTCATTCCTCAGTTAGCTATTTTTTACATTAATATTGATTCCAATTTATTTATGATGCACATCAAAGATAAATGGTGAAATGGGACCTTTGCATGAAAGTCCATTGATGCACAGAAATGAGGGCATGATTTGATAAGACAGGGATGTTGATGGAAACACAGCTTTATGGGAATGCTTTGCCTTCCTGGTGGTGCTAAAACCCCTGTCAGAGTGAAGGTGCTACGCCTGATGCAGATCAGCTCTTTGATCTGCTGCTCAGTGTAACCCCACAGCTTTCATTGGCATGACAGAAAGAGGGGCAGAGGGGAACAACTGTGTTGTTTCAGTGAAACAACTCAGTTGTTTCACTGAAGGTCTTTTGTCATTAGCCAGAGTACTAGAAACACCTTTATCCACCTTCAGCTCTTATCTAAATGGTGAACCAGTTGTTCCTGTACTTGTGGTGCTGTTCACTCTTTTCTTTCAGCTGTACTGTGGTAATCCATGTGAGGCTGACCATAAATTGATTAGTGAAATTATTCAGGCTGAAAACCCGTTCCCATTCCATATTTGAAGTTCTGACTCTTCAGCTGATATGGTATTAAACAACAGTTCTATACAGGTAGTTGTACAGCACAAATAAGAGGAAAAAACGGTTGGCCAAGGATAAGGACTCTGGAAAACTTTGCTATTGGTTTTCTTGTGGGTAAAAATGTGAATAGAACTACCCTTTAAGTGTAAGGTAAATTTTAAATTTTAAAATTAACTTAGTTTATTAAAAGAGTATGGTTTTGTAGTAAGGGTAATCTTGCATTTTACATCTTTGTGAGGCAGGTTTCAATCACTCACTGATATTCATAGAGAGGTTTGTACTAGTCTGCCTACATGGGTTTGGAACTTGTGCTCTAATCATACAGATTGTTCAAATTCTTTTCTCCTTGCTTAGTTAAAAGCATTGATCATTTTTCTCCTAATTGCCCTTTTATAATACTGAAAAAAACCCTGCTTTGTGATTATCCTGTTGGTCAAGTTCTCTTTTATTTTTAATTGATAGGGCTCTGATAGGGTTCACAGTGTTCATTAACCTGATACAGGAATAAGCAGCTGTGGTGGTGCGATTTAAATAGTTACCTAACATCTACATCCAAGGCAAACTCAGGGTGACACATCCTTGGAAAGGTTCCTAGTGAAAACTGTTCTACAGAGAGCATATCCAGCAAACAAAATTACCCAGGGCAAGGTTTGTCAGTTACTGCAATCTGAGAAGAGGCAGCTTGGAAAAACAAACTGGACATTGCTGTAGGAAGGAAATCATGCCAGTGCGTTCTGTGAGAGACTGGGAACATGATGAAGGTGAGGACATCCTCAGAGATGTCTTCCTCGTCAGTCATACTTGGATGGGTCACTGAGGTCAGAAGATTTAAAATAGTTATGGTTATACTCAGTGTCTGTGACATGTCTTGCAGCAATAGAACATTCAAATCCTTTGCAGTGCTCTCATTTTAAAAATTATGTCCCTTCAGTCATTCACATTGGGTAGATCATGGAGTCCATAGCTCCTTGCAATTTCAAGGTATCTTCTTTATGTCAGTTTTATTTTCCTATCTAGTCTAATTTTAAAACTTCTAGTTAACATGACAGCTGGTACCAACAACATGCTAATTACTGAACTTTCTGTAGTGCGAGAGGAACAAAGCACACCATTTAAAACCTCCATGTGTTAAGTACAGATGGGTGCAGCCTCCATATTTTCAGTTTAATAATCACTCCATTCTTTTACTTTCATATAATGATATAAATAAAAATCTGTAGCACAGCTGAAGAAATAGCCTAGATGAATACTTTCTCACAAAGCAGGTAAAAGTTCCCCCTCAAATTGAAAGCTATGGTATTTTTTAAAAAACTCACCCTTGTTTATTAGCCACTGAAGAGGCTTTTATCCTAAATGATAATATACTGGGTTAATTGTAGCAGGGAACAAGAGCGAGTCTTAAGTAATACTGACACCATATTCCCATAGCTTGAGCACAGGGGCTGCATTTTTGTAAGGGCCATCAGCAGTGCACCAAACCCCCCAGTATCATACACATCGTGTTGCAAAGCAATCCAAACTCCTTGACTATAAAGCTGGAGGATATTCCCATAAACTTCTTTCTCACAAAGAAAAAAAATAGTTTCATGTTTATGGGTTCTCCTGCGCTATCCCTTGCTATAATGAAATTGATTGCTATGCTTGTATTATTATTTTTATTTTACTAAAGGTATGTAAATCCGGGTTAAAAAAACTTTACCAAAGATTTCACCGCACAATCCCTTAACATCAGTTTTTAATAAAAGTGTTTTGCATAACATTTCCTAATAGTATATTTATTCTTTATAAGCACTTCTTTTGGGATAAATGTGAAGAAATAATAGAAACATGCTAATTTTTTTCCAGTTATTCAGATATTATTATATCTGATTGTAAAGTTTTGTGGCTGTTCTCTTATTTCTGGGTGCCAAAGTAGACTGTGGAAATCTTGTGTATGGGATGTTAACTTACTGGCTGTGGTCATTTTTGTGAATAGGACTGTCCAGAAATGCAGTTTTAGGAGGCATGAAGGTAATAATTTTTTTACCTAAAAAGATTTTTAAATGGGAAAATCTATGCTCAAAGATTTTCCCATTTAAAATGGAAAATAATGGAAATTTAGCATATTTAATTTTGTAACTTAGAAAGTTAAAAAATTGGGTTTTGAAAAGACATTGCGATTTGGAATTTTTCCTCTTTTTATGATTTTAACAGAAAGTGTATTATTCTAGACATAAAACAAAATACCAGTTTTTAGCATGAATAAAATATTGTGGGTGAACTTGAAAGGAATATCCACATGTTGGCCAATTGTATGAACACAAAGTATACAAATATGAAGCTGTTCATGGGTACCTCAAATTTTAAATTCATTTTAATGTGATGTTGTATACTGCGGATTTATAGGCCTTTAAACAGGTTGTATATACACCACACACACATATATATGTATTATATACGTACACCAAGCCATATATTGCACTCATAGCCATTTTGAGCAGCAAAACAGTTGCAGAAGCAGCCAGAAATTGGTCTTCATCTGTTTGAACAGGAATTGAAAAATTAACTTTTGATCTAAACAATATATTTCTTATGGTAGAGGTATATGTGTTCTTTGTGTTCCTTAGGTTAGAACTTGGGGGAATTTATACCCTGTATGACTTTTCGAACAGGAAAGCGACAAAACTGAGGGTGGTTATTAATTGATACAAGCAGTGTCAGTTATTCCAGTATATCTATTGAATTTCTTCAGTATTCTCCTTGTTTCATCTCTATAGCTCCCATGGAAGTAGATGTAAGATGAGTAGCTGGTTTGACTTTCCTGGTTGCATTGCCTTCATCCCCTTCATGGGACTGGGTTTTTTTTAATGATATAAACATCAGTTTGTGGTGAAACAGTACCTTTTCTAATTGAACTCACAAAATTGTGTCTATTGAGATTAATCCTTTTGATAGGGGTTTTCTGTGGAATCAGTATGGGCAACAATGAATGGGACTCTCTGGAGTTTATTATTATACCCCTCATATCACTGAGAGAATTGAAACCTAGGCAGATTTTGACTTGAAGTCACCTAGAACTTAACCTTCTTCCCACTAGCATTTGCTACACCTTTGCACCAAGAAGAGTCAGAAAAGTTTTTGATGGCACAAGAATCAGCCATGGAAATGTGTTTATATGGAACAGAGCTTCAGGAGCTCTGAAGAAAAGTCGGAAAATGTTTTTGCTTATAGCATTTAAAATTCTGGGTTATAAACATTTGTATTTGATTAACTTCACCCTCAATAATAGCTCTGACTAGGCTTGCAGTCCATAATTTTGAGACCACAAAGAACTAAAAAATACAGAATGTCAGGGTTAACATTCTGGAAATGTGTAAAGGAAAGGATAAACAAATAAAACCAGCCCCCACGTTTTGTGAAGGAATGTTCTGTACAGTCATGGGACTCACTTGGAATGGTAAGGAAGAGTAAGCAGTATGAATTACTGGATGTTGTATAATCTTTGTGCATGAATAAAAGAATGAAGAGGATGTGTCTTGGCAGAAAAGCAAATGTCACGTTAGGAGGAAAAAGTTAATGCAGTTCATCAGTCATACATTAGTATGTGATACAATCTAATCCAATCTGAGGATTGCTAGAGCTCTGCAAACTCGAATGTAGTCTCTCAAGGTTCACTGCATGCACAGTTAATTCTACAAACAGTATCTTCTTCCAAAATGTGATTAAATATGGCTAACTTAAGGAGCGGCTGTAAATTGCCCCCAGAGGAGCTCTTATTTATCAGCCAGATAGCCAAATATTACTGCCAGGTAGTATGAAGAATATGTCTACATCTCTGCTTTCACCTTTATAAAGAAGAAATTATACTTCTGGTGAAGCTTTTGGAGAACTAAGAACACACTGCTGAATGACATTTAGGTGTTGCTGTTATTAAAATTTCTTATATGCCAGGTTAGCTATATATGGTGTTAAGAGTCTATGCTAGGCTGTAAAAAAATTACCAGATGAATTCTAAAAAAGATTTAGAAAGAGTTTTAGGCTTAAATCCTAGTTCCAAAACTGAGTTGAAAGGGGGATTTATCTCATCAAGTGTTGGTCGGTATCTGGAAATGAGATCCCTCTGAATTCAGGGAAGATAAGTGGTAACATTTTAGAGTACACACAATGAACTAGATGTGCATTTCTTCATGAAGGTGACATCAAAACCAGGTCAATAGTGTCTTTGCTGACCAGCTCAGGACTTTTCTTCACACATCTAATCCAGCATCATGAATTCTACACATGGCCATCTAGGGGTTTATTCAGGAAATTCTACCTACAGCTGTCAATCAGTTATTTCTTTTGGCACCTCCCATGGCCTAGATTTGTTCAGAAGGAATTTTTATGCAAAGGAGTTGGGGAATGTATAACTAATATGGCCTGTAGCCTAAGGTCCAAGTCTTCCTGAAGGTCCAAAAGAGTAGGGTCCTAAGTCACTCTGGCACTTTCAGTATGTTTATTTTCAGTGGTTTTGGAAAAGACACTGCTTTACATAACAGAATAGTAATTCAGCTTTGTGAAATACAAGTCTTCATCACATTCACAGTACCCATTGCTGAGCTTTTGTCACGTGATTCTGAACCATCTTTTCACATCTGTTGATGAACCCTTTAGGAAAAAAAAAATGCACAAGTAGAAAAGACAATTCAATTCCATCTGCAGGATTCACATCCTAACAAAAACATCAGATGGAAAAGGTCAGTGAACTAAAAGTCTGTTTTTGGCAGTGGAGGTAGGAGGTCCAGAAGAGTTTCTGCAAGTAGAAAATGTAAAACAAATCATAAATGTAAATCAAAAGAACATCATGTTCATGTTCATCTTGAAGATGAAACTAGAAATTCACAAACATTTATGCACAATTGAAAGGGGGTTTAAGACAACCTGTTGTCTGCCTACGATCTGAACAGCTGTTTGTAAGAGAATTTTCCACATAGGTCACTGCAGAAAATCGGTAAGGTGTTGACAGCCTGATGGATGAGTTTGGCTGGCGTGGTGCCCATCCAGTTGTACAATAAACACTTTCATGTACAGTAAGTGTCACACATGTTCGGATTGCCTCTAATAGAGTGGCATTCCTTCTAAAGTTATTCACGGAAACCAGAAGATCACTCGAGTCCTAAAGAGCAAGTCACTCATCTCCTAAATGCTCTATCATTAAAAAGAGTAGTGAAAATACAAACTGAACTTAGGAAATGTGCTTTATGTGAAAGGTTGTACCTGTTAATATGTGGAAAGGATAATGCTGCTGTGCACACGGAGCTAAAAGATAAGCAAAGGTCCCATTGCAATGTAAAATTGCACCCTGTTTCCTTGCACACATTGTTTCAATTAGTTTGTATTGACTGGGATCTAAAATCCCAAGACTCTCATCATCTGGTTTGTGTATGGAACTTAGTGTGACTGCAGTACAAATAAAAAATTTTCAAGCCACAGTTTATATGAAGGAAAAGAATTTCTTTATTTTTTACTTGCCAAAGGACAAATATTTGACTGTTTCTGCTAAACCTTTCCCTAACATTTCCATCTAAAAGAGAAGCAGGCTCCAACATGGTAGACACTTGATCTATTGACCAGTCCTGGTCTATTCAGGTATGGAATTGCAAATATGTCCTTTTTTAAAGTCCTGCTACTAGATGGCTCAGTGGCTCTATGCAAGTCATCTGACTTCCACAAACTTACATGCATACTCATGCATACTATGGCAAATGCCTGGAGCTGGCTGGTTTAACCTTAGGCTGGAAGTGAATTTGGGGAAACTTTTTTTGTGCTTGTCTGCCAGTGACTTACAGAAAAAAAAAAGGAACTGAGTTCCTTAACTACTCTATTCCTCTGTTGCTGTATTTGTACAGTTGCTGTTATATTTAGTATTTACCTGCTTTTGCAAACTATTGTGAGGCATCTGCAAAGGGAATCTGCTTCTGTACAGAGTGCTTCTTGCTATGAGCTGAACAGCTAAAACATGACTGTTGTCACCAACCTGGCAAATACAAAATAACACAAGAGATTTTTCCTCTCCTGTCTCTTGACTGCATAGGATAGGAGTTTTCATTATCCTCATTTTTTTAAATAATGTATTTTTTATGTGTGTATATCTATCTGTATATATATGCTTTATCTATATTAAGCAAACCTTTGGGATCTCTCTGGCAGGGGTTATTAATCTTATAGAAGGAAAATGAGTTTTACCTCTACTTTTTATTGTAGGGGTAAGACAGCATATGACACTTAGTTTAACTCCACAGTGGAGGCACCTGAGGATATGTAATTACCTTCCTTCCCTTGCTGGGGGAGCCTCCAGTGATACATGCAAGGTGAAAGATTTTTGTATCTGCTCCACTTTGTTTTGCCTCAGGCCCTTCTAAGAGTTTTTTTTACCCCCGGGAAAAGAGCCTGTTTGCTGTTTTACACTGGTAGAAGGTGAAGTACTCTGATATCTGCCTAATCTTTGTAGCCATGTAAGGCAAAGAATACTGAGATCTATCTTCATTTTACAGATGTGAAAATGGACAAGAATTTGGAAAGGGCCTTGAGGTGTATCTGTGCTGATACAGAACTGAGTTGCTTCTGTCAGATGTATTCTCCTGGGTATATATTTCCAGCACTCCTGTCTGACAGTACACACAAAAAGGTAAAATTTCTTCTAACATCAATATTTTTAGTAAGAAGTTCACAGGAATGATCCTCACCATGTTGGAAGAAATGCCATATTTTAACTACATGGCTCTGGCAAATCTGATAATTTTTTTTTGCTTCTTAGATAACTTTTTCCTCCTTGATTTTTTCCTCCTAGCTAGTTAATTAGGGTGTTGTGGTAGGGGTTCAGGAGGGAGCATGTATTTCTGTAGAGGTATTTCTAAGTTATAGGTACAGTCATTAACTGCTTAATTTTAGCCCCAACTGCAGGCAAATGAGTTAGAAGAGCTAACATTAGAAGAATTAGAAGAGTTAACATTTAGCATTGTAACAGTTTTAGTTTTCACTGCCTGACTTATAAATAGCCAAAATTTTAAAGTTTAGCAGATACCCATCTTTCCTGCAGAAACAAATGGAAAGCACTGACAGTACAGACCACAAAAAATGTGTCATGAAACTGGAGAAGATTCCCCCAAACACTGATTTGTAATTACAAATGCTTTCTTCTGCAATATGCCGTAACTCACTGCCTCAGAACCGCAGCCCTGGACTTGGCAAAGATTGTGCTGATTGAAATCTAGAGTGAATCAAACGCAAAGAAGTCATACTTGAGTCATCCATGGCCCACCAGATCTTTTACTGGCTTGAGAAACTGTTCAAATTAAACTGATACTCTGCTCTCTGTATAGACAAAACTGGAGGTTTCAGCCAAAGTTTCCAAGTCTCACATACAGTGAGCTGAAACAAAATGTAAACTCTGAGTCAACAAAAAACATTATGGGTTTTGAGCAAAGGAGGCAATTGCCACAATTACCTTATCATTGTGTGTCACTAAACTTCACCAGCACCTACAAAAGTTGCTTAAGCGTGAATTAAAAGTGGCTCAGCAGGGCAACCTGTGCTTTTAGTGTCATTTGGGTATAAGCACACACAGGCTCCTTGCCTGCCTCCCTGCTTGATACAGACATGTGCTGCTTTTATCTCCCATGGCACAGTTTTAAATTGTTTCCAGGGCTAATCTTCCTTGGTGACTCTGCACTGAGTGGGTTTGATCTACACTGTTGGACTGAATGACCATGTCAGCAAGGTGCTGGATGGAGTCACTCACTGGTAGATGTTTCTGCAGAGAGGGCACAGTCCTCAGCCATGCAGGTAAAGCTAAGTGGGCTCAGAGACAGCAGCCTTGGTCACAAAGCAGACATAAATAAAGAGCTAAAATGCAGTGGGTACTGTAACAATTCTTTTTTATCAATCTCTCTTTTATCAAAGGAAGCAAAAGCTGCTTTAATGGAAAGAGTACTATAACTACATCTATATCTGCATGCATAAGCTTTGTAAGACATTCAGAATAGAGGAAACAGCTTAGAGGCTGCTGTCTACCAAAGTTCTGCACTAATTTTGTAAAGTAACTTATTTTGTACTTATGGATTACTTTGCAAATGAAACAATTGCAATGAATGTTTTGGTGTATAATACAAATAGGACTAGGGTATGATCTTGATATAGGACTGAAGAAGTAAGCTACAAACCATAGATACAATTTGTCCTGTAGTAGAGGTCGGCTATTTTATGCATACTGAATAATACTAACCAATCCTAAAACATGAGGAAACATCCAATTCAGATGATTTACCCCATCAGATGTCGTAATCTCTTAGGTCAGATCCTTTTGATAATGTTACAAGAACAAATCTATTTTTACCCAGCTCTGTTCAAATATCATTCACTACGTCTGCAAGTGCTTTGGTCCAAAGCCTGAATGAACAGGTGTAAGAACATTATCTGACCAAATCTTAACTCATGTATTTTATATATTGTACATACTCACACTTTTATTTATAAAATGAGTTCACTGTCCCTGACATTTTACTTACACTGTTTCTGTCTTGCCTGTGGAAATCTGAAATGAAAGAAAGCAGCACCAGTAACTTCTAAGCTTTCATGAAGACAAGTAAGTAAAAACTAAGTGAAAGGTGAGAGGTTTTTTCTTCTTAGCTGATGTAGTGAGCTAAACACTAAGTTTATTTTAGTCTTTTAATCTTCAAGAGTAAACTAAAACAGTCACAACTGTTTGGTTATGTCTATGTTGCCTTTTATTTTAGTTTGAAGTTTTTGCAATCCAAAACTACTGAGAAATATAAGAACACTTTTAAATTGTCTGTAATGTATACTTTTATCAAGAACATAGGATACAAGCCAAATGTTCGTGTTTTTAAGGACACTGTGTGGAGGTGTATGTATCTGTTTAGTTTTCAGCAAAGATTTTAGAAGGAAGTACTTAAAACATTATCATTATGCATTCTATAAAGATCTTCGCACTTCATGTATGGACTTCGTTTAATGGAAGCCTGGGAATTTCATGTCTGTAATCACCTTTTACACCTTTCTTTTCTTGCATAGCTCAGGGTGCCTAAAACTACTACTAATTGTTCTAAGGATCATTGGTAAAATAAAAAGTAATGACATAGACAAAATGCAAACCCAAGACACATTTTGGAAATGTCAGATCACGTAACTTTTAGACATGCTGGAGTCAAATGACTAAATGTGTACTTTTTAATAAGGATTTGATAGCAGAGCAGCAGTATGACATAGGCAAGCAAGCTCTGTTCCTTGTTTGGAGGTGGCTCATAGCTACCATGTGCATAAGCATGGAATTTTTAGCAAGCATTTTTAGCAAAGTCTATTAAAGTTGGAGCTGACCACCCTTCCTATTTAACCAGGGTCAGTATTTTTTACTGAAACAAAGTTAAAGCTAATAGAGCTAATTTATTCAAGCCAATAATCTAAATGAAAGCACTAAACCTGTATATAAGTACAATTCCAGGAGAGGCAGATAGCACTGTGTGTTGTTAAGTCTCCATAGCATGTCCTAGTATGGCATTATGTATCAGTTGCTTTGAGAAGCTTTAACAGTTTTGGCTGCACTTTTCCATTGCTGATGGAAAAATTGAAGTGGAAAATTTTGACAAATAGCAGCCAAGTGATTTCTGAAAGGAAAGCTAAGGGAAGAATATGTTGCTTCACTCCTTAAAAAATATTCTTGAAAGTTGTCTTTGTTGTGGTGTAGCGTATTACAGGAATGGGGGAAAATGAGAGCAGGAATGAGAGGCAGCTTAATGACAGAGAGGAGGGACTCATGGAGATGGTGCAAGGAGAGGGAGAGAATAAGGAGAGAAGCTGAGTCTGGAGGGAAAAATGACAGAGATGATTATAAGCTGGGACTTCAGCAGGTAAAAAGGAGGACAGTGGCTGCAGGGATGTAGAAGAGTGTTCACATGTCGGAGTCGAGGATGGAAGCTGCTCGGGAGAAACCTTGAGAGAAAGGGATATTGGGCAGAGTCATTGAAGATAAAGCAGGAATGAAGTAACTTGTACACATGTGAGCAAGAAATTGGGAGGATATTCCACCTGGGAGTTGTTGGGAGAGCAGTGACTTTGGAGGGGAGGCAAAGGAAGAGAGCGGAGAGTGGCTTAGCAAGGACAGTGGGACTAATATAAGAGCCTTTCTGGAGAAAGAGGAGCTGCTGTTACAGAAAGCCTTATGCATGCATAGGACAGACAGGAAGTGCTGGGCATTATCAACAAAATCCAAAAAGAGTGGGTGGGAGTTTTACCTGTCAGAACACGTTCTTCTTTCTGCTATTCCTGAATTACCTTTCCTAACAGCCACTAATAGTAGTGTCACCTGAAAAAGCAAATGTCTTGCAACCTCTTCGGCTGGTTTACTGGAAGGCAGCTTATCAGGCTCAGAGGGCTGTGCTTTGGGTCCAGGAGCCCTGGCTCGTGGATGGTAGTGGATACTTGTGACAGGCACACAGGAGTTGTAGTGATATAATTCTATTCTGTTCAGGCTTTGATTTTAGAAGAGTCTAGGAAGTGATTCACAAAGACTGTAAAATCAAATGCCTCAAAGTTACTTAGACAAAAGTTTCCTCTGAAATCAGAGAGGATGATTTCCTAATGTACTTTCTTTTCTTGTGCCTCCATACTGAATTTATTCCATAATACTCCCATGACATGATGGGGCATTTGTATCCTCTCTTTTTTATCTGCACTAATTTATGACTGATGTGCCCAGAAGCTGACATTTCAGAGTACTCAGTGTTTAGTTCTGCTGCTACTCAAAGTAAAGCATTCACATAAATCAACTACAAGATGACTCTTTAACTCTGCTTCAAATTACAACCCACAATCTCAAGCCACATATGGGAAGACAAGGAACATGCAATTGCTAAAAAATGGTGAAAAATGTAATTTAAATGGCCTTGCTGGCACTGCAGAACTCCATAGCAATAAGCCACATTCATTTACCTTCATTGTGACACCTTCTTTTTTCTTCAAGTTTGCCTTTTATCACTTGCCAATTTTTGCAACAAATGATATTGGGGGAAAGAAGAGTGTCCAGAAAATGTCACTACATTGTCTGGATTTTGTCCCAGAGGAAAGTCAATGTAGTAAACTGAGTAAGGCAAGGGCCCCAAAAACCTGTTATGTAATAATGTATTTTAAGAACTTAACTCAGTGTACAGATAATCCTAAACTCAACATCATGTCATAAATTCAGGTGCTTTTGGCAGATACTTAGAAAAACAGGCTTAAAATTTTGGCTTTAGAGCTTTGTGAACACCAGGCCATGCCCTATAATGCCTCCTTTGCTGCTACTGCTGGAGGAGGATTGGAATAAAAAATAATTACATGAGTCTGCTTTTATTTTGCAAGTGCATTTTTAAATGTAAATACACTCAGAGAAATGTATTTACCCGAGACCAGAGTTTTCTATATTTCTGTTATTCCTATATTAAATGTGTTCAATTTACCTAGCCTAATGACTACTGCCTTTGCTTCCTATCCAGCAAATTCAACCTGCAGCATACCAAATTAAACGATAATATTATAAGACCATTCCAAGCTGGGTTTTATGAGTGGACAAGTGCTGGTACAGCAGTCATGTTTATGTATTTGCTCCCACATTCCTCTGAGAATCTGGATTGTCCACATGCTGTTGTTGTCTGTGACTTTTTTGACCTGATGTGGGCCATGTGGCTGGGTTGGTGCATAAATGGGGATGACAGTTCTGCTCAGCACCTGAAGAAAGCCTATCTTTCTTTAGCACATCCCCAAGTCTCATTCAGTGGGCAATATACTTGCCTGTGGCAAGGAAGCTGTTGTTGGCTTTGTCACTTGATGCAGTGGGAGGATTTGCTGTCTCTCCTGGCCTGTTCTTGTGGAGGTTAGGTACAGCCTGACTGCTGTCAGGAACTGTCAGTCCTGTGGTCAGAGTTGTGGCAGTTGGCCTATTAGTGTAGACAGAAGACTAGAAATAAATTTTCTCCCCTAGAGCTGATTCATGTCTGCCATTCCACTGAGTGCTACATTTTATGAATGTCAATCAAGCTATGAAATGACCCCTGAACACTCTGGAAGTAGACAAGTAGAGTAATAAGGTATGCATGCCTGAGTCACTGCATGCATAGTCACTTCAGTACCTATAATTGTACTTTAGGAGGGAACACCTGAGGGAAAGTCAGTAAGAAATTACAGTTACGTAGATGAATGTCAGGCTTTCTTTTTAAATATGTAACACATTCAAAGCAAAGAGGTGCTGAATTTTTATATTAGAATGTCCAACACTATCTGCTCAGGGTAGGAGGGTACGGAAAATTTTTTTCAGTAGTTAATTGGTAAAGTTTTGTATTTTTAAAGGAGGAGGAAGGGATTCAAATGTAAAAGGGAATTATTTTAAAGGGGCAGATCAGAAATGGGGAACTGAACCACAGGACTGAGAGACGTTGCAGGAGAGGAGTAGGAGTGAGTGTGGAGTATAGAAACCTCAGCAGGGAGGACAAAGGGAGAATGGATTTATGGACACTCTGGCTTTTCCTGAGTGGGTTTTCTGGTTAGTGTTTCTGAACTACCTTTTTCAGACTCTCCAGCAATGGTTGATAAACCTCTTGGCATTTGTAACACTCATGTTGAAAATTACTGGTTCTCATCAAGAGGGTAAGTGTTTAATGTTAACAGTGGCACATTGCCTTTGTGTGGAGAAACCTAATCCAGGTACTAAAACAATATTTGGTCCTAAAGGAAAGACATTGGCCTTCACTTTCACCTCACCTACTTGCAGGTACTGCATTTCAGAACAGTGTTTGGATGCAGCATACGTGAAGCATCTAGATTAAAGCATATTCTCAAGGCATAGCTTTTCATCATAGCAATGTGAAAACTTATAGCCAGAAGTGCATCAGTGAAGCAATACCAAATGTAGAATTACCTCTATTGTCTTCTAGTAAAGTCTCTGCACTGGGAGAAATTTGATCTTTTGCCAAGAAGGTGCTTACTCTGTAATTGTTTCCCAATCATTGAACTTTTAGGTGGGAATTCACCCTATTGATGTATTTTTATGCCAGACATCACTTTACATTTGTAAAAGACAAACACTTGTATCCTTAACAAATCTGTTTTCTGCTTCATTGCTCTTCCTGCCACTGCTGTTATCCTTCTGTTCCTGTGTCTTTCCATAGTTTAAGAAAGACTTTTCCCTTAAGAAAGACCATGAACAATGATTACACTTCAGAAAAGCAGGTAAGGAAATAAACAAGTACTCAGTGGAGGACAATGATACTTATTTCTTTAGCTATTATTTTAGTATTTTCTTCTTCAGTGGCAATTTTAGTCTATTCTAATTTTATGAACAGCTTGTAGTAATGAACAAAGACTTAGGATGTCCCACGAGCATTCTGTCTGTTTGAAGACTGTTCACTGTCAGTCAAATGGTTGAAAATAAAAGGAAAATTTGTACTGATTCTCATTAATATGTGATAAGATGGACTGTCTTGTTATCTTGGAGTTACAGACCCCTCTCCCCTGTAATAGACAATATCTGCAAAGAAGAGAAAGAAAAAATTATATGTTTGTAGGAGCAGCAGTGTATTTGCCATAACCTGAATTGCTCTGAGGCAGCTGTGCCTGTGCTTTCAGCCTGGGCAGTCACATGGCTTCTGATAACTGTGTGATAAAGAAAGATGTGTCCCTGCCCCTGTTGGAAAGTGGCCATGTGTATATGTCACATTCTCAAAATCCACCTGCCCTGTCATCTGGCTGCCACCTGTGCAGGTACATGTGAAATGAGTCATGGCTGAAGGCTGTGTGTGTGTCCTGTTATGTGGCCACGCAGGTTTGCTCTGTCCTGTGACCACAGCACAGTGTGTCCCATGGCCAGAGGTTGCACAGCTCTCCTGGAGGATGTGCCTCCACAGTCCCACCGTGCACGTTTCTTGTGGCGTGGTTCTCCTTTAGACAAGGTGAAGGCATACAGTGGAAAGTCTGTGACACCTTTAGAAGAAATGGTTTGTTCAGGCTGCCCACGTGGTCACCTGATTTGTGGCTTGCTGCCTCTCTGTGCTTCAGAGACACTGTGTGAGCTGGTGTTAAGACTGAGCTGTGGCCTGGATGAACTGCTTGGCGTGCTCTATTCAGCTCATGAGCTCACCACCCCTGTACTAAAAACACTCTGACTCACTAGCTAGATTTTCATCCTTTAGTGTAATTAAAAAAGTAAAAAAAATAAAGCAAGGTAATGAGACTTCTTTAATAATCTCTGTGGATATCTCTAAACCAGAAATGTAGAAATCATTTCATTTTGTAATAAGTGGACTTCATTTAATTGAAGTTTCAAAAGTGACTATGTTTTGAAAATTTAACAAGCTGTGTTTAACTGAACTCCAAATTCCAAAACAAAGGTTGTGTCTTGTTATCAAGCACATAGTCTCAATATTTTTTCTCATGTTAGGAGTGCAAACAGATGTTTTGAAGGAGTAACGCATTCAATTTGTTTTGTAAACAAGAAACTGGAGAGGGAATGCCTGTCTGTTTTTGCCTTGTCTCTTCTGAGGAAGGAAGGCAGGCCAGCAAAGTAAATGTTCAGATATGTTCAGATTTTCCTGAAAGGTGGACCAACTGTGAGCAGGAAAACCAAACTATATCTATTACTTCCCTAGTCCCCTTGTCTCCTTCTTTTACCCTGGATTCCACTTGGATACATAAGAAGCCTGCTTTTTACTGATCTAAATCCCGATTGTCACCTTTTTCTTATGCAAAAAGGATACAAGTGTATGGAAACCTGAAAAGCATACAGAATTTGTACTCATGTGTAGGTGCTGGACTCTCTTGATTTGATCTGAATCATATTGGAAAATAATGTATTAGAGACTGGGAAAGACATACTTAGTTAGTACACTTCAGCATGAAACCCTATCAGCAGACAGATTCACATGGGAAACTAATACCCAGAGTGGGGCATTGGCTAAAAACTAGCAGAGTGCCTGATTGGTTGGAAGTACTGGCCAAGCTTCAGATTGGTATCTCTTCCCCCAGACTGTGGGTCCATTCATAGGCTGAGAATGGCTGACCTCTGGGACTCTGCCTACTGTAACAGTAACTATAACAAGGATAAAGTGCTTGAAATCATGCAACTGCCTGCTTAAACATGATTAGCCCAGGGAATGATTGGATGGGTTTACATGAAACAAAAATATCAAGAAACTTTGTTTACAAACTTTCCTTTTTTATTTTATTGCAAAGCATACCTCTCTGGACTTCAAATTCTGCTTGGGTGGAAAGGCCAAAAGGCTAAGTGTTTTCTTAGGCTGTCCATTATTAGTTACTGGACTGGAAAGCCTTGGGGTGGGGATCTGCTGGCATGCTGATTTTGTCTCCTGCTCCTGGCTGCATGACTCTGCTTCTTCTCTTAGGTGACTTAGCTGCTTGCATGCTGATTCAGCTCACTGAAGCAGCAGAGAAATATATGCTTTTCTGTTATGTTCTTTTGATTAGTTCTCTGCCTCTTCAGTAAGACAATTAGTTCACTGAAAAGCAGAGCAAAGCAAGAAAAAAGACCAGATGACTGAAAATTGTATGAGGGAGTTTGGATGACCCTCCTCTGGTTGCTGAAAGATATTAGAAATACTCAGCTTGCCTCATTTTGGGCATTGCCCTGTAAGTATGATCTGTATGTTGATGTGGAGAAGGTGTTTTTCATTGATTCTTCTGAAAACAGCCACATGCCTAACTGCACATGTGACTTTTCCTTTAGACTTCTCTGTAGTGAGGACTGTCTACGTTAGCACAAATCCTTGGAGTACTCTATGGGTGCAAAAGGGGATATGAATTAAACAGGATTATTTTGACAAATGTGAACACAGTGCATGTACATATCCCAACTCTACAGCATGATGGCTATCAGTGGTAACACTGACATTAAGTGGCAGAGAAACCTGATAATTTGTGTGAACCTTCACAGAAGATGGGATAATAAATGATTTATTTGTATTTCTGCTCATTTAAAGTAGCATGCAAGTATGGCAAAGAGCTAGCAAGTTGAACTTTATCAATAATAACCTCTCCTCTAGCCCAAATAGTTCTTCAACTTTTTCTGTAGAAGTGGGATACCCTATAGCCAATGACTACAATGAGGGCTGGAGTACCAGCCTTGAGCTGTGGAGTCATTTAGAGGAAAGCAGTGGAACTGGCTGTAGCAGTGACAATTTAATTTCTACCCTCTGGAAAGTATCTGACTTCCCCTCATGTCTTTGGGCCAGGAAGAAATACCCAGAACAATGAGATTAGAAACAGATGGATCCACTGTTATGTTAGAAGCTGGAAAGCCTGCATTTTTTCATCATTTCAGGAAGAGGAATCAAAACATTTTTCAAGTTCTTTGCACGTTCAGTGTTGCACTGCTATGTAGAGTTGATGCACATAAGCCTTTCCCAAATACTATAGACATTAACAACATCTCTCCAGTAACTGAAAGAGGATACAACTTTATCAAGAATGTTAAGCATTTGTAGAAGCAAATAGTTTGGAAACACCCTAGCTTCACCTTGCCAGGTGGCTAAGTTTGCTTGATTGTGTTGACAGGAGAGTAAAGCAACATGATGCACTATGTAATTTGTTCCAGTTACCAGATAGGACTGGTTGGTACTGGCTGAGCAGACTAGGCTGTTCCTGCACCTTTCCTCTCACTGGCTTTATCTTCATTCATCCTATCTTCCCTTCTTTACAGACAGTAGAAATGGCTCTCTTATACACTCATTTCCACCTCTAACTCTGCTCTGAAATACTATGATCTTGTAATGACTACAAAGCATTGTAGTTCAAGCATTACTGTCAATCAATAAAATCAGAAAACTGGAGAAGCAAGAGCATAACAGCAGGATGGGACATGCAGATGAGTCTTAGGAAAGCTGTCCCCCAGGAAATGGAACAAGAGCTGTAACTCTGAGAGCTCAAAGGGAAAGAAGAGCACAGCAATCTGACATAGGAGGCACTGCTAATTGCAGTGGAATTACTGACAGTTGAAACAGCCTCTATGCTTAGGTAGTGTCACGGAGGAAAAGTGTCAGGGAACAGGTAAACAGGCAAGGTGTGGCCACTTTCCTGTCTGCACCTCACTTACCTCTTTTGGCCTGACTGTTTTGTGTGCAGAAGTCTGCATGACTTCCTCTATTGGAGTTGTCCAGGAGAGCTGTGGAGGGGCTGTGCCATTATCCACAATGGCCCTTGTTCAGAATAGGCAGTTCAGTTGCTTTTGGGGGGCTAAATCTTTTTTGCCATTCTTTACACCAACTGGGCTCTTCATCCTCTGTCTTTGCATAGTTCTTGAATGCAAATAACAGTGTAGGACACTGCTGCTGAAGGTCTGGGCTCAGGCAGAGGTTAGGGGGCCAGATGAACTGAAACAGCAGTGACTACCGCATCAAAATAATATCAAGAAAAATGGAGCAGCAAGTATCAGTTAAGCTGATGGTGGGAGGATCCACCCACCATGGAGGAGAAAGAGAGGAAGGACAGAAAAATTGTGAGTGCTCATGCAAGGCAGTGGCTGTCAAAGTAAGTCCTGATATCCAAATCTTTTTCTGGGTCATTGTCATCCTGGCTGTCAGCGGAGAATGAGGTATTAATATTGTGACTTCTTTTCAACTTCTGGTGATCTTCTTGTATCTTCTCTATATTAATAGGGTTTGTGTGCGTGATGTAGAAGAGTGCTTAACAGCCAAGATCTTCTTTCATCTGCGCTAGATTTTTACTGATAAAAGGTCATGATCTTTTTATGATGTGCCAGTCCTCCTCAGCATATTGCTCACCGATGCTACTGAACTGGGTCTTCTGCAGTAATTATTTGATTTGGCTTGATTCCTGCTTCTAGCCTTTTTTATTTTTTTAAATTATTATTTGATTGGTTTTCTAAACAGTTCCAGAAATTTCTTGCAGGCTTGTCCTTGCACTGTCTGGGCACTCTGAATGCAGTGAGCTAAGGCTCACTGTTAGTGGTGAGAATCAAACCCATTTATTTCTTTTGGGAGAAAGACAAAGCCAAGTAATATATGTGAGGGGAGAGTGATAATGAGAGGGAAGGTGTCAAGGAAACCTTGAGGATTTTTCTAGGCCTTCTGAATTGTCTTTCATATTGGAGTCAGAATTTTTACTTTCCCACACTTTTTACTATAAACAATAGCTTTGTTTTCCTAACTGTCCTTCATTGTTTACATATTTTTAGGTAGGAGGAGAAAGTTGATTCACAGTTGTCTTGACCAGTGTGGTTTGGGATGTGGGATTTCATCCTCCAATCCACAGGCACCTTTGGAAATGTATAAAATTGAGTTTTGTGAATAAACTTGGGCTTTTCCTGCTTTGCTCATCACCGTGCCCTTGTGAAGTTCTTTTGTGTCATGTTGCAGCAGGAAGGACAACGGTTTAAGTGGTATGTGCTAACTTTGAATTGTAGGAAACGTCTTGCTTGGGTGACATATGCATTTGATGAAGTTTGTGCTTCCAAATGGTGTAACTACTTATGCATATCAACCCGGTGTAATCTTTTGTGGGGTTAATAACTGTAAATGTTCTACTTAGATTTTCCAGATTGTCTGGAGGTTTAATTCTTTAAATCCCTTTGGGTAGAGGTGAAGCATAGCTTGGGCTGTGTGCTGTGACCTGGAACAGGATCTTGCTGGAATACACTAGCCTGGGTGGCCTTCAGGAAGGAAGGCAGATGTTTATTGATATGAGGGGAGTGCAAAGGGGAATAGAAGGAAGTTTAAAAATTAACAGAAAAAGCCCTCAGCTTTATCACTCCAAATAAGACCTTTCAGCTATGACTGTTAGTAAGAAAATCAAGAGCAGACCTGCTGCAAAGCACGTCAAAAACATTCAAAGAGTAGTGATACTGGAGCATCCTAAAGTCTGAGCAAAACAAGTTTGCCTGGCCAAAACTGCAGTACACTTGTACCCCTAGCATGCATAAGGTGAATGTAGCACAGCATTCTGCAACCTGCCAGTGATGGTGGGTGCTTGGAGACACCTCTCAGGTGGGCATGAGGTTGGCCCTGGCAGCACTGTGTCCCTGGAAGTGAGGTGCCAGTTGCATACAGAACATCAGATCTTCTTTGTTAATTGCTGGCAGAAGCTAAAGGAGTGGAGAAAGAGGCTGACGAGGGCAAATCAGCACTAAGGAAGTTTTGCTTTATGGAGAGTCACATTAATATGTAAGAAACTGGAATACAGGCCCTGGGCAAGTTGGGCAGGACAGGACAGGCTGTATAGAGCCCAGCAAGCTCACTTGCTGACACGGACTCCTTCGGAACCCTCCCTCCTCACACCCTTTTGCTGTTGCATCTGGTATCACCTTTTCACCCAGCACTGCCAGATTTCTCCTGCTCCATGACTCAGTGCAGGTTGCCAATTGGAGCATTATCTGCTTGTGGGCTGTATTTGCTATGTTGGAGTTGCAGGGGGAAAAGTCCATGGATATGCATCTCCAAGTCAGGACTTCCACGTGTTTCTTATTTTCCATGCCCCCCATCCCATTTGCCAGTCTCTCGTGCCACAGCCGCCTTTTCCCCCCGCTGCTGTCAACATCCTGCATTCCCTCTCCTACAGCCAGTGAGTGGTTCTGGGAGCTCCTCCAGCCCCTTTGGCTTCTTCAGCAGTGATACTGTACATCTCTCCCACTGTCACCTCCCTAAGTATTCTCTCCTTTCTTTTCTCCCAACATGCAGTGTAAGTTGTCTCTTCAATGATGGACAAGACTTGCAAAGCTGAGATAGCCAGACAGGGTGAGAGGAATAGGGGATATTCATTACTTCCTTGAAGAGCCCTGGAAGTTCATGGTAACATGGAAGGGGTTGAAAAAACACACTTAGGTCAGTGGATGTAGCTTCTGTTTTGTCATTTCCTTTTTAAGTTTTCAGCTCATAAGAGTGAAATCTTCCTCTAAAATCTGAGGATGGATCAGAAATGATGTTGCAGCTTCACATATAGACAGGAAGGCAATTACTGTTGAGCAGAGTACTAGGTCATGCTTTCCTTGCCTAAGATGTTTTGAATTTTTTTTATGTAGCTGACAGATGCTCTTTACTTGCACTCAGCTCTTAAAACTGGCTACTTTCCATTTCACACAGAGCTATTATTAGCAGAAGCTTGGGAGCAGATCAAATTTGATACACCATGAAAAATTGTGCAAATCCTTGTTTTTCTGCGTAGGAAAGCTGAGGCACAGAGAGGCTCAGTGTTAAATGTTAAGCAGTGAATTGTGTACCAGAACTAAAATTAAACCTGAATTTCTCATTTCAGGTCTCCTGCTTGCCTCTTAGCTCGTACAGCTGTTTTCCAGTGCTGGTAACTCCAGGGAGGTGGTTTTGGCTGTTTAAACCTAAGGTCTATGTTTTTCTGTCATTGCCTCAATCTGTCATATTTACCAAAACTGAGTTACTTGGACTACTCACACAACCTGCAAAGGTTGATGTAAGATGGGTGTGGTTGCAAATCTTATAGGAATTATGTCCTTGTGCACAGTATTTTACAGGATGCTTTTTAGTCATTTGCAGGCTACAGCTTTTTTTTTCAATATATGGTAAGCCTCTCAAATAAAAAGGTCGTCTGCAGCTAAGTGTATTACAAGGAATCCGTGTTCTTAGCAGAAAAGAGACACCATCCAAAATAATTATATTTGAAGCTAGGAGAAATAAGACTTATTTTAATATTTAAACTAATTTATCATGTAAATCAAACCTACTAGAAATGCATGCACAGGCTGTATTCCTAGATAGAAAATGTATTTCAGTCAGCTGGAATGTTGACAAATATAATCATTGTGATGAAGCTTCTTGTGCACTGTTTGTCCTTAATTTCAAATAGTTTAATCCAAATTTTCATTTCTGGAATGGAACTTTCATATAGTGTCTGTGCTGCTGTTTGCAATCAAGTCCTGCAATTGTAATGTCAATCTTGATAATATCTATCAATATCAGATAACACTAGCTGGGAGTTAGTAAGTCTGTATGTAAATGTCCTGTACTTGATTTTGCTGAAGCTGCAGGACAGTGTTTAGGCATGTATTTAAACACTCTAAAATACTGGTTAGACATCACAGTCAATATGGTGTTATACACAGTTTTTTGGCAGGTATGTTGGTTTCTTTATGAGGCATTTTGTGCTATGCATACACCCTGTGTATCTAGTAAGAGAAGCTTCCTTAATGCAATGAGGATATTATCTGGTAGGTATTAAAGAAGTTCTAGTTCACAGAAATTAGATGTAAGAAATAAGAGTTTGTTATTTCTCACAGAAGACTTTTGTACAATAAAATTTTTTAGTACATTAGGACAGAATTCAAGTGGTTGGTAATATGTTTTTAGCAGAAGCTTCTTGTGGATTAATTTTTCCTGAAAATCCACAGTTTTCTCATTATTGTAACTGCATAATTCCTATGTACAATTCTCAGCGTTGTCTCATGAGCACTTAATCAGTTTTCAGTTCTCCAGGTGTACAATGCAATGGTAGTGTGATGCCAGAGCTACGAGACCACCAAAGTGTCCTTCAGAAAGTCAGCCTGGGTGTCAACCTTGGGTGTCAACTCATACTGTAATTTAAATTCTACAAAAGAATGATTTTACAAAATGGAAAATTCAGATGTCGAAATCTCATTAACTTTCAGGAAAAAGTTGTGAACATAACTTCCCTTTGTGATTCTTTACAAACCTGGGTGTGGAGTTCATCTACATTTTCTTTCTTTGCCCCTAGCTCATATGATCCCTTTCTGGTGTTAATCAGAACAATTGTTCTCACATGGGCTGTTCCTGAAGGGTGTTGAGTTGTTAATGGAATGGTGCCTGTCATCTGCTCTGAACAATATACAGTAAGTATTCTGGGTTACTGAGGATAAGTCCTCTGAATTTGCTTTCCTGTTATCCTCTCTGTTTTATGAAAAAGGGCAGCCTCCTAAGCCTGTCCAAATAAACAGAATTGAAAAGAAAAAATACTTGTTTTGATGTCTGGGTGTTGGAGATATATGTACAAGTGCTTGTTTTTCTTTCCCTGGGCATGATGAAATGGTTCAATGTAGCCACCTTATTTTTCTTGGCTGCGCTCCTTAGTTTCTCTTGTGTGGATGCAAAATAATAAAAAAAGAACTTGAGCCGCATCATATCTGGGAACTCTTCATTTAAAACCTGTCCCAGTGCACAGATTGCACTGCACAGTTGAAAAAGAATTACAACTAGTTTAGTTGTTTTGATATAAGGTTTATAGGAATCAGTCTTACACTGAGTTTTCCTTGAGGTCTTACACACCTTTTTGTCTTCCTTTTCTTTCAGGTGTTGTTTTCACTCCAGTTGCTTTTGTTGAACCAATATTCAGTTCAACATAGAAAGAGTTTGATCACCACACTTGACAAACAGGCAAACAGCTGCTGGAGGAACAGGGACTTCCTGGGTCAGCTTCAGTGTTGGATCTAAGATGTTGTATGATTTGGATCAGTGTTGGAGTACCTGTACTTGTGTGGTTATGTCAGGCTTTCTTATCCTTCTGGTATTTTAGGTGTCATTCTTGTATTTCTTAAGTGTCTTTGTCAACTTAATCCAGTGCTCCTGGCTTCCCATCATTCAGGGCTTCTTCCATTGTGCTGTCAAATCTGTTTGGGCACTTGCACACTTAACAAGACTCAGAATGGATCCACTTGAAAATATCTATTTTGCTGGGTTGCTTTACAGAGGGATCAGCTCTCTGATCAAGTTCATTGCTTGGTTGCTCAAACATCCTGGCTGGCAGAACAGAGAGGGATCCAAGATGGAGAAGTTGTTCACACCACGTGAAACAGTGCTGTTGCCAGACAGGAAACCCATGTTACTGCTCTGCCCTGAATGGCTTGTATTATATACTCTGCATCTGATGGAGCAAAGACATATCTTGCTGTCCATTACCCAGAGCATTCAGTCTTGCTCGATGTTCACTAAAGGGAAAAGAATCATGGTTTCTGTTTTTAAGAATTACGTTTCGCTTCCTCCCCTAAAGAACCTTGGGGACTTTTTCACAGTCCCCTTAAATGAAAGATGAAGTGATATCCAAGAAATTCAAGCTTCCTGCATTTGCTTTTAGCAGTGGAATCTGGCTACAGGTGATGAAGCAACTGAGGAGTTGCAGGATAATATTGATGGATCTGCTTTGATGCAGGTTCTGAATTTTGTGGCAAGTGATATCATGCTAAATGGCCATATTCTCCATTATTCTTTGGTTTCTCTTGTCCTGCTATTTTTTTTTTTTTCCACATTAGGGAGAACTGAACGCCTAAAAGCCTTTTGATACTGAAGGACATTTAAAGCTGTAGGCTTGCTTTCTCTCTGTTCCATAATAATAATTGGAACTGAAGAAGTGAGTAGATAAAGGGAATTGTCCAACGTCAGAATGACATTTAATCATTCTGGTCTGTGGATAAGAGTTTAAAGATGTGATTAGAGTTTAAAATTACAGAAAGGGAAAAGGAGAGAAGATGCATTTTAGTTGCTTACAATAAATGGAATAAGAAGATGGAAGATTGTCTCAAATTTGATTCCAATCATTGCTCATCAGATATGGAAGGAGTATTTGAGTTGATTTAAATAACATTTTTCCTTTTTTTTTTTTAAATGAACATTCCTGAAATTAATATATCCACCTGCACAAATTTTATGTGCAAATTTCTTTTCCCATGTCAGCCTGATCTCTGTGGAAAATGTAGACTTAAGATATGACAAGTAAAACTATCATCCTTGAAGTACAGTTTCTTCCAGGCATGAGATATGAATCATGGTTGGACTCTCTAATCTCAGATGTCTTTTTCAACCTTAATGATTATATAGTACCAAAGGTACCAATATATTTTTCATATATTGTACTCGACATACAAAACCTCCTGGATTTATTTTACTTGAACATTTTCAGACACCTCGGTGTTTGACTGACTAAGAAAAAATATCTATGCAGGTAACCCAGCTGTATGCCTATTTGTAGTCCATTAATTGGGGCATTCATATGTAATTTTTAAACAGCTGATCTTTAGTGACTTCACAAGGACATGTACTTAACACTAGATACCTTTGCAGTTGCATCTACTAGATCTGTTCATACTGTCATTGCACAAATGTGGGTCTCATATTCTTGGAAAGGTTTGGCATTTGCTCTCCCATTTCTCAATATAATGCACTGGCTTCTCAGACAAACTGAAAAGGGAGAAAATAGTTTCGTGCACAAGATGGCAGATGTAATTTTGCTGGTATTAACTGTGAAATGACACTTTATGTTTGTGATTTATTTTTTTAAGGAATAAGTGGACTTCAGTTTTTTGTTCCCTTTTACATTACAAGAACTACTATGGGTCTATCTAGAAGCCTGAGTAAACATGCAGTTTTAAGAAAAATAGTGGCTGCCTAAGGTTATCCACACTGTTGAGAATGAATTTGAGGTAGTTCTAGCTTTCTTTATATCATGGCAATGGATTACTTCATGTTCAGTTTGTGGTTTCCTATACTCCCAGCTTTTGTTTTTCAGTATTTTTGCCACTATGTATTTGTGCAATTAGTTCTCCCTGAGTGTTGTACTTTGAACTTACCATTTCTGAATTGCATCTTGTGTTTTTTCAAGGCTGTTTTGAAGTCTGTTTATTGCCACTGTGGTGCTTGCAACACTACTCAGCTTGTTTTCATTGAAAGGTGTTTTTGCTACATTAGCAGCCAAAAGAGTAATGGAAACAGAATAAGATCCATGCACCTGTCTAACCGGAACTCTATGTAAGTCCTCTCAGTGTATGAAATTAGAGGAACCTAGTGAAATTACTCCTTGAATAGTTTTCCAACTTGTTTTGTGGTTAGCATACAATATCTGTACCTTTGACAATGGTCACATGTTTGATTATGAACATGTTGTGTGAGACAGGATCAAAAAGCCTCATTAATGCAATAACTGCATCATCCTCTAAGGTATCTCCTACAGGCATGGGCAATTTTACCTTCTAACTATCTTAAGAAACAACTATTTCCTATGCGCTTGTTTTTCAGTTCAGCAGGCTATCTGTTGAAAATAAAAGTGTTGACAGAAGCAGGTTTTGCTAGAATGAACAGAATATAAGTATTTCTTCAAAGAAAGACATATTTTTGTTTTATGAAAAAAATTAGGAACCAGTCAAATAATTGGGTAAATAATATTCTTCTGCACAACCTAGCCTGCCTTCAAGGCTGGTGGTGCTTTAAAATACATACCTCTCCTGCAATTAGATACTTTGAACTTCGAGGTTTCAAAGAAGAGAATACTGGTTGTTTCCTAAGAAACTGAAAGGAAGTTAGAGTTTTAATGAGTGTTTCTGGATTACAGGATGTAACAAGCCTATGTAACCATAAATTCCCTGCTTCAGAGGCATCTTGGAAGATCTTTGAATATAGTTCATAACAACTGCCAGGATTTTGTTTTTCCTGCTTTGTGGGTGGTAGGGTGGATTTTTTGTTTGTTTGTTTGTTTTGTTGGGTTTTTTTGTGTATTTTTTTTTTTGGTTGGTTGGTGGGTTTTTTTTTTTTTTTTAGTTTTAGTTTTGGTTAGTAGAAGTAGTAGATAATCAGTATGTCTGATGTCATGTAGCTATGTAAAGAATAACTAACTTCAATACAAAACCTGCTAGTTGAACTCAAAATAAGCTGCAATGCAGATTAAGCCATGTAATGTCAGTGTCAACACATTTTCCTCAGTAATAGGAGATGTATCTACTATTTCTCTCCTTGAGTGAGTATGTTCATCTCTCTTTTAGCTTAGTGGCAGCAGTAAATGTCATTGTGAAAAACTGTTCATTGTAAACAAAGTCTCTTCATTATGACAAGCTATTTTAGCTCCTATCTCAGCAAAAATACTCTGCCTCCTTACATCCTTTTGTTTATTTATTTATTTAAAACCCCTCTAGAGGGTCATGCTGATAGACTCAGTTAGCTCTTCATGACTTTACTTTTCATGAGTTAAAAGACATTTTGAACATTTTTATTTGCTGTACATTTAGAGCATTAGATCCTTGTGTCTCTCTTCCACTGAAAATCCTTTGCCAGAAGACCTTGACTTGATACTGCAGCAGTGCAGGATCATGGAGTTGGTCTTACAAAACCCAGCAAGATCTGTTTCACAGAACAGTTTTGATTTCTGCAAAGCTTGTTTGACGGTAAAATTAGAGGTCGCTTATTGGTGCAGCACAGTGATAGATCAGCTGCAACATTTCCTTGGAGTAAGACTAATTTTTAGAACTACAGTTAACTTGAATACAATAAAAACTATCAAAAGTCTTCAAAACACAACCTATGCTGAAAGACAATGAGAGAAGGTTTATTTAGCTCGGAGAAGAAAAGACTGAGGGGAATGTAATAGTCTTCAAATATGTGGAAGGTCAGTTCAAAGAGGGAGAGGGATGGGCCTTTGCTTGTATCATTCTCCCTGGATTTTGACCCAGTCTAGCTAGGTCGCCACAGACTTATATTATTTCTAGTGGTGCTATGAAGTTATTTGTAGTGTGTTGGTACCTGAGTTAGTGGAACAATTGGAGGGTGTGTTGATGTAGGAAACTACTGCAGCCGTACCCATAAGGTGTGTGTTCAGTTGCAAGTTCCCATCTTGTCCAGATTGTGCTAGAACTCATTCAATGGCTTTCTGTTGGGAAGATTGCAAAACTGCCAAAATTTTGCACAGCTGATCAGTAGTAATCTTCTTTATTCCTAAAATAAAGAATGAGGCAACAGAGGGGGACTGATAACCCTTGCAAGAGCAGGGTGAGGAAAATCTTCCTGTTGGGAGCTGCCCTCTGATACTTTCTTTTTCTCAGGTTCCAGGAGGTAGAGGCAGATATCTCTAGCCTGCTGGCCCTTATTCAGTGATCTAGCAGTTTTTATTCTGGTTAAAAATTCTGAGACAGTAGGTAAATTACACCCTGGCTCTCTGTTTACTGCTATTTCTCTTTATGAACCCTGAGGGGTCCCAGAGTTAGCAGGCAAATAGCTACAATAGTATGTTCAAAGTTAGCAGGGTGGGATGTTTTTTGGTTTGGCTTTTGGCTTTTTTTTGTTGTTGGGTTTGTTGGTTTTTTTTAATCATCTATTTTTAAAAGGATATTCTGAATGTTCTGAGAGAACTTGAGCATTTTTTTGTTTTTCAACTCAGCATCCATTTCCAAAGTATCTGCACTCTGAAATCTGCAATCACCAATCACCATCATGTTGCCCATGTATTCAACCCAGTAAGGCTTCTGCCTGATTAGTCATTTGGTAGATGTCCAGCATTGTGCCAGCATTTCAGATTTACGGGGTTTAGGACAGGGGAAGCCTTCCCTTATTAGGTATATTTGCAGAATAAAGCAGTCAGCCTTTCTTAAAATCCCAAATAATTTTCATGCAGTGTAAAATTTGCAATTCTATATATATATATAGTAGGCTATTTTTGGTGATCAGACATCTGCCATACATTCAGGTATAGTTTCCCAGCAAGCTTAAGACCACACTGTGGCTCAAAGTAATGGTCCTGCCAGCAATATATTGATGAGTTTTCATGTAGGTCATCCAGCTGTTCTGAGTTAGCCCCTGGCTGGATGAGTGCTACAGGTGTCAAGAAGGCAGGAGTAGGCATGGAAAGAGGAGCCCATGCCACCTTTGGCGGACACAGAGCACGGCTTGTCATGGTGGCTGAGTGTGAAACTTCCGGTTCAGGACCAGACTTAGGTCAGACAGCAAGATCTTTGCCAGTACCACATGTTTTGACCAGTTTCTGCCTTGCACTGCCTGTGCTGTTTGTCCCATTTACCCAACACATTGTGAATTGTTTCTTTCATAAGATCATGGGAACATGTCTCCCTCATATTTTTCAAATTCCCATTACCTAGGCTGGATGAGTGAATGCCTTTACTGTCTTTCTTCTCCTTGCTTTTGGATTGACTTCTCAGTCAGCCTTCAAGAATTACGTTGTTTTCTAGCAATGGATTCTCTTTCCCCTTTCTAATTCTCATGTACTGTGACATGCCATGTTGATTGGAGAGGTCTCAAATTGTCTTCTCTATCAGCATATTAGGAAACTTTTCCTTTTCTTTTGCATTTAGCAGTTCTTATAGAAAAAGATTAGAACATTAAGTAAAAGGCAAGAGTAGTGGATCATTTTCTCTAGCTTCATGGAAACTGTGTCCACTCATGGATGTTTTAAAAACTGTCGAGGTGGATTTTCTGATTGTCTCTGCTGACAGGAATCATCTCAATTACGACTGACTCTGAGTGATAAGGTTCCACAGGTATCTATTGTCAGACTCAGCAATTGCATTAAGAAATCACCCAAAGTGGAAGTAACTAGAGGGAACATGAGAGTTGATTTATTTATTTGTGAGTTGCTACTTCAATAATTTTCTTATTGTGTATACAGTTACAACAAACAAGTTGCACTGCCTGTGCACAGCTAAAGAGGATAGCTTTAGGGCCCACTGCACTGTAACTCCATTAACACATACATGAGCTAAGCCAGTCCTGAAAAGAGTGAGTTCTGTGTCCCTGTCCCCAGGTACTGGCTCACACTCTCAAGTATGTACACGTGGGGTGAAATAGGTGGAAGATGCATCCCTTGAGAACTGACTTGAGCAAAGCAAGGGCAAAATCTACTTTTCATCTGCATAAGTTCCTCAGTCCTGTTAATTGTAAAGCTGCAAAAAACATCTGTATCTGCCAAAAGCTAATGGAGACGTGGTGGAAGAGAGAGTGAATCCATGAGATGAGGGACTACCTTTCTCAGAGGCAGAGTCAGCTGATCCTAAAACAAGCATTTGTTGAATGATGAATTAAAGCAAGTGATGGCAAGTCTGTTTAAGATGTCCTAAGCAACAACTGGACACCAGCCCCATCTTTCAGGTAAGTTATTGTAATTCCTAAGTCTTTCAGCTGCTGCTTGTGCAGCTGTGAACTGACCCAGATGAAAAAAAGCCAGGGTTTAGATGGGGATTGAGGGGTTCAGTCAGTTTGAAACCTGTTTGTCCTGGGAGCTCTTAAATATCTGCTCTCATGAAGAAGGGAGCAGGACCAGACTGGTGGTGGTAAGAAGGTGGGAGTTGTTTAGGCTGGCATTGGCACTAGAGAAATGAATCAGTAAACTGAAGGAAATATGCAGTTGTTCATATGAGAAAGGCGGTTATTATTGTTATAAACTCTCTATTTTTTTTTAAACTATTGGCTTAAAATTCTGTCTCTTGAAATGAAAATATTTCCCTTTTTCCATTGTGAAAGCCAAGCATTCATTCATATGTTCTGAGTCTGTTTCATAACTCACATTTTCAGTCACTGGGTTTGTCTTTACTATTTTTAATTTTCTTCTGTAGCTGCTGTGTTTCTCTCTCTCTCTACTTAGTCATATGTGAGACTATTTTTAAATTATTATTATTTTTATTATTTTTTTACTTTGTTTCATTCACTGGAGCATATTATCTGTTCTGTTTCATCCTTGCACTAGAATGATTGGATTCTCTTAGAGGGTGAAAAAAAAACCCCAGAAAAAAACCCAGAAAAAAGCTATGATTTGGATGAGGTTTATGCTAAAATATTTGGCTCTTTACATGTGTGAAATTCTCATTGCTAGTAATGGACATACTGTTACATAATGGAAGAAATAGATTGGAATAAAGATCAGATAAAAGAATAGTGCCCTAATTACTGTTCTCAGTAATTGCTTCGGCATAGCAGATAATGCAGATGGTATTGTTTTTTTCAGGAGGATGAACCACCTTTGCTTTCCATGAGCTGTGGTGGTATTGATGTTGGCTGTAATGACTTGCCGCATGACCATTTGCCTCGCAGTGGTAGAAGAGGAGTTGGGGCTGAGACTTCCTCGTTCCGAGACCTTGATTTAAACTTCTCCATGTTTAAGCATATTTCTCGTCTCTGTCTTGGAGTTATCTTGCTTACCTATTGAGGCAGCTGGTTAAAATGATAGAATGTGAATCCTGGGAGTAATGGGGAATGTTTACTGTCCAATGGGATACAAGTGCCCTTATCAATGTACTTACATGTGTTAACCAGAAAGTGATTTTTCTTTGACCATCCTCTGTGGAGGATTGCTTTCATATACTGCATAATTCTGGTCAGCTGAGCAGTTTCCTGTAACAGTGAGGAAGCCAAAATCAGCTTCCATTCCTCTGACACCATTCAATATGGATCCATCATGTAATACACTCTTGCCTATCATGAGACATATCCATGCAAAATAGATATCTGGTGTAACCATATACTGCTTTGAGCTGCATAGAGTTGGTGTCACACAATGAAGTCATCATTATTTTCAGAAGGCTTTGCTTGTTCCATGTGCCTAACCTCTCAAAAATTGGCTTAAACTAGTAATGTTATAGTAGGCATTTTATGTTGAAATAAATCCCTACTATATTGGCATTTTTGTTAATCAAATAGATGTCCACTATGATAAGCAATAGAACACAGTGCACACTAACTTTAGAGAGAGTCTTAGTTTTAAATTATTCACCAAAATCTCCTTTGTTTCTGTCAGTATCAGATAGTCTTTAAGTAGTAAATGAATGCTGAGTAGATCTAAAGAAAAGCCTGTCAAGTGATCAGTAATTGAATTCAAAATCTTCATCAAGAGCAAGATTCCAGCAAAAATGAAGTCTTCCTTCATTTGTCAGTCTTTATAATTGAGACTGAAGCAGAGTTATACATTAGATTTTTCCTCTGGTGGGAGCTATTAATGGTGGGTTTGTTTGTGATGGCATGGCATTATCCCTGCTATTGATGTTTTTTTCATGTTCAGTTACTCAGACTTCCTGTGCTGCTGATTTTAATTCCACAAGGAGGTACAATGGCATAAGAAGTTGTCTCTGCTGGCACAATGAGAAATGTTTTATGAATGGATTATAACAAAGATGGACTTTTATAGCAACTAGAGAGGCTATGAAATTCACAATTGATCACCTATCTTTTAAGTTAGTCTGCACCATGACAGGAATATTACTGCTTGGCTTTGCTGATGAGGGAAGGCTCAACTTCCACGAGAGATTCTACCATCAGGTTCTATCTTCATTACCTGCTAATTCTGTATTTAGCCTGGGTTTTCTACTTCCACATGGTGTGTAGTGTTGAATCTAAAGCAGCTGTCAGAGCCACACATGAAAGCACTGTCATGAGCCGCCTTGGTGCCTTTTTATTAGCTGTTAGTGCCAGGTGTCATCACTGAAGGCATGTACTCACACAAAGCAGTAATGAGTCCTTTAACACCTGCCCACAAGCCTCTAGGCACTCATTCCAATAGGCTGCTTACCTGTGCTGGCTCACTCTTTGCATCATCGGCCTGAAAGGGGACACATAGAACCTTGGCATCTAGTACCCCAACCTGCCTACAGTCTCCTAATTTTAATTCATCTCTACAGTTTAAACAGCAGAGCAGGGCCCTCAGAAATCCAAAAATCTCCATACAAATTGCTTGACCGCAGGAGCACATCAGAGGCCTGGTGTCAGTCTGAACAGCAGAGAGCAAAACCTGCTCTTTAGTAGTGAAGGAGGAACACCGAACTTCAAGCTGCGGCTGTTTTACCAGAGGATTGGGGATTCTGAAGATCAGCGTAGAAGAGAGATAAAGAGGCTGGAAATGCAATGGTGAAAAATCCAGTGATGAAATGGAATTCTTTGGTCTCTCCTGGGTGCATGGAGCAAGGGTAAAGGTACCCATGTTGAACATGATATCTTCAAAGACCAGACCACTCAGGCAGCCAGCAAAGGAACACAGAGAAAAACTGGAAGCCAAGTGGCCTTGCCCTGCCTTGGAAAAACTCAGCTTTGATATACAGGAGGTATATCACACAAAGACTATGAGCAGCACAGATTAGGATTTGATCTCTTGGGGCAAAAAGATGGAGGCAATTTTGTGTTTATTCCTGTTTCAAAGGACAGTTTGAAGCATAAAGTGTTTGCCAGATTCTGCCCCTGGGATAGGGCATCCCTGGATGTATGGACAGACTGCAGAATGAGAGGCTGGAGAGCAGTGCCAGGGAAAGGGAGCTGGGCGTCCTTAGTATGGCAAGTTGAACATGAGCCAGCAGTGCCCTGGCAGCCAGGGGTGTCCTGGAGGGCATCAGGCATAGCATCACCAGCTGGGCAAGGGAGGGGATTGTCCCCTCTGCTCTGCACTGGGACAGCCTCACCTCAAGTGCTTTTTGGGTGCCACAATATAAAGCAGACATTGAACTATTGGGGAGTGCTCAGAGAGCTACAAGGATGGTGAAGGGCCTTGAGGGGAAGCTGTATGAGGAACAGCTGAGGTCACTTGGTCTGTTCAGCCTGGAGGAGACTGAGGGGAGAGCTCATCACAGTCTGCAACTTCCTCACAAGGGGAAGAGGATGGGCAGACACTGATCTCGTCACTCTCATGACCAGTGACAGGACTTGAGGAAACAGCATAAAGCTGAGTCGGGGGAGGTTTAGTTTGGATATTAGAAAAAGGTTCTTCACCCAGAGGGTGGCTGGACTGGACGCTGGAAAAGACTCCCCAGGTAAGTGGTCACAGCACCAACCTGAGTTCACAATGTGTTTGGACAACACTCTCAGGCACCTGGTGTGACTCTTGGGGATATCCTGTACGGGGCCGGGAGCTGGACTTCAATGATCCTTGTAGGTCCCTTCCAGCTCAGGATATTTTATGATTGTATGATCTTGAAAGTTCACCTTCAGTGTTCTGTTTGGAAACTGCATTATTTCTCATTTGTGGTTCTTCCATTTTCTTCTTCCTTCATCCTGATCACATTGCTCAGATTGTTTGGTTCAGTTATGAGGTGGCAAGGAAGGCAAGTAGAATTTTGTTGTTGGGTAGATTTTCCATGTGACCATGGAAAATCTACCATTACAGCTCTCAGTAGACTAGTTCTGCTGGGATTGTATATGCTACCTCTCTGAACTAATTTCTGGGGTCCCTTTTGCTTCATGCTTCAAAATAGCTTGCAAATGGAAAAAAAATGAGGAAATCTAGCAATTCATACCAGGTGAATTAGTTGGTCTTTTCAAAATAGGATGCATTTATATACAGACTTAAAATGCTATGTCCACCTCTAGATCAAATCTAAATAGCCAGGTGCCTGCATGCTTCCCTACCTGTTTAAATTATTTGCCTATTTGCACAGCCTGTAGGTCCTCACATATCAGCCTATTGCCTGACTTAATTTCTTTCTGGAGAGGAACAGGACAGAATTTTTCACTTGCTTAGACATCCAGACAGTGATTCTGTTGTAAGAAGAGCATCTCTTGTGCCCCTCTGTAGTTTTCAGTCTCTGTCCTGTCACTTACCTCCTTCTATTCAAGGCAGAGAACCTTCAGTGGTACAAATAGAACCTCACACATTTTAAATTGTGCTTTTTTCCTTCAATTTTAGTATGTAAGGGTACAGTATCATAGTACAGTACAGCAGATCTAAAGGTCACCATCACATGTAAAAGCCAGTTTCTTTAATTTCACCTTCTCTTCCCCTCTTTCTACTCTTCCTCCTGTCATCACCTGCATGATTCTCCCTTTTTCTTTCTTGGCAGTCCTCTTGCCCTTGGTAGGCCAGTTCATCTCACTGAGCACACAAACACCCTCATTCAACACAAGAAAGTATTCTTCTGAGGATTTAGTGAGCCAGAGCAGCTCAAGCTGCCAAGCCACGCAAGAGATGGAACAGGAACGCATAGAAAGGAATGGTGGAGGAGGCAGCCCACTCCTTGTAGCAGCAAGATCTGGCTCTTATATGTGGCCAGCTGCAAAGTGAAACCTTACCTGAATGGAAGCTTGCAGAAGTCTGAGAAGGGCACAACATAGCCACTGCTGCTATGTCTTCTACTAATTGACCTCCTCAGCTCCTTTACTCCAACTGTTTTGAATTATCAGAAGTTAATTTTAACTCCAAATTGCTTGTCCAAGTCCCTCTAAGAATAATTCTCAGCAGACAGAAGATTAATGGCAGAATGACTAAACAACAGGAGCTGGTGGACCTCAAAAAGAACAAAGATGGGACTAATGTATCTTCTAATCCCTAGGAGTGAATCCTTCTCTCTATTATATTTACACATACTTTGACCAAGCTACGCAGATACTTTTTTAACCTTGAGGGTTTTTAGTGCACATGGAAAAAAAGGAGATTATTTTTGTATCATGCATGTAAGTATTGTATCTATGTACAAAGCAGCAACCCCAGTGCCCCATTCCACAACCCAAGCATATGACTTTGTCCTTCTTTCCAGCCACTCTGAGTGTATTAGAAAAATTTTATTCCCTACCATCTTTGCTCTGGCAGCTGCATGGCTTGCTGAAGCTATGTACAGCATAGGCAGGTGTGAAGCATGGCAGATGTGTTAACATTTGAAAGTGTGACCATACTGTTGTGGAAGGGTAGACTACCATGTGTGGATAACTGATTATTTACCTCTGGCATTGATAAAAAGGCTAAGACAAGGGTTTTGCTTTGTGCCTCATGCACTGCACAGCACAGTACATGTGTGCTGTCCTAGTACATTTTTTCTCTGCCTAACAAATTGGTACTGGGAGCTACTTGTGTAGCTACTATACTGTAAACTTACTGACTCTTCATGGTGAGCTACCAAAGGGATGAGTACAGGCAAAGTCAACCTTCCATACAGAGGTATTTCTTCCAGTCTGGAAGTGGGGGAAAAAGTATGTGATTGGAAGGTGTTTATATTGCAATGTATCCCTGCCATGCTGCTGATGTCCTTGGTGTTTCTGTGAGAAGACAGATTTCAACACATTCATGTATCAAAACAGAAAGTGCTATTTTAAGTTAAAATCAGTTAAGTTAAATGTATAAATGCATTTTATGATCTTGTATAGCCCTGCTCTGCTTCCAGCCTGATGCCCTTGGAGGATATTGCTGTAGGCATATTTTAACTGCAGGCATCTCTCCTCCACTAGATTGTCAGCAGACAGGGATTAGGATGCAGTACTTGGCTGAAGCTGTCCTGATGACAGATCGCAGTGACCTTGCTGTGACTTCTGCTCTGATCTCACTGGCACTGCTGGAATTTGACACAGTAGAACATGAGATACTGGCTCCATTATGCCACTAATTGGTATCCAGAGCATTGTGTTCCTGCCTCCTTCACCATCTGATGTAGGTGGCAGATAGTTCTAATTTATCTTTGTCATGTGATTTAGAAGGCTTAAGTCTCTATCATCAGCTAGTTGATGCCCTTATCCTTTCATGTGTCTGTCTTTATCACACACAGGTGTAGAGCTTGACACAGGCTTGTATTGTAAGCATGCTTGGTCTCCTTATTGCTGGGTCTTCTGGAATAAAAGGCATAAAACACAATAAATAGTTTTCTCATGCATCTCTAGAGTTATATCTTAAAATACTTCCTCTGTTTTTCAAACGTACAACAGCATAATCGTTTATTTCTGCAAGATTATTTATTTTTAGACTGCATAGCTTGATTTTATTTTTATCTAGCAGTGGAAGGTAAGACATAGGAAAAATTCATATTCTTAACCAAAATACTTCAGAGCTTGCTTTGAATGACAGTTTTTTGTTTTTATAATTATTTATTTGTCAAAAAGTCACAAGGCTGGATGAAAACATAAACAGACTGAAACAGAAAGCAGCTCCACATGGCATGATGTCTACAGCACCTTTTTTCCTCATGGAAAAAAAAAAAAGAAAACCACCAGTTTTCTGAAGTCCAGTTTTGTCAGTCCTACAAGTTGGAATTCATGCTATTAACTTAATCATTAAGGAAGTTTATGACCGTGAAGAATATGACTTGCAAATGCATTGGTATCAAGGGGGGACAAATGACAAATGTGGCTCAGAGGGAGCACAGGGAGTAGTTGTTAGCAAAAAACTACCTGAAACAACCTGAAAAATAAGTTGTGGATTTAAGTATTGCAGCTCTGCCAGATGAAAGTAAAAGTTATCTATTTCCGTCACTAGTAAGGTACCAATGGTTAAATCTGCCAGGATCTTGAGCAAAGTAGCTTTTACGTTGCAGGATCCTGGCTCCCCAGGTGGAGTTCACAACCTGTTGCTAGACTCTGTAACTCCGTGGCAACCCACGGAAAAACAGGTGTCTCAGTAAGATGAAAAGCAGTCTGCAGCTACATAAAATATCATACATGAAGTGCCAAATTACACAGCAAGTCTGAACCCCACTTCTTTTTCTTTGTTTATCCTTGGATATGGGAGCATGCCTAGGCTCAATGAAAATCTATCCTCTTTTTAGGTGCTGAAGTGTGCCCTTAAGTAAAGGGGTAGATGACCAGTGTTGCCCAAAAGTTAGAGCATGGATAGGCCATGGATGACTGGGGATGGCTCCCTGCTAGGAAGTCCCTTCCTCATCCTCAATTCAAGGACTGTTTTTTACACTAGGCTGCCCACATGACAGTCTTCCATCTGAAGGTCGGAATTCTTGTGTAGACACAAGAATTTCCAAATCTCAGAAGTGGGGTAAGGACAAGTGATAGGAAAGCTTGCAGGACAGCAGAGCAATTGTCAGCATAGGTATGAATGCAACTCACATCCCTGAACTGGTTTATTATAACTGTGCCAGGTTTGTCCTTTCTCTGAACAGATAGTAGATGGCAAAGTATAGAAGAGAACTTTTGATAATATTTACAAGGTGATTTAAACTAATCAGTAAACTATACTGATGAGGCTACTCCAGAATGGAGGTCAAGAAGGAATGTTCAAAGAGTTTAATGCACAGGACATATAAAAGGCCAAGATCTCTCTTTTACACTTTCATCTCACTGATAATTTTTAAATTGCCTACAAAACCTGACAAGCACGTCTGAACAAGCAGATAGCTTTTATTAGGAAACACTGAAGTTCATTTCCTGGATTTTATTGGCTCCCTTTTTGAGTACAGATGCATAAAACTGAAGGTTGATATATTTCTTCAGTAAAGATGTGGTAGAGATCTGCTGGTAAAAATCTTCTCTTTTCCTTGACCTTACTAACATGACCTACATTGGGGATAGAAAATCCCACGTCAGAGGTTATCATCTGTTGAGTACAGCAGTTACAATGGTACAGCAGTTCACAATGCTTTTTTATAGTAGTCATACAGCCGAACTGAAAGCTTTAGGCAACTACACTGAATGATGATAAACTACTGCCCAGTAGTTTGGTGACTTAAGGAAGAGTTATACATGCATTTTACCTATTTGTTTTTCTTAGATTTAGGTGATAGTGGAATTTCCTAGATGAGATTGAAGAGCATGTCCATCACTTTGCTGGTTTCCTTAAACAACTTGTTGCTTCATGAGTTTTTGTTATTGTTGCTTCTTGAAACAAACAGGGATTTTTGTGGTCCACTTTTCCCTTGTGTCCAAAGTCCTCTGAAGTATCTGTTAATTTCTCATAGTATTTTCCTTGGCATTTCCCATGTCATTGTAAGTATTTGTAACATAGAAGAGAGAGGTTTTTTTTTGTTGTTGTTGGTTTTTTTTTTGTTTTTTTTTTTTTTTTTTTTTAATAAAGGAAGAGTCTTAGTCAAAAGACAGTTGACAAAATCATTACAAATTGAAGGATTCTTTACTAGACAGTCATACACAGTGTGCAGTTGTGAGTGCCACATTCAAACCTATCAGCACAAGGTGGCCTGATTTATTTTCTTAGATGTTGGTTAGACTTCTTTTCAAAAGCTTAGACTCCCCAGAGACTGAGACCCTAGGCTGTGGTTCCACAGTATGAGGCATTTTGTGGCAGTGACAAATAACAGGGTTTCTGCTTCCTTCTCCTTGCCTCCTCCATGTACTCTTTCTTTCCTCTGCACTGCAAGGACCTAGCCCCTCAGTCAGCCAATGCAGAAGTCATGAGCCAGATCAAGGAACCAATCCATTCTGAAAATTAACCTTTGCTTTGTTTTTAACTCCAACTGGCTCTTTTTTGGAGTTTGTGGTAGGTTTTCAGGAATGGTGGTGCAGGTGTGCTGTTTCACAATGAAGTTGTGAAGGACCTGCTTGGCCTTCAATGGGAGATGAAGATGGAGGTCTAGGATGGGACATTTTTGCTGAAAATTGGTTACTGTGAAACTGGTATTATGGTGGCAAATTTCCCATCTTCCCTAGCAAGAGCAGAGCTCGTTTCTTGCTCCCTTGCTGCCTCCTTGGCCTTACATAAAAGACACCCTGCACAATTACTCTTTAACCATCTTTTTTCAGTGAGGCCACTCTGAGAGCATTCTAGGTTCACACTGTGAGCGGATTAAAGTTTTTTTATTCTACTGTTGACCACTAAGGTACTGAAAGTGCACTGGTTATTCCCTAGTTCCTATCTTCATGTGTTGCTGAAACAGTCATTTTTATTGAATTGCTTAAGCATAGCATGCCAAAGGTTGAGAAAGTTGTAAAACCACAAGTGGGTAAAAATTCTCCAACCTAGAGATGTGTTTGAGGAGTGCAAAACCTATCATCAATAGCTTTGCAAGTGGAATGACAGACTCTGTTAATCATTGTAAATATTCTGCTCTGAAGAGTTCAGATACTGTCACCAAGGAGTGTTCCAGTCCATCTCTTATTAGGATGAGGAAACTCCCCTACTTCAGAGGATTGGTGCCAAACTCTCAAGGTACAACCAGTTAGCTTGCATTGCAGGGGTGTGGGCCCTTTCCTGCATCCTTATGAGGAGAGCAAACCAAAGGTGATTCTGGCTTAAACAGGAATTTCTACAGACCCAATTATAATCCCAAAATCCAGGGGAGGATATTTCACTTCTGTATGGATTGTGAATTCCCCCCAGCCTTGGTACCATGACTGTTTCTGCCCAACATATTCCTTTGTGGATCACACAGGGATAACAAACCTGGGCCAGATGATGGGTGGGCACATGATCCCATTTCTGCTGAATGCACTCTGGTGTGGATATTGGCTATGTGTGTTTAGTCACACTTTAGAGGGGCCGTGCAAAGATGGGCTGTGCTTGATCTGGCATAATATCTGCCAGGTGAAAATTAATCCAACTGGATTAATAAATCTGAATTTCCAATTAAGATAAATTCACTTTACTGGTTCAGATTCCAAATCCAATCTGAACCAGCAGAGTGAATTTATACTGGGTAAGTGTCTAATGTCCCATGGCCGTGATACTTCTAGGTCTATTTCCTGTTGCCTTAGAGGAGAGTTTACCATATTGTTGAAGGTTTGTAGACCAGAAATAGTGTGACTAGGTGCATTTAGGGCAAGGGGTACTGAGGACATTTTCTCTGATAGGTGGAGAGGATCTGGTTTTGGAGCTGGTAATCAGAGATCTTCATGAAAACTACACTGTCAGTAAAGGTACGGAGTGAGGGATGTCTGGATTGAAAAAAGGCAGCCCTCTTATTAATGAATGAAAGCAGAATGTGTGTCTGTCTCATATTACAGACATGTCCCAGAGTAGCTCCTCTAAGGGATATAAAGGATGCTGCTTTAAACACCCTACTTCATTGGTTTTATCAGGTCAGGGGTGATGTAACCAGTGACTGATACTTGAGTGTACAAACACAGGCAAGACCATGTCATTGTTTGAGAAACTTAAATTATCTGTGTCTAGAGAGGTGTGAAAGGTTCAAACTGGAAGCACTACTAACAAATACAATTTAATTACTATCATTGGAGTCCGGTTCTCATTCAGCACTGCCTGGTATCAACAGCTATCTGCTGCCTACCATTCCCTGATCCCTAAAAATAGATAGAGGCTGAAACCATAAAAAGACCAGATCAGATTTTTTTTCTTTCCAGGGGAAAAAGAAGAAGGTGTAGATTAAAAGGCAGATGTACACATGAAGAGTTTGGCTTGTTACCTTTAGAGGAAAACATTATCAAACATTTACTCAGAGCCTAGAGGTTCCCAGATATGTTTATCTAGGAAGATAAAATAAAAAAAAAAATAAAGCCAGGAAAAGCTGTTTTAAGTAGGCAAGGTATATCTCAAAATGACTCAACTTTCCTGAAAAGTGTTGCAATCTCCGCTTCAAGCTATCTTACCCTCCCTGCTTGCAGGTGAATGCTCTTGGGATCAAGGATTTGAGAAGCTCCTTTGCTGGATAAGCAAGGAGCAGCTTGGCTGAGAAAATATTATTTCTACTGCTCTATTTGTAACCATGATAAGATTTCCATGGCAACAGAAGTTGCTGAATAGAGTTGGTCATGACATTTTGACAGAAGTGTTCCACTAGAAAATGCTATTTTAATGCAAAAGTGTTGGGGAGAAGGATTTGCTTTTGACAATATTTTGGTCTGAAAATGGAAAAAAATCTGAAAAATGTCACAGAAAGAAGAGGTTTTTCTCTTTTTTTCAGCCTGCTGTCTTTCCTCCTGGGACCTTTCATGTCAGGAAACAAGGCTAACATCTTTTCCTTTTCTATTTTGGGATTAGTGGTTGAATTCCCAGTTTGTCTTCTCTTTTCGACTTTTTATTTTAATGCTATTATTACAGACTCTAATCAAAACAGGAGGTAAGAGAAGCTGCAAATCTTCACATATCTAAAGTATCTACTTTAGGATGGATGGAGAAATTCTGAGATAAAGCAAAATAATACACTGGAAAAGTGTACTATAATTACTTGCCCATTTTGTTTTTAATAGTTTATTTTATACCGCATAGCCTAAAATCTCAGATTAGAACTGTTTTCTTTACTTATCTTCATCCCTTCTCTGTATCCTGAACTCCTGATGTAATGATGGGCAGAGACATGCCACTGTATATCATATCCTCTCACTAACATTATTAGTTTCACTAGAGGAAAGGTCTTGGGACCTGCAAGTGCCAACCTAGTAATTTGTGTCTTTTCCCAGTGATGGCTCCTCATGAAACTAGTGCAGAAAATGGTATGGGTAATGACTGTCTCTGCAGAGGTAGTTTTCAGTTGTTCCACTTCATGACTCCTTATTTGCTCATTCAGAATTAAGAATGCAAATAAAATAAAATATTCTTTGCAGTCAGAAGAGACATAGAAATAGGCACCATCTTCAGTAAGAATGTTATTTCTAAGAGCTTCCCATGGAATTTTGGGAAATGTATTTGGCAATCAAGATCATGAGTCAAATTTGCTGATTAGTTCTGTCACTTTACTGCCTGCTGTTCTCAGCAACCATTTCAGTAGCACCTCAGCTCTCAGTGCTCTGTTGCTGAGCTTACTGGAGGCTACCCTTGGGCTTTCCCCTGCTCCCCCTACATTTGCTGCATCTTCCTGAGCGTTGTCTTTTTCAGGATTTCACAGTTGAACATGGACATTACCCTGCAGGGCCAGGGGATGCCTTCATTCCTGGTCTGGTGCCAGGTGAGTTTTCCCTGGTCTCATAAGTCCAGTGAGGTCTTGCAGGGATGGACTGGTCTTCCTCCACAGCAGTAACCTGTTTTTCAGGCTTATACTGGCTCAGGCAGCCACAGCAGATGTCCCCAGCTGGAACCTTCTAGCAGAGCTGTAGCTATGTTGAAGTGGTACACACAACAAAATCCAGCCTGCCATCTTTGATTGTGAGAGGATAGGGAGCAGATATTTTGGCATTGTCAGACATATACCTCCTCCTGCACTTGCCCATTGGCCAGCTCAGAGTCAGAAACCACTGCTGCTACTGCCAAGAATGCACACCTTCCTTTCCAGGAGCCAGCCATCACCATCAAGCTACACATATTTGCCTGGTGTGTATTCACCATGCAGGAATATGCCATCTCACTGGAGGTGGTTGCACCATGTAAAATGTGCTGGGAATGCTAATAGGATTGGTCAAATAAGGTATCTGGGGAAAGTGTTAACTTTCTAACTGGAATAGCCAAGGTGATCAAAAGTACAGAGGTGAGCAGAGAGAGAAATAACTCAAGGTCATATAGCATGTTAGTAGCACAGCTGGGGTGAGCATCCTGCATACTAATTATCAGGCCTTTTTCCTATCACCAGTCCTATTGGAGACTCATGCTTTATGTTCAGTGGACTTATATCTGCTTTAGATACATTTTTCCAGGAAAACATTGTCTCTACTTATTTCAAACTACATCACAGGGTTTGCACTCATTGTGGCCACTCAGCATCTTGACTCTGGTGTTAAAACTGGCAGAGGCAGATGAAATTCCCTTTGTCAAAGCTGACGGATGGAAAAAGGTGGAAAGCCAACACTGAATGCCAACTCTGATAGGGGGCTGACGCAAAAGAGGCTGGGGAATCATATAGGATTTCTGCCCTGGTTATATCACGGGGAATATTTTTTGTAGATGCTCAAACTGACGTGCATTGTGTTTTGGCATGTGTTTGTCAGTGCCCTTATTTTATGGCCTTGCTGAAGGCTCATTGACAGATGGCACTCAAGAGGGTGCTTTTTATAGGTGTCAGTGTCAGACTCAGTTGTAGTTTCTGAAAGGAAAAGGTGCTTTGGGTTGGATCTGATGCACTGCCAAAGCATTGTGTAAAAGGTGCTTTAATGATACTTCGTACTCTTCAAAAAGGGGAGGTATGTGGGAGATGAATGAGGAACATCGGCTCTCATAGAATTAGAGTCAGCACTGACTCTCCTAAGTGAACAGTAATTATAAAAAGGAAACCCAAGAAAACAGGAATTTAATTGGGCATATACCCCATGTCCAGGAGGGGCAGGACTTGAGCAGTGCTTGTCTAACCTGGTGTTCTGGAGAATGATTTCTTATCACAGCTTGACTGATTCCCTAGCTGGAGACTGAGTGTGTTATAAGTGAACCCAAGTGTAGGCTGTCTGTTACTCCTTAGCAGCATTCTGCTTTCTGGGACAGGGACCTCAGGGCTGACAGTCATCCCAGTTCAGACTGTGCCCTAACTAATGGGGTGCTTTCCAATGAGACCCTATGATGGGCATAGCTGGGTACAGGTAACAGGCTCTGTCAACAGCTCCAGACTAGAGCAGTAATGACCCAGATCCAGGACTCATCCAAGGGTATCTGTCTGGCAACAAGAGGAGATGAGGCCAGAGACAGGGTTAGAGGCAAGACTGCAGTGGGGTCTGAAGTCCAGGCAAGAGGCAGGGCTAGAGGCACTCCTGTGGGATCTCTAGCTCAGGGCCTGATGACTCTGAACTGAGTTGAAATGGAGTCCTAGACCCTGGGCAGTATGGTGGGACAAGACCCAGGTGAGTTTCAACACCAGTAAGGAATCTTGGTGCACCTAGGACCCTCACAAAGACAGAAAAAGTGTGGTTTAGCTACAGGATGCCTCACATGCAGTGGCTGTCCAGGTTTACCAGAAGGAGCAAATAAGAGTGGTTTCAGCTGCAGGAAATTCAAGGAGTACTTTGTCTCTACTTAAGACTTTGCTGTTAGGTATATAAAAGTGAACAATGCATTCTTTGTTCCTCTGTCTTTAAACACTTTCCTCAGGAGAAGTATCTGGATCTCAGTGTGGCTGCTCTTTCTAGGTGTGGGGTTGAAGGATTTGCAGACTCTGACTCCTTCCCACATTTTTGGGAGTCAGGACATGTCAGTTCAACCATCTCCTGTTCTGAGTCTTCTGGCTGGCCTTGTTCTGTGTAGCAGCAATTCAGGTTTCCAGTTGAGGTATTTGGGGGCAAGACAGCAGACAGGTTGAAAAACAAGCATAGTCAAGGGATTTATTAAGCACAGGCACTTCACTCTTTACATGTGCTAAGGAGCTATACATATCTCTGAAAGAACACAGGTCTGTGAAGTACCTTTTGTGGAAGCCTCTAGCAGAGACAAATATAGAATCCATTTATTCTTGGAAGTGTTCAGCTGTGGAATGATCCTTTCTGTTCTGGAAGGTATAAATCTTCCTTACTACATGCTTTACAACTTCTGCAGAAAAAGAAGCCTGAAGAGCCAATAGTGATCTCTGGAAGGCATCTCTGTGTAAGATGTGGTGTGCATCAGATGAGGTACAGGGTCTTTGCAAACCGTGGGATGTATTCCTGCAGTATACATACTGAAATCTCCTGAAAAACTATATTGTAAAGCAAATATATTGTATTGCAGGAAAAATGAAGATAGGGTGATGCAAACAGCTGCATGATTTCCTTGTTGTTTCCTGCAGTCTTAGATTTTTTTTCTGTGACAGGTTTGTTGTGTGCCACTTCACAGGGCTTTAAAGAGGAATAGAAAATGTTTGACAGTACAAGGACTATATGAGATTTTTAAACACTAAGAAGCAGCTGCACCAAGATGGCCATTATGTGAATATCCTGTGTGAGCCATCTGAAGCCTTTAGTTTAACTGGACATGGACCGTCCTTCCTATGTGCCCTCCCCAGGGTGTAGGGAGTTTTTTTGCCTGTGTTGTGTTTGCTACAGCAGAACTGTGAGATGCCTCCTCTGAAGGGGACCACATATTAGAGGGCTTTGATCCCTCTGCCTTGTGTAGATAGCTTTATCCTCTTCACTCTGACCTTTTTTGCTCTTCCAAAACTCAATCCTTAAGATTCCTGTCCCAGGCTATCCTCCTCCATGTCTCTCTTCCTCCCATGTATGTGAGAAAAAGTTTTCTTCCGCCAGGCTATTCTCTGCTAAGCTTCAAAGTTCTGTTTCTAAATATGGGGATATCAAAGCTCCCAAAGAAAAAGTTTACCTTCATTCTTTAACATGAGCAAAATGTGGGCAATGCTGACTTTTCTTTGGATGCATTTTCACACGTTGCTTCATTGTGACTGATACTGCCTCAAAGCAGATGTCCAGATGGAAAATTTAAGCTACGGGGATGGAGATCTGGCAAAGTATGTGGAACTAAAAAAAGCCACCATTGAATGGGAATTGTCAGACAATGCTAATTATAGGTGTGGCAAGCAGCTGTAACAACCAACACGGCAATTTCTGCATTCTCTCTCTGTTGCAATTTAATGCTCTTACACTCTGTTGCCTATTTTAGAGCAAATACACACTAGCAATTCACAGCCAGGTAATGCTTGTAAACATCTGGAACATAGATTATCTTAAAATGGGAAGTAGAGGACACACTTTTCCATCTGGCTGTGATGCTGTTCCTGACCTCTCTAATGAATGGAATTTAGGGAAAGCAATCATTAGAGGGAGAAGAGGAAGGAAACCCAGGGGAGAAGGTGGAGCAGGACAGAGCACCAAAATGTCAGAGCCAGCAGAATCAGTAAGTGCACAGACAAAGGAGGACCAAAGATTTGCAGTAAGCAAGAAGCAGAGTCAGTGTGTGAATAAAAACCATTATCAGGATAAGTAATAACTATGATTTGAGATTAATAAAACCCACCAGCAAACATGCTTGGTGGTTCTGTCCTGTTCAGGGAAGCTGCTATCCATCCCTGAAATCATGACAAGGAAATCAGCTGTGATTTTTGAATGATAATAAGTATTTTCCCTAAATAGAGGGCAGGTGGATGAAGTCTATCCATGAAGAATTGACTGTCTATCCGCATAGTATTGGACTGAAATCTACAACTCTAATATAAAAAGAAGAAAACTAATTTACATTTTTGTATCTTTGGATCTATTAGTTCATGAATCCTGCTGAGTACATTTACTCAGCTCATCCTATCTGCCTCTACTTCCTGTGTATGAAATCCATGAGAAGGTTCTGTAGGTTTTTTGGTGAGAAGAGGCTTCAGAACTCAAGGATGCTATGTGTAGCAGCTCACAAACCTTAATTATGCGAGTTTTAGGATGTGGCAACAAGTATTAATTTAATATAACTTCATTGGTTTTAGTGTAGTTGTGTAATCAGAGCAGTATTATCAGACTGATCAGCATGAACAATAAAGAGACATATAGTTTTGTGCCAATTGTCATTAACAATTTTTCATTCACTTTAATGTCACAGAATATTCTGAGTTGGAAGGGATGCACAGGTATCTTGCTCAAGTCCAGCTCTTCAGCGAATGGTCCTACAGGGATTGAACCCACAGCCACTGCATTATTAGCACTATGCTCTTCCCAACTGACCTAATCCCTACCAATTTCCAGATGTAGTACAAATAGATTGCATTGCATCTGGATGGAATAGATAGCATGACAAAATTTTGTGTGACAGTCACTCTTAAAAGAGTTTCACAGTTCATCACAGTAGTAAGGTAAAGCAACAGTGTGATTAAGAGTGGTTTTGGGAGAGGAGAGCAGAGGAGAGAGGAAAGGGAAGGGGAGGGGAAGGGAAAAGGGAAACAGAGTGATATATCGTAATGACAAGTTACATTCCTTTCAGAAGGTACATTGAATTTTGTAGTTAATGTTTTTCATGGCAGAAAATCACCAAGTTTCTCTTGAATATAAACCCTGTAAAAGTTATTTTAAAAATGTTCATATTCATAGCAGAACAAGAAAAGAAGTTAAGGAGGACTATATGGGAAGGGAATCCACCTGGCTTGAGGGGCACTGGTGGCCTTCGGGAGTCTTTAGCTGCCTCAGAAATGATGGAATTATGCTTATAACGACAGAAAACACACAATTTAGAGCAGAATTTTCTAGCTCTCTTTTCATTAAAAAAGGACAAATTTAATCATAGTGAAGAGCTTGCATTATAATATTGTTTTTGAAATATGTCAAACAGGAGTGTCTTGCAAATCTGAAAAGGTTCTGAAAAGGTTCTGAACAGTGGAGATCTTGGAAAGGGACAATACACAGTTGGCTTGGCTGCACTGTTACAAGAGCCTTTTGCTGGTTGTGGTGTAATTCTTGCTCTGACATTAAACCATGTTCAATACCCTGCTTGCACAAAGCATCGATTTTCAGTTCCAGGAAAATAATTTAAATCAGCTTCTATGATTCTGGAAAAAAAAATTCTGGTATTTAGATTGGCTGAGCAAATGGAGATATTTTTAAAATGGTTTCAATAACTTTCTGTAAGATAAAAGTTGGCTTTCAACTGATAAAGCTGGGTAATTAGTCATGACTGAAATTAAAACTACAGAGCTGAAAACTGTTGTTTAATTAACATTCTTCCACATCTGGAACTTTCCTAAGACAGTAAATAGTTCTGATTCTTCCTGAAAAAATAATGCCTGAATACCTGTAAAATCCATTAGGTAATAATAGAAGTGCTGCTAGCATTACATTAGCAAATTTGAGGAATTGGCTTTGCCAGCCCTTTTTGGATTTTCTTGGGAACTTTTCATCTCAGGCATCTCCAACTGTAAATGTTTTGTATGCTTTTCCTCTCACAGTAAGTTGTAGTGGCTTCATTGAAATAAATTAAGAGCCATTTTGAAGCGAAGGAATATTTTATCCCTAAAATATTTGATTTTTGCAGAGCTTTGGACAGATTGTCTGGTATGTTTAGGGAGTTCTGATTTTTTTTTCCTACTTCAGATATATATAAAGAACTTACATGTCTTCCTTTGCAGCTGAAGAAGCATCAAGACATTTCTCTGAAAGTGAAGCACACACACCCCTTTTCTTTGGAGTATGCTCCTTATTTGATGAAGAACAAAGGTGCTTGGTGGCACACCACTTCATCTTTCATGTCTTGAAATAAGGATAGTATCTTTGGTTGTGATCTAGCCAATTTTAAGAATTAGATAGAATGTAATTGTCTAAATGCTTATGAGAATTTCATTTATGATCATGCAGTTCTAATAGATACTAGTTCTAATGAAGTTGCTGTGATAAGTCTCGGTGATTTCCAAAATCAATGTGTCTGTGTTCCTCATGATTGCTCCTGGTGCAGTCTTGTTGCTGGTCCAGACACTAAAGCTGTTGTCTCAGAGCCACCATTATGCCATTCTTTCTGGTAGTTGCTCAGCCTCATGTTGCAGGCGTTGAAGTTGTGATTTCTGCTATCTCATTTCATGTAGCTGGATTTGTGAGTCTCTTTTGATTTTTTTTTTTTTAGTAATTTTGCAACTTAGGAATTATTTAATTGCTAATAAAGCTGTCAGAATCATAGAATACTTTGTGTTGGATGGGATAGATCATCTAGTTCCAACCCCACTGTCGTGGGCAGGGATATCTTCCATTAGTGTGGGTTTCTCAGAGCCCCGTCCAACCTGGCCTAGAACACTTCCAGGGATAAGCATCCACAACTTCTCTGTGCGACCTGTTCCACTGCCTCACCACCCTCACAGTAAAGAATTTCTTCTTACTATCCAGTCTGAACATACTCTCTTTCAGTTTAAAGCCATTCCCTCTCATCCTATCACTATGTGCCCTCATAAAAATGTCACGTGGACAGAAATTTAGTTATGTTTTTGCCTGTAACTTTGTAGAGTGATTAGTCCTTTAAAGATGGGCAAAATCATGGCTAAGCACCACTATTAAGGATTGATTTTATTATGTATTTCCTTGTACAGTTTCTTACAAGGTCTAAATGGGAGCACCCACTGGACCACATTGTGATGCCCTCCCACTCTGCCTTGCCTGCATTCTCTTCTTATAGCAGGATGAAAAATGAAGAGAAAGCAATTTGTACACTTTTCCTTCCTTGTATGCTGGATGCCAACAAGTGGCCCTGGGTCTTGATACACACCATGTCAAGATAAGACATGCCAGATATGCCTACACCTGAGATTTACAGAACACTGCTGGTTCCCACAGTGTAGTCATCGCTTGAGAGAATTCTTTGAGCAGATTGCTGTGGTAGCAAAAGGGCCTGAAGAAGCATAGGTATCTGGATTGAATAGGAGCAATCAAAGGCTGGGGAAATAAAATTTATTTCACATTGAATCTATTGTAATATCAGGCACTACTTCAGTTCCTTCCTTTTATCTATTTGGATCAAGGTGTCTGGAATAATTTCATGCCTTTTGTTTCACCACATTAGGAAAAATATGAAAAAAAGAGCAGAATGCTCTGCTCAACTCTTTATCAAGGGTTTATGTCGAAGTCACTAAGATCTGATTCAGAACTCTTTTTAAAAAGTATACAAACCCTGAAATATAATGGAAGCAATGCTTCTAAATTCTCAGCAAAGGCTGGGTTTATTTATGTCTTTTTCCAAGGTGTTGTGCAACTATACAATTTGCTGAGAAATTTCATGGTTAGGTTTTGCTTAGTTCTTACTTATCAAAACCAAAAATACTTACATGTGCTTACAGATGAGGCTGCTGGTGACCCTCACTTTCCATTTTGTAACGTTTAACATGCAGTTTCAATATTTTGAATTTTTGCTTAACAGGATAAGAGCTGCACCATAACTCTTTAAAAAATAGTCTTCATAGCTGAAATGTTAATTAAAGTTTCTGCTTGGGAGGTTGAGATTTAAATGCTTCCGAAATAACTTTACGTGGAGCAAAGTTAGAATTAAGACAGTGTGAAATATGTCCTGGTGTTGCATCAAAATCAAAATATGGAGTGCTACCAAGCCTAGAATTGTGTGGGGTATGTTGTGTAGTACCCATGGAATAAGATTGTTTCCTTGCAAGGCAGGAGACAATCGAATAAAACCCACTTTTATTCATATTAGCTATTACTTATTAGGAAACACTGGGTATTGTTTTTCATAGCTACACTTTATGAAGTGCATATTATGATAATTGCCAAGTGATGTGATACTTCTTCTTATTTGGTAAATCTTGTACATGTGGATGAGATATTATTTTTCCATGGATATGTTTATATGAATTCCAGCCAGTGCCTCTACCTAGAAAACTATGTCAATGTAATGCAATGTTATGTAAGTTTTGTTTTGGTTCTTACATGCTGCACATCACAGGGTTGAATGTCTTCCAGAAGTGCATTAACTGGTGGAATTGTCATTTGCTAGATATAGTTTTCTCTCTCCCATTCATTCTAAAGAGGACTTTTGTGCTCTCTTTGTTTTTAGCCTCTTTTAAAATAGTTATAATATCTGTACGTGGTTCTGTATGAATGTGTGTGGCTCACATTCAGAGCAGAAGATAGTGAGCTTTATGCTGGGGACAATTCCAGTGGAAACTCATCCAGAAATCTGAAACTGGTATGAGAAAGCCCTGTTTTATGCAGAGCTTTTCTTTGGAGATCATGCTGCACCTGCCCAATGAAGCTACTGTTTGTTTTCCCACATCCTGTCTCTCTCTGCAGGCAGCCTTTCAAATAAGTGTCTGGGGTCCCAAACTTCTGAATCCCTTTGGAACAGGGATGCACTGGAAGTAACCCTGAAGATTAAAAACAGGTCTTAGAGCTTCACCCATGCAGGAGTGGTTATCACAACAGCTGAATCTTGCCCTTGCACAGGTGCACTGCTGACACTCTGCAACATACAGTGGTGAGAGGGCAGGCAGGACCCCGGTTAGAGTGCTCCCAGGGGGAGTTCACATTGGAAGCAGTATTTCTGTGGGATATCCCTCCTTTCTTTCCTTTCATTCTTTTTCAGGCTGAAGTCTAACACTGGGTCTTCAAATTCAGGTGCTGAAGCTGAACCAGAAGCAGTGGCTGATATGTATCACACAAGTATTCGAGTAGCTCAAGCCCTTTTGACCAAGCATTACTGCTGTGTAGTTTTTTATCGTGGGGATTTTCCCCCAGCTGGATATTGGTTTTCAACTGAAATAGTCTATGTTTCTCTTAGAAGCTGAGCTATCTAGAGAACATGCTGATCAAATTCCAACATAGTTTTTCCAAGAGTGTTTCTTTTGTCTTTTGCTCACTATTTCCTGATGCTGTTTGTCCAAAACCCCACCTGCTGTCAAGGGCAGTGCTGGCCATGTGAAACATCTTCACAGCCATGAAGCAGCTGTATCTATTAGGCTTAATTTCTGCAATGAATTACCAAGTGCATGTAATTTAAAACCCCCCTTTCTTCTCAGCCTTCCTACCACCACCACAACTCATCTCGTCTGCACGCAGTGATGGAATTAGGTTGCCAAGAACTTGTGAGGTTTGCTTTCTCTACGCCAAATTTAGCATAATGTATGTATGGCTTGCACAAAAAGAAGGATAGTTTTTCTGTTTACCTGCTATATCATATAGCTCTGGAATTCATCCTCCTCATGAATAGCAAAAATAACTATTAATTTTTGTTTCTTTGGGAAAGATGGGGGAGAAAAGGGGAGAATGAAGACTAAGCTTGAGAGGCATGCAATAGGATGATACAATTCTCTAATAAATATTTAGAAATTCTAAGACAGTCTGAACTTGGAACTGACAAACAAGAAAGCTCACATGATTTACAGGTGCTGTGGATGTCCAGAAAGCTGTACCAAAGGGAAACTGAGAATATAGTTTTGCATTATAGTACTTGGTGCTATATTTGCATCAAGCAATAAGAGAAGAGAAACTGACTTGTTTGAAACTACAAGTGGAGAGCATAAACATTTGCAAAGTAATTTTTTTGGTTGTTTTTTCAGGTCTTTTTTGTTCAGGAGGTCCTCAAGTACTGTGGAAAAATAGAAGAGTGTCAATAATGGATTTGAACATAAGCTGCCAGCAAGGTGGATGAATGGTTTGCCTGTCACATTCACTGAATGTCCTGAAGTATCCCTGACAAGGTTTTAATTTTCTGCTAGTGCAGACTAATGTTATTTTGAATTTTGTTTTAGACATTAGAAAAATTTTAGCCTCGAAATCATATCCACAACTGAAAGGATCTGTGAGGACTAATGTAACGATTTGTTCCAAATAACCTACATAGCTCTTTGTTTCTCCTTTTGGCCAGTATCCCTGAACACATTTAAGGTTTAGAAAGTCTTGAAGCAGGCATTACAGTTATATTTGACCAATGGACTGCATGGACTGCTCACCATCTGTGATATGTGGTCAGTACAGGCAGCCCAGTCACTGTAAGGCTAACAGTTTGGCCCTTCAAAGGATCCTGATGGCAGCTTAAAAATCATGATACCATGAAATTTAGGGGACAGATTTTTTTTAAGTTGCATTTTTAAGGTCACATTGTTACTGTTTTCTGATCAAATGCACTCATCTTTATCAACACTTTTCTACTTCCATCCATGAGTCCACATTCCTTTATCTCCTGTCAGTCAAGTTTTTGAAACTGCTTTTTGCAGCATTCTGTTAGAACAGGGTGTTGGGACTTGTGACATTTCTGAACAACTTGTAACTGAGAAGTTGAGTGTTGTATTCAGTGGGTCTGAATAGAAATCAAGAAGATTTTCATGTTATTTCAACAGCTCCAATACTTGTTTACCGGGATTTCCTCCAAAAAAC
>VYXD01006606.1:93209-110720 GCA_013397195.1 Hylia prasina
TTTTTTTTTTTTTTTTTTTTTTTTTTTTGTTCTGGGGTTACCACTTGATATCACATCTGGTGTCAAAGTCTGTGACACTTGTGTAGGTCTGAGAAAATTTCTGAATCTCACTTAAATAGCATTTAGCAAAAATATGCATTGCATACTTGGCACTGGAGAGATGCCACAGTTAGATGACAGAGCTGACCTATGAAAAGGGACTCATGATGCATTCCCAAAGGACTTGTCTTGTTAAAATAAAATCCAAGGAAAACAAGAACATATCAAGAATAGTCTATGTATTTCAAAGAGAAAAAGGCATGCCAATAAAAACATTGTAATCTTGCTTCTGTCTTGAAAAAAAATTTTGAAGCATTTTAAAAGCTTTCTACTTCAGTTTGGTGCCAATGTGGGTTTTCAGGCTTACAGGGATTTTTTATTTTTTTTTTAATTTAGATGCTATATAGAAAATACAAAAATAAGAAAAAGCATTCCTAATTGGAGCAGTCTGAAAAGACAAAAATAGGATGTCTTGGAAGAGAATGAAGAATGTCCTAGAGAATGGATTAAAACCTTGGAACATCTACATTGACTGCATTTATATGCAAAACCAGACCATCAAACTGGTATTGGTTGAAAAACTAAACAAGAAATTAGTGTTCCTTGCAATAATGATGATAAGCTGGTGCTGAAAACTTTTGTTTTAGTTACCTGAGTTCAGGAATAACAGTCTTAGCTGCTGTTCTCTCTTTAGCAGAGAACACTACACAGCAGCTTCTGCTTGATGCACACTATATATTCTGCTGAATATTTTTCCTTGGAGCAAGTATTAGCAGAATAAGAATGGCACAGAGTTGGAAAAATACCAAATAAAAAGAAATGTTTTTCCAAACCACATTGTTATGAATAAGTGAAGAGTGTGTGACTGGTAAGAGAATGGACACAAAGAGTAAAAGGGACAGAGAGAATGCTGTACTGGCTTAGGTGACCTTTAGCAGAAGTTGACATCCAGAAAATATACCTGGTTTGGGCAGGATTGAACTACAAATGAGCCAAACTGAGTAGTGCTCAGAAGGGAATAACAGTGCTTGTGTTTCTGGTCAGTCCTGTGTTGCCCTCTGTCCTTGCTCTAAAGAGGATAGAAACCCTTAACCTTCATGTTGACCTGCTTAGGCCATTACCTGAGCAGCTGTTTTGTTTTGCTGGATTTTGGTATTCCCACCAAGCAGGAGTACAGAACTCTAGAAAGTGAGAGTGTGACAGTAAAAGAGTAACCTAACCCAGCTGTAAAGCAGGAGGGGAAGAAGGGAGATTATATTGTTACTTCTTCTTTGCAATGTGCTGTCCACTCTGGTCCTCTTGACCTCTCCAGTTTCCTTCTCTTTCCCCTTTGGCTGCATTTACTTGGTGGCAGCACATTGTGTTTCTCTAAACCTGAACATTATTCTATGCATTTAGTTCCATAGATTTCCAAAGATTAGAGGAATGTGTGTTTGGATTTTAGATAGTAGTGTTTGTGATGGTCTGGGAGACATGGGTTAGAGCTGTGTGCTCAGCCCCAGTGGAGCAGGCAGCCTAGGATACTCCAGACCAGCCGGCTTCAATACTATGACTACCTTGTCCTATCTCCATCAGGGTTTTTCAATGTGCCGGATAAAACAACCAAACCAAACCTTTGGAAGAAGGCAGAAAATGGAATTTCAGTAAGAACAGCAATAACCAAATGAAACGTTTCTGAAAAATAATAAGTTAAACACCTCTGGAAATTATCTAGCTATTAAAAAAAAAAACAAAAAACAACAAAACAACACCCTCAGATTTATTTATTTATTTATTTTCCTAGAAAGTATCTGAAGTTTTTCAAGCTGCCTGATGGGAAGCAGTGACCACCTAGGATCCTGTTGGCTACTATGTCATTGAAAAATGTAACTGCCTTTTATGGATTTATTTCATTCTGCTTTTCATATTACTAAACTGTTTTTTTCATTGCGTATGTTTAAATTACATTGATCTTCAGTAAACAAACAACAAAAAAAACCCAAACAAAACCAGCTAAATTAATTTCAAAACCTTTTATTTGAAAAATAATGTATGAATAAAGACTGTCAGATTAATGCAGTATCAGATAGGGAAGACATTTTTTGCCTGCATTAGATGCTTAGGGCAAGCATTCATGGTGTCTGGATATGGTGAGAATATTGCTTGTGAAGTGCCTAAAATTGGGTTATGCCAGTTATCCTTTCTATATAATTTTTTAAATGGCTAATGGATTACCTTGAGTCTTCTGTGAACTGTCATGAAGACATTTACTTGGTGTTGTTTTAATTTCCCAGGAGTATACTTTTATTTCTTTCAGTTTCCTAAATTGTCCTTGCCTAGTTTTTATGTCCCATTCCTTGCACCGTGATGTTGAGATCATCTGAACAACACTTCATAATTTGGCCTTATCGTAGGTATATCAAAACTGATGTACAGTGGGAAATATTGCTTACTAAATTTAAACATCAAGGTGAATGTTATTTACATGCAAGACAGCTTTTTTATTATGATCATTTATTTATTGCACTTCTAGTGTACTGGGAGCTTTGCAGCACATTTGCTAGGTATGCTCTTGCCCTTTGAATACTGCTATTTTGGAATTTGCCTGAGAATAGAAGGCTGGTTGATCTACTCTTGAAGCTTGACAGATGATATTCTTATTTAACTTTTCAAAGTTAGAAAACAAAACATAATCACCATTCTTTCTGAGCATCTGGAAAAATGTATATAGCAGGTGTGAGAAATTGCAATTTACATTCTCTGTTAGTCACACTGTGTTAGAATATATACAGGTTTTATGATCTGATTGCCTTCTTCATGCAGTGTAATTCACCACCATGGGGATAAATACTGCAGGGAAGGTACTGTGAAAGGTAAAGTATGCATTCTTCTCCAAGGTGGTGCATTTATCAGCTTAATAATCCTGGTTGACATCTTCCAACAGCTATAGCCAGGCATTAATAATGTAATTTGTGTCAGTCCATAGGGGCCTGGCAGCAGAGGAATTAGGACACCTGGCCACAGAGCCAGAGTTGTGGAGGCTGCGCTCCAAATGTGTGCTGACAGTGGTTCCCAAGGGATCCTGCTTTAAATGAAGGCTTAGTCGTGCAGGCCAGCAAGTGGAAGGTGGGCAGGGGTGGTGCCAACAGCCTCATGCTGGTTCTTGCTGCTTCTGCATGTTTCTGGGCAGGCTTTTAACTGTATTCACCCAGGACTCAAGGAAATGATGGATGTGTTGTAGGTATATATCACTGCCCTCTTATGGAAGGACTCAGTGGTAATCAGGAAAACCTGCCTGAGTCCCCCAGCAACGTGCATGGTGTGCTCCAGATTGAGAAAGCCCCTGTGCATCAAAGGGAGACAGCCTTAGTGTTCCCAGGGGTTAGATGTAAGAGCAATATGTGCTGTTACTCTGCTAACACAGTGGTTATAATTTTCTGGAACATTATTCCAAAACTAACAACAATTCTTAGTGTGGCACTGGAGGTTCTGTTGGGCCCCACTGGATGCAAAGGCACCTAGTCAACCAATAATGTCTTTACTAAGTTCTACTTCACAAATCCAAAGCTTTCTCTTGCTGAAGATGGCCACTTGGTACACCCTTATTTAAATACACATGGTGTTCTTGAAGCATGTTATGAAAGCAAAATAGATTAGAAAGATGATATTATTTGCAAACAAACTGAATAGCAGTATCAAGTCTGGTGGGGTAGCATTGTGAAGTCAATTGAAACCAAGACTTAATGACTTCTCTGGGAAGGGAAAGAGGGTATTCTTCTTAGCTGGCAGTAAACTTCCCTGCCTATATTTTTGGTCTGGTTTCAGCCTTCTTTAAAAAGAATTATATCAAGCTCCAGCTCTATTATATGTTTGCGAGCTCTTTGTCAGTCTCTTGGAGCTCTGGTGCCTGTGTTGGATAAGGCTTTGATTGCCACTCCTAGTGAAGAACAGCTGCTCCTTTTCTCTGTAACTGTGCACCTGAGGAGTCCATCAGTCAAGGGCAGTTACGTGCCAGCTCCCAGTCTAGTGAATTACTGATGCTAAAGAAGGAAGATCCTGCTGCTCTCCATGCTCTGTTCCTCCCTCATCAGGCTGCATAGTTCCAGCTGTCCTCTTTACTTTCTCTAGAACTCATCTAACTGTACAGTGACCTGATCCAACTTGGCAGCACTGAATCATAAAATAATTCCAAAACAAAAGCAAAGCATAGGATTTTTGTTGCTTAGTAAGTTGAATTGGCTTTATTGTGCAGATAGAGCATCATAAGTTACTAAAGAGAGAAGCTGAAGCTGTGTTTTTGGGAAAGGGGAAACAGACAAGGAAGGGACAGAAAGAAAGTGGTGGAGAAGGACCAGTGCACCTTAAAGCAACCAGCCATTGCTTTAAGCAAGCTCATCCTCTCTGTTACACATCTGGCTATACTCATATAATCTCAATACCTCTCTGTCTCCAGGCTTCCTTCTGCCCTGCCTGTGAAGAAATGATGTTCTGCTATTGCCATTTTACAGGAGAAGGCACAATCAGTGGGCCTCTTGACAAGGCAAGAAACTGAAGTCAGGTGAGTGTCTGCATCACTGGCCATTCCTCCTTACCAGAAGGGGCAACTAATATTTCATCCTCACTCTTAATTCCTGCTCTTACATGTAATTGTAGTTCTGCTTATGAGCACACAAGAGCATTTTAATACTGCACTGCAAAGGCAGAGTTTTGGTATCTTTCTCCTGCCCTTTCATCCATGAACTATTACAAATAATCTGCTAGCCAGGGGGAAGAATGAAGGTTGCCTTCATTTGTTGCTGCCCAGCTGCAATCTCACTAGTTAGCTGCCAGAATTTTCTAATTTCTGTCATAAATATGCTAGCACTTGGATTTCAAATTGCAAAATCCTGTTGAGCATATTCATATCCAGGAGTGCTCCTAATTCGATTTTTTATTAAATTTTTCTTTGTATTCAGGACTAGTAACATGAAAAGATATGCTGTTTGAAAGCTTCAAGCTAATGTACACCGAAGATTAGCTTGCGTCTACATAATAATCATGTGGCACTTAAAAGTCACTGTGCTGACTGTACATGCCATTCAGGGACATGTTTAAAAGCAGTGTAATCAGCTTTCAGTTTGGTCTTTCCCTTTGCATGCATTTAGAGTAGTCAGACAGAAACCTACTCATTGGTCTTGCAGAGCTCACTTTAACTACCCACTTGTAAAATCTTTTAGTAGCATGATACAAAGGCAGAAAGCCCATATAACATCTTTAAAATGAAGTAACAGACCAGAGTGGAATGCCTCTGAATGATGATAGATTAACTGCATTTCAGATTAGTCCCAAATAATTTTTAATTATCTACATGTTGGTGAATAATCTCTCCACTTGTAGAGTTCATGCAGACAGACTACACTTTCCTTGTTCATATTCTGAGGATATTTTTGCAGTATGGAATACTTGGTATCCACAATACAAGCTGTGCTGTTTAGCTGTGATTAGTTACTTAAGCCATTTGTTATTATTTCCATTACCTAATTGGAGGAGAATAATTTATAATTAGCAGGGTGAGTTTGGTTTTCTGAATAAGCCAGTAATTTGTAGGATGGGATTTAGCAGGAAGTGGAATTAGGACATTTTCCCTTTCCTTGGTTATGCAGGTCTTGGCCTTAGAATCCATCCTGGACAGTTAAGTTACTCTTAACACTTTAGGAAGAGAATATCTTGGTTTTAAATACTGTATTCTATTTAAAAAGGAATGCAGCTCTGCACTTGATATTAATTGTGAGAAGTATTCTCAGTACCATTTGGTTTATGTCAGGGTGTATACATTGTGTCTATTGCATACTTAGATATCTTTGATCTGTGGGCTATGGCTCTTCAAGTCTTCCTTGGTTTGAACCTGTGATCAGTGACAGAACTGTAGACACAGCCTAAAGGTTTGATACAGGGTTCTAGTTAAAACCACTCCTTGCTCGTAAGGTGGCTTTTTGGTACCTTCTGTTCTGTGGTACATGTGGGGAAATGAGTTAGGAGCTGGGAGCTTATTGTTACTTCCACTTTTGGTTGAGCTGAAGGGTTTATAGGGATACATTTAATGTTAAAGTCAGGGTAATGATGAGAGTCAGGACTAGTTGGAGACTTCAGCTTCTGCTGAATCTAAATAGAAATATTATACTCTGGGTAGGAGTATTATCTTTAACTCTGCACAAATCAATGCCATTATGTTGTTTAAAAATATTATTTCAAGCTTCAGTTTTGGATTGATTTTAGTAAGTTATTCTTCGGCATCTGAAGTTTTAGTTAAATTTGTATTTGGCTTTCAAATTGCATTTTGAGCTCTGCCCAGTAGAAATGAGAGACAGAGGTTGAAATAAAAAGTGTCAGGACAATGCATTGAGCCCCTCACTGGTCGAAGACAAGTGTGAGTGTTTGGGTATTGCTTGGAGGGCAGTTTTGACCTCTGATGAGCTGATACAGAAATGGTAAGTTAGACATTGCAGTGAATTCTTCAGAAGGTGCTTTCTACTCTTCATGGGTTACACAGAGGGACTAATGTGATCTGGTTTCTGACTCAGATGTCTGCATTAAATACCTGCTGCTAGATGGAATTAACCAGGTCTTTTTATTTTTTTGTATGTTGGCAGTAGCACTAATGAGGATCAATTGCCTGAATTTCCAGCAATCTAGTCCTTTTCTGGAATTTCCTCAGATTGTTTTGGTCAGTGATTGATCTTCACGTCAATTATTTTAAATAACATTTTGAGTCCTTTTGGCAAATATGGAAATACTGTGAAGATGGGAAAGCTGGAGTGAAGGTAGGTTAGTTCATTCCAGCTTTGTTCAGGCTTGATCTAATTCTGAATCAAATGCCTTTCCACAAAATGTTGAGTGGAGACATCCCACATTCTGTAGTTCAGCCAGTTCTGGCTATTTCTATTGGATAATTTTACTTCTGTTCAGGTCAACTTTCTGTTTGTTTCTTCTTCCTGACACATGCACAGACTCACTTGGTTCCTATACATTTGCTAGAGTTTTCCCAACAAGTTCAGTGGTGTGAAAATATTCGATAAACAATACTTAATCACCCTGCCCCACGTCTGAAAAGAAAATTTTAGTGGTGAAGGGGCTTAAACAGGAATTGAATCTTGCTTACCCGAGGGTTGTTATTAACATGGAATTCATTACTCTGCAGCTCTGGCTGAGGCAGGCATGTTCATTGCTCCCTCTTCCTCCTTTCCCTTCATCCTCTTGGCTGCTTGTCCTTGTCTGGCTCTTCCTCCACCATGGTTGTGAGTATGACTACAGAATATGTTGGACTAGGGAACTGTCTGGATAGAAAAAAATATTATGATATTGGGGTTTTAGATTATATTTCAGCTGATTCACTTCCTTAGGAGACTACACAAATGTCTGTGCTGGGAGAACACTGTGAGAACCAGGATTGGAAGAGGAATGGTTTCAGCTGGCAAAAGCATCATTGCAGCCAAAGCCTCAGTCCCAGGAAAGTGCTGTGAAAGCAGAGGCAAAGCTAATCAAGTGACCAGATATGGTGTTGGCAGTGGATCTACTTGGAGCAGGGTATTGGACCAGGTGAGCTGCAGAGATCCTTTCCAATCTTAATTATTTTGTGGTTCTATGATTCAAACTTAAATCCTGTTTCAGGCATCCTTTGACTCTGTCAGGCATTTGCACACATTTCATTCAGCACAAATACAAAGCTAAGATCAAAACTGTTTAACAGAGATAGAGGCCCTCTGAACATTTGGTATGCTCAACATAGTAAAAGCCAGATCGCATCCCTACAATTTTTATTTTTTAAGAAGAGCACTCTTGGAACTTTTCTTTATTCTTTTCTGCCTTATTGTAAGTAAGAATTGCAAAGACAGCACTACGTAGGCTGTTGTATTTCAATTTGTTACAATTTGTTAGTTGAAATGTTGTGAAAGCTGAAAGGATGCTGTAGGTAGGTAACCCTGTACCTGCACAACTGTCAAATTTTCTGTGATATTATGCCTGTTCTTACACAGCCAATGACAAAGCAGGCAGTGCCTTCTGTGGTATGGGACTGTCTTTGAAAGCTCTGTTATCATGTCTCATGATCAGGGCCACAGTATAGTGGTAGTAGGCTGTATAGTGATGTTTAACATATACCTGTTTCCTTCTTCCTTGCCATGAAGCTGATGTTGAGAGCCCTTTTCCTTTCCAGGTGCCTGGCCTCATGTGTAAAATGCAGAGGGAGCAAAAAAGAAGGCAGACTCACTGTAGCTGCAGTAATGCAGATATCAAAGAAAGTGCTGAACTCCATGGTTCCCATCCATCTGGCGTATCCCCCTGGTAATCCAACTCTCTCAACCACTACTATTTTCCAATGACGTGATATTCAAAGACCACAACATACTGCACAAACAGACACAAGGTCACAAAAGGAGTGCTTTGTCCAGGGCTCAAAGTGCTGTACTGTGCCTTTTCAGCAGTCTGCACAATATCAATTAAAAAAACCCCATAACATTCTTTTTAGTATGCATAAAAGTAAAGACAGGACACCTAATGCTAAAGTGTAAATATAATGTGTTTTGTATTATTTCACTGTGTGGTTTGCTGCCTGATGTGGCTCTGCTGCCAGACGTCCAGAAGATCATATGTACTGACCAGTCCCTGTCTCCTCTAGTGGGGTGAGCCAGGCTGTAGTCAGAGCACCTCCAGGTGTCAGTGATGTCAGTGGTGAGACAAAGCAATCCTGAAGGAGAACTTGCTCTTTTAAAGGAAGGCAGGGAGCCATTGCACATTACATGTTGGCATGATATATACTGGTTATTTGAACTAGAGAGGGCAAAATACCTTAGGCCTGTTGCCCAGGCTTTATGAGTTTATTTGGGTATGGCTGACAGCTTGCTCTCCCCAGCTCTGTGCCTCCCCCAGGATGTGCAAGGTGCCTCTGAGTCAGCTGCTGCATCACCTTGATTTACATCGTGGTTGTGGTCTGGAGTATAATAGGGCTGATTCATGCTGATTCATCGGCAGCTCAAATGTCTATACAGTCTGTGCTAGACAGAAACCTGGGACATTATTTTTCTCTTTTCATCCTATCTGAGGTATTCCTACTCTTCACCTCTCTTTGCCCCCAGTCAAGCTTCCCTATGGCAAGATTCAGTGTTCTGCAGTGACCTGTGAGGACTTCTTCCTTCTCCTGCCCCTACCCTGCCTCCCCCTCGTTTCAAGAGACTCAGTCTTCAGCTGCAGAAGCACCGTGTCAGATGGGTCCTCACTGTGCTGCCAACCTGTGCATGTCTTCAGGGGGCTGCCCCTTCAGTTCTTGGCCCATTGAGGCAAGTATTTGGAAATTTTCTTTGCCTTTCTTTTCCCTTCACTCAACTGGATTCTAATCTGTTCTTTTAACTTCATGCAGAATTGAAGAACATTATGACACAACAACGCTAAAAGTATTGCAAAATGCTCCTGTGTTTTCTGCACAGCAGCTGTGGACAAAGCTCACAAAATACTGTGTTGTTAAAAGCTGCAGGGAAAAATAATGCCTATTGTACACAGGCTGCTTCCTTGCTACTGTGAATGCTCCTTTCTGACCCCCTGGTGTTCTATACAGGGCAGAGGGACCCTAAGCATTTCTCTACCTCACCTCACCACTTTCCTCCTTCACCCTCAGCCTTTCATTGCCATCCCTGTTTCATCCTGCTAGCTTTGTCCCTGCAACTGTGTGCCAGGAAGCAGTTTGAACCCTATCGCTGAAATGATCAAAACTGAAGAGAACTCCATTTCTGAGGGTTATTTTTACTCCTGATGGCTGCAGCAGTGTAGTCAGTAGCACAGCACCACCATCCAGTTATCAGGCAGCACCTGGCAGAAAAAGTGGCTCTGGCTGGATAGGAACCTCTCTGGTGGCTTCGCATTGCAAAAGACTAAGTTTTGTGGAACTGCTCCTTCCTGACAGGGGCCTGCCAAAGGAGCTTCAGTATAATAAGAGTGGGGGATCCAGAGGATTGGCTCAGTGAGGCCTTGAAGAGGTGGTGGGGCAGGGTGAGAAGAATGGTAAGATAGGTGGCAATGAGGGTATGAAAACTCAGTGCATCTAGACAAGAGATGCTGTCAGAATGGAGACAGAGTTAGAGGAAGCTTTACTGGGGAGAAAGCTGAGCATCAGATCATGTAGAGGGGTGTTGAAGGGGTATGTCATATTTTACTACACAGGTATAGCTAGAAAAAGCTCTGACACACCTCATAACACAGACTTTCAGCAGCATGGAGATAAGTTTATGTGTCTGAAAATCTATCTGGTTCCTGTCCCTTCAATTTAATAAAAATAAGACCTGCCTTTACAAATATTGCCTTGGTGATGGTCTCAGGCCATCACAGCTCCAAAAGCCACATGAATACAACCAGAAGTAGAGACAGAATGCCATGTGGGGAACTGGCAGTTGGTTGAAAAATTCAAAGGCAATTCTTCTTGCCAGCTTTCCCAAGGATGTGTTAAAAAGAGGCTTCTAACTTCCTTAAACAGTCTCTGCCCAACAGTAGATTTTACATTATCTGGGCTCCCTAGAGTTCAAACACCTTTAATGTCTAAAAATGCTCACCTCTCAGTTCTATAACTGAGTCCCTCTTGGCTTTCATCAAAATTAGCAGAGCTACCCAAATAGTACATATGATGAGGATCAGTCCTTTTCTGTTACCTTTCTGCACTATTTCCCCTGATCTTACTGCCTCATGCTAAATATGCCCACTGTTTGTGTCAGAGCCCTGTCCCTGGGCTTGCCATGGCACAGACACTGCATGGAGGAAGTCTCCTAGCCTATGGTAACACACAGCCCTTGTGTTTTGGTTTAGTGAAGGGTAAGCAGTGGTATACAATTTCAGGGAGGATCACTGGTTTGCAGTCTCTCCAGGAAATTGTAATGTTCACTTAGACACTATCCTTAGTCTGAATATGTTAAGCCCACTGGTGAAAAGATAGCCACAATTTAAGTTAATTGTACAGTTACTGGAAACAATAAGAGTTCTCTTTGTAGTCAGTCCTCCCACTCATGGCATCAGCTAGTTTTGTATCCTTGCTATCTCACACCACAAACCAGTGAGGAGAAAACAGTAATACTTGACTCTTTTTTTTTAAGTGGAGGAGGCACATTTTTGCGTTCTGTGTAGCTCTATTCACGAGCAAGCTTGCATTTAACTGCAATTTTCAAGTGTCTCACAAAAAATTATTACACATATCCTGAGAAATATCAGCAGTGGGACTGTCACTTTATTGTGAAGAAAGAAAACATGACAAAAATAAGTGAAACTGAGGGAATTGGTGGCAGGACTTTTTGTCTCTAGTTTTAGGCTTAGTTTGTTAGAAGCTGTTAAATGGGGAGGTGAGCTGTTTCCAAAAGGTTTTTTGATAAAATGCAATCCAGTGCTTCCATATTTTTTTCTTCCTTTTACACCACAGGGCTGTGGCCAAGGTAATGAAGCAGTATTCTGTCTCAGCAGTCCTTAAATCCAGAGAAAGCGAGAGAAAGAGAAATAGGCTGTTTGCCTCTGAAGGGCTAACAGTTGAATCCAAAGGATCCTTGATCTTGTCACTGATAGAAGAATGCTCTTCTTCAAGTGTAAAAACACTGTTTTGGACTTTATTGACTTGGGCTCCAGTGCTGGCAAGAGTTAGATATCTCTGTGCAAAGAACTTTTCCCTGGGCATTCAGAAGGAATTTTCAGTAGCTCTGCATATTTACTCCCCAAAGCAGGAGTTTCTATGTGCTTTCTGTGGACAAATGCTAGAGAAAGCAAATGCCAAACCATGGCACCACATTAAGCCAGAAAAACTGCTTAAAAAACAGATTGTTCCCCTTCCCTTTTCTCAGTCAGTCGTCTCAATTCTTATGGAAACCTTCTTACAACTGCAGCATAAGCATTTGTATGGCTTTGTGGGGAACTATATTGCAAAAATTGCATTTTTTTTTCCAGGGGCTGTTTTTCATCTGGATCAGTTCCTTGATCTGATTAACCATCCAGCCACACAAATATTTATCATGGCACAGTACAACAGATGATCTGGGAGAAATTGAGGGAGTGGGAGAAAGTGGGGATTGCTTTATTGGTAATCATGTTCACTTAAAAGAATACCAAACTGTAGTTGAAAGAAGAAAGGAATAGCAGTGGGGTGACACATCTGAGAAGGGCGTTGAGGCATGTGCATTATTCTCCAGAAATGAAAATACAGCTTCAAATATCAAATGGTGCCATTACAGGGGGTGAGTATCAGCTGACATAGCCATTTCCAAATGTGGGAGTATGCAGGCAGGGAGACTTTTCAGTATTTCTGTCTGTCTGAAACTTCACTTTGAGGAAGCTGGGAAGCAGAAGATGCAGATGGTGGATCCAAACAGCAAAAGCAGTGATCATGCAGCAAAAGCATGTGGATGACCCTGTGCATCCCTGTGATCCACAAGATCTGAAGTGAGATGCTATGTGAGATTGTTTTGGATAAATATGCTGGTGTCTCTGTGTGTTTGTGTCTGTGCACAGATGGGTTCTTGCCTGGTGTTCTTCTCCTGAGGGTGCTTGTTGTGAGTTTCTTTCGAACTGGTTTGTCACCAGGAGAGCATTGCACACAGATTTATTTACTGCTATTTTCTTATGAAGCTGTGTTACTTGCAGTACTCTTCTGGGCCCTGCACACTGCAATGGCACAATAGCCTGTCTAAGTCCTCACAGAAAGATGATGTGGCTCCTTGTTCCATCTTGCTAGTGTTCATCTTGACTTCTGTCACTTGGCACTTGGGCTTGTGTGGCTTTGGGAAAGGGCCCTCCCATACCCACCAAAACTGACTTTGCTGAGCCTTTGATGGCCTCTGACATGTGCTTAAATATGTCTGAGTTTTATGCCAAAATATCCTAGTTCCAGTGCATTCAGGTTAAGAGCAGAGAAATTGAATAAATTTTATTTCCTGCTTCCTGAGGCTCTACTGCATTTTATAAAACCCTTCAGAGTCAATTTACAATCCAGAAGGGAGCTCACAACATGCTTCACCATTATTAAGCTGAAGGAGTTGCCAAGTCTATTCAGAGCCTTACAGCCCCATGTGTGCTGAAATGCCTTTCTGGACAGAGGTCCAAAGTATTGGGCTACATCAATGCTGGAGTTTCAACTCCCAGTTTGTATCTGTTCTTTCTCTACAGGACCCAAGGTATAACTTAGACACATCCAAGCTAATTTTGAACATGTTAACTCAGTTGCCTACAGCTGTCTAGTTAAGGGAGGAAGGAGTTAATAAAAAATGTCTTGTCAAAAAATCAAGGTAGATTAGGCAGCAGTGAGCTCCATGGTGCTGCAGATTTATGACTGTCCCTGGTCCAAAAGACAACAGTTTGGTTCTTTTCACATGGTACAGTATTTTGGGGGCTCTCATACACCTTTACATTGTAAGGGACTATGCTTCTTGAATACTGCTGAGATAAGTATTCCCTGTTTACTTCTGCCTTTTAAGAGATTCTCTAGCACACGCCTGCTTATAGACTCTTAGTTGTACACAAGGTAAGAGAAAGGGTTTCTGCTCTACAGTCAGTGTTGTGGGAGGATGGACCATGTTCAAGTACTTTGATTCCAGACTAAATGCCAAGTCTGATTTAGCCTGGCACGTCTTGTGTTAGTGTTTCCAGGGACACATGAACCAGCTCCTTTCAGATATGTTTTTTAATGAATGAAGTTCTGAATATCCAACTGACACTTCATTATTCACTGCTACTTTATATCAGTAGGTGTTGTTTCAGTCAGTATCTCCCTAGCTTTTACTGAATAATGTCATTATACCTTTACTTCTTCAGAGGCTCTCCGGATCAAAGATGTCAACTACACTGTGATCTTCATTAAAAGGGAAAGGCAACAGGGAGAGGGCTTGCTCATGCAGTGAAAAGATCTTCTAAAACTCTTTGTCTCCTCAGACCATAATAACAGAACAATGACTCTCACTGGGTAATGGTTGCAGGGTAAGAAACAGAACAGTGCTGAAATCAGACAGTTTGGTAGTTTTCTTCTTTTATGCGTGTGGGGAAGGTGCTGTCCAGATCATTACAAACACTTCATTGCCCCTGCATTTAACTACATTGTAGGAAACCTGATGGGAAGAATGACCTTGGGACTAGGTTTACAGTTCCAGCAGCTGCAAATTTAAGGGCAGGATTGTTGGCTTATAAAGCTAGGAGTGAAAAAGAAGCAAAAATTAATCAACTGCAGGACCAGAAACATGGGCAACTTTTTTAGTACTAACGTTGCATCTCTGGATAACTATCTCAGGGCCCTGAGGGGACCCCGATTTCTGACTACCTTTGCCCAGCCCTCTGGGGCTCCCCCCACACTGTCTACAGCCCAGGATCCCATGTCAGCCCCCTGGGGCTGCTGGTCCCTGCCCCAGTGATGCTTCAGCAGAGCCACTCTCCAGCTGCCCACAGCCCTGCTCAGCTATGAATGCCTGAGGCTGGGACCACCACAGGCCTATGTCCCCATCCCCAGAGAGTTATCTAGTGCCTGGGGCTGGGACTCTCTCGGATTTCCTGGTGCCTCCCCAGCAGTTCTGTTCTGCCATCTATTGTAGGAAGACCCCAGCCCTTGCAGGGCCTTGACAGTCAGGTTGCTTTTGCTGGAATTCAGCCAGCACCTTTCTGAGGGCTTTTTTCCTGGTGCCTTCTCAGATACGTGAATACATCTGAGCTGACTAAAAATATTCTTATCTATTATTCAATAATCTCTTCATCTTTCACCTTGCTGCTGGGTTGCTTTGTAAAACTTTAACAATAAGCTCATTTGATTGAAGTGGAGATAAGGAGTCAGCTCATAAGTGCAGATTTTTGCTGGGAAATAATTTGTGAAACCCATGTGACTTTGGCCTGTCTGCTTGTTTCAAGAGCTACAGATGCTACTATAGGTAGTGCCCTAAAAAGTGGTTCCTTGTTTGTTTCCACAGACATTTCAAGTGTGTAACATAGGACAAACATGTTCTTTAACCTTTATTTAAAAATATCTATAAAAAAAGATAATAATACCCAGAAACATCAAATGAGATATTCACCAATATGAAGCAATGCTCTAAACAGAGTATTTTCATCACCATTTTAAAAAATTATTATTATTTAAATGATTATTTTTCATCAGAATATTTGGAGAAGGTGTTTGACAAAGTGTTCTTAAAGAGTTTGTGACAGCCACATGCTTGAGGCTGGAAGAGGAGGAGGAAGGGAGGGTTACTAATGTGAGAAGATATTGCAGACCACAACCACCCCCTTTCCCTCTTGTCCTATGTTGGCTATTATGACACAGTTCTGGTTCTGGAAATACGTGGTTTCTACTTTTGCTCCTGAAAAAAAAAAGAAAGGGAATACATTTTTCAACAACATTGTGAGAAGAAACTGTCCTTGCCCATCCTGCACATGTGCATGCACTATGCACAGGTGGTCTGAGAATGTCTGTTTCATGAAGACTTTTTCAGGAGTGATAAGGGAAGCGTATCTCTTAACCAGGCCATGGTAGTATGTAACACTTGTTACATACTTGCTCTGAAACACTTGTCCTACCAACCTCAGAAAACTTCACTAAACCATCTGAGGGCTTGCCCCAGTACAAACTGGTGGATATCTGTCACCTTCTGCTGCTTTTGCCACCAATGTGATAGGTGTGATAGCAGTGGCTTTTCCATGCTTGCTGAAAAATCTCTTTCACTTGAGATATCCCTGCAGCTTTCCTCTGTAAGCAGTACTGAAAAATAAACTATCTATTTTCTCAGGACTTCCTGCAATAATGGTCCCAAGGGAAAGGAGGGCTAAAAGAATTTTTTTTAAAAAGACTTGTTAATTAAAAATGAAATAAAAATATTGTCGCCCTGATCTTTTTCAGCCTTCTGATGTTTGCATTTTTGTAGTGGAGTTTCTCACAGATTTTCATGCAAACAAAATGATGTTATTGTAACTGTCCTTCTTGTTTATCATTCCTCTCTTGGGGAGGGACAATTGATGGACTTCTAGTTTGACCAGTGCAGTTGGAGAGGTGGCAACCTCATCCTCCAATCCGTGGTCATTGTCAAGAATCTATATAAACCAAAGTAGAAAAATAAATCTCACTCTCTTTTGCCCTGATGACTTGACTGTGTGCGTGTCGTTCATTTCGTGTCCTGTAGCAACAAAATATCTTACTAAACGTCTTTGGTCTTAACTATACTGAGAAAATATACTGATCTAGCACATAAACCACAGTTATGTTTAATACTGTCAGAGCATGTCACAAATTTCTGCCCTTGCTCATTTCACAGACAAAATTATGTCTAACATTGGGATAGTTAGAAAAAAAATTTACCTCATACATTTTAATACTGCATTTTCCCTGTATAGTGTTGAGCTTAGTTATTCTAATTTTGTCTTCAGTAATGTGTTTCTAATTTTGTTGTTGTGGCTGTTGTTCCCTAAGGGTATTTAGAAATGAGATTCAGCATTTTAAAAAATGCGTAGATGTAACAGACTTCTAATAATGAAATCAATGAAAAGAGCATTTCTAACTATTAATCCTGAACACTTTATCATTAATATGTGAAAAGTTGCTACTGTTTGTTGGGTACTGAGTTTTCCATTCCTGATGCATGTAACCACTTATTTATCCTGGACATATTCTGTGCACATCTGGAAATCTCCATTCAGAAGGGCCAGTTGACATGTTTTCCACCAAAGTATGTGTCAGATGTGCTAGAATCCACAGGAAACCTTATAAAACAAGAGGGCTTTGTGGCCAGTGCAGTGTTATTGCATCATGACCAAGAAGCTGGAAAATTTCCAAATTTCCAAAAAATTTGGTTCACCTGTGTGCAAACTCCTTTAAGATAGAAATAAGTGCAATTTTTCTTCCACTTATCTGGAAAAGTTGGCTTACTCCAGGTCTGGAAGGAGGCATAGGAAGGCTAGGCAGGATTCAGGAACTTTCCAACAGTGACTCTTCTTCACCTGTGTGCAAAGGTGATCCATATCTTGCTATATGTGCCTTCTCAGGAGATGGATTTTTCTTCTGGGGGAGCTCTTCTCCATGCTTCCTTGTTGACAGCAGCTTGTCTGCTCTACCCTATGTCTCCCCAGCATTTTTATCTGAACCATTGAAGGTGTCTGGAGGTAAAAGGAAAGTTCCAGACCAAGAACTTTGGAATGGCCAGTGCTCACTTTCCCTAATGGCCATAGCATCAGCAAAGAAGAATCAGCAAAGAAGAATCAGCAAAGCTTTCAGTGGGGCCTACACTTGCAGATTTTTTGATTTACATACCTGTAGATTACTCAAATAGGATAATGTGTTTAAAAAAGGATTGTCTTGATGGGTCTTGTTTTCCAAGTATCAGCCCAGAGCTGATAGTTTTTACAGCTGATATACAATGGTCTGATAGAAATATTCATGGTAGATGTTCTGCCAGCTCTTTAATGCCAGCAACACTCTTGGCCATTCCTCCATCATTGGAGGACTGTTGTCAAAGTGACTCTCTTTTTTTTTTT
>VYXD01006606.1:117370-127855 GCA_013397195.1 Hylia prasina
GTGGCTCTGTTGGAGTAGATGATCCCGTTGAAGAAAGGTCCAATGATGCTGAGATGAGTCTGATGAGTCCAATCTTCCTCTGGAGTCCAGTGGAAAGCAGGATTGCCTGGTTCTCTGAGTCTCAGTTTTTATCTAAGTAGGGACCCTGGAGCCCCCACCACGGTGGAGCATCTCACAATGGGATGATGTAAATGTGTCATGTCATTGGTGAGCCTTAATGGCCCATTAGCAGAAAATATCTCCCTGGAGGGAGGATGGGTGGTGAAAGAGATAAGAAACAATACCCCACCCAGTTTAAACAGCTGAGCCATTATCAGAAAGGCATCTGCCCTCTCCCCCCAGAGTAACAAGGGATAAAGAAAAAACATTTCCCCAACTGCTTTCAGCAGATGAAAATAGAATACATTTTTTTGCTTCCATAACCCAAGACACAATGCAACGTCAGAAAGTGGTGTTCAGAGCAGTTGCAATGGCTGTTTGGGCTGCTCAGTGGGGCATGCTGCATGACCATGAAGATCATGCTTTGGGCTGGGGTCAGGCACCTGTGGCTGCAGGACAGAGGAGGGAGCTGCCAGAAGCTGCCAGCAGCTCTGGTGTCAGACTTATACAAAGCATGACTAAAACAATGCCACTTCTGAATACAAAATTCCCCTATTTCTTTCTTGCTTTAGTGAGAAGAGCTCTGCAGATGTGGAGACAGGGACAAAAGCAGACAGTATTTCCTTTCTACATGCTAGTCAGCCCTGTTCATGGGCACTGGCTCCTCCCTCTGGCTTCTGAACTGAGAAAAGAAGATGCTTCTCTTCCAAGTAACTAATGAATCATCCTTTTTAGTACATAGCATGCATGACTGCATTGTTAAAAGCAGTCTTAATCACTCACTGAGAAAAATGTTATTGATCATTTCTCCCTTTCAGTTGTTAAGTGGAAGCCTCGGGAGTTGTGACTCACAGCCTGTGTGCTGTGGCAAGCCCAGAAAGACTTTAGAAGATTTTTAAATAATTGTAGAAGCCCTCTGCATCTTATTCCTCACATCTTCCTAGTATAGCTATAATTTGGAAAAATGGCAGATTCCTTAGTTTTATATTGTTCTAGAAGTCACTGTTTTGCAGATGCATGTGGCCTGAACTTTACACCAAAATTCAACTAAGAGAAGGAGTTGTAGTAGGCAACTGACTTGTAGCAGGGGATAGGGCAAAACAGCTGCTGGGGTGGAGGAAGCCCACCCCCATTTTGCCTTTAGCTCTGTAGGATGTTGTACATGCTGTGCATACAGCAGTTCACCCTGGTTTATGAGCATAGGACTATGTTAACAGAACAGTGAAATAAGGAAAAATAAGTAGTAAGAGTAAATTTGAAGGTTCTTGACAGCTTCCTGGAAAGAGAGTGAATGGGTCTGAGGTAAGAAATAAATTCTCTTGTTTACTTGGAATTGCCAAGGGCAGAGAAAAGTGAATAGGTAAAATGTTTTCAATGTGATATGCGAAAAAATGTGTCTGTAGCTATTTCAGATGTAGACAGATATGCTGAGTGACAAACTTGTGTATTAACTGCATAAAAAATACTAGGGTGAAAGTTTATTATTAATGCCAAATAGTAGAGTTTTTAACTGGCGCAGGATGCCATAGTTGACACAGTCTATATCCTCTTAAATCAGTCTTTCTATGTTTGTAGGTCTATTATATAATATGGCTGTATTCTATTATTACATACAACTTATTTAATTGAATCAGTCACTTGTTCATTTCTCCACAAAAGCAAAAGCAGCTACAGGGCGTCCATGGAGGATGAGGAGGAGTAAGACCTGTAGGGACAGTTCTGGTAGTGAGTGATTGAAGCATGTTTGTTGTTATCATTTTTTTTCTGTTATTTCCCCTAAATAACCTTTCTCATTCATTCTGAACAGAGAGCTTCCCCACGTGCCCCTCCATGACACTACATGACATATTGCTGGTCAGCAGGTCCTCTGCTCTCCAAGCACAGCCTTCCTTAGCTTCTGGAAAATGGAACCAACCTCTGCTGTGAGCAGACACTTAGGAGGTAGGGGATGGAGGGGTAAAAAGGCACCTATCTAGTGACTGTGTAATGATATTAAAAAACATGCATTATAAGACTGTTGTATGAACCTATTATATATTTTTCCCTGCAGAGAAATATTCTCTGGGAAAGCAGAAAATTGCAGAGCACAAGTTCTTGTAAACAGTGTCTGTCCTGTGTCCCTGTCTCGGGAGATGTGGATTTGTTTCTCTTCCTTGACCAACGGGTGAAGTTTTGTTATCACTCTGGTATGGGAAGCATTGTGGGGAGATTGTTTGGGATGGAGCAGGGAAGAAGCAGCTTGCTCTTCACCTGGGCAGAAATAGCCCAAGCTTGAAAAATGGAGTCCACTTTAATAAATACATTTAAGCCTTCTGATACGGAGTCCATGAGTCCTGTTTCACCACTCTCCTCACGGCCATAAATGGTGACCCTGAGACCACACAAGACTTCCTCATGTTTGACTGTAGCTGGGAGCAAAGGTGATGTAAAATAATATATGATAATAGTTTTCTTTCAGCATCTTTGCCTAGCACTGGATAAGTAGTTTTTGTTTCTCAGGAAAAATATTGCCATCAGCGGTAGGTCTTAAAAATGTCCTTTGATATATGGAAAGGAAATGGGATTTATTTTGATACAGAATCTTGCCACCCTGTTGCATTGCTTGATGAATGTGGTCACTTGATGGAAGTGTTCTACCATGGGGGAACAGCCTTTGGGATCTGTCCCTGTGTCAGCTCAGCTCCCAGAGAATGATAGAAAGCATTGTGGAGGAAGCAGATGTTCCCAGTGATATCACAAAGAAAGAACTGACAAGAAGACATTTGAAGAAGGGCATGCTAAAGACTCTAGCAAAACTGCATTTGGCATTGTCAAGGGAGGATTCGGTGAGTGCAGAGATTTAGAGTGAGCCTTGCTGGGGGATAGCTCTGGAGAAAAGCTGAGAAACTCCAGAGACCTTCCCAGCCATCATGGGCTGTTGGCAGGGGTTCAGGTTTTGTGTGATGGACCCTACAGATTCAGAGGAGTGTGACTGGTACAGCTGAAATCCCAGCCATCCTCTGAATGGGGTCTAAAGAGTCCTAAAAGATCAGTGAGAAGCAAATAGTAACTTTATAAAATTCTAGCCTTTACACAGTTCTGTCTTTGTAGAAAATATCTTGGGCCTTGATAGCTGAAAGTGGACAGACCTGCTATAATCATCTATACCAGTTTTTGTCATGCAGAGATAGTTATAGTATCCAACACTTGTTCTTTGTGAGTAGCAGGCATCAGGAAACCAACATCTTTAATAAGAAACAGCAATTTGAACTTCTGACTGTGACTTCAGTTTGAAGTCTCTTGAATACTCTTAAAATATATTTCAGTTTAATAACCTCATTCAGCATCAGTTTTTGCTTGGATCTGAGAGCACCTTTTATTATCTGCTGTTTTTTACATTTATAAAAATAGTACTTAAACATCAAAGGAACCTCTAAAAAAACAAGCTTTGTGGATCACTTCAGTAAACAGCTTGTTGATATTAATCGCCCACCACTTCATAAAACCCCTTTATCTTTTATAGTTCTTCCTTGCAAAGCCCCAGTGAGACTGATAACTCCATATCTAGTATCCCAGTATTTAAAGTATAATATTGTGACCCTCAATACATTTTTTCCCTTCCTTTTCCCATGTATTTCTAAGTCTCAAGTCTCCTTGTGAAACTTCAGAGCCAGGCCATTACACTGTGCATCTGGAGGATTCCCACTGCTTCCCATGCTCAACCATGTCTATGGTTATGGTCTCATACACCTCTCTGACAGGAATATCCACATGCTATCCACCTTTCCATGTCAACGGAGCTCCAAACCATGTTTCTACCTAACAGGAACATCAGTCCTTAATGGGAATCAAAAGTCAGGATGACCAAAAAAGCCCTGCTCAGTCATGAACCACGTGTAGTAGGTTTTCCGTTTCCTTAGTGTAGACTGGAATATTGATTTCAAAACCATACTGAGGTCAGGTTCCACTATGTGCAAGAGAGCCAAGAGTCCAATGTTCAATATTGGGACATTTCTTTGAATGTCTTGAAGCACTGAATGCCTTCTCATTTCTTTTTCTGCCTTGGGCCAGGCAACAAAACAGATGTCCTGTACAAATTTTTGTGGACATAATATAGGCGGGCAGTTGAGAAATGATGTAGCAGTAGATGACACTCACCCTCTTCCTAGAGACAAATGACCCTTTTACCCTTATGTTTTTCCAACCATCCTGCCAGAATCCAGGAATACATTACATAAGTTTAAAAATGTAAGATTTTCATACAAATCACTATTGTCCAGTTGCCTACCAAGAAAAGGGGTTTATTATTCCCTACGGGAAATCTCCATATTTGATCAAAAGTGTCTAATATGAATAAAATGCCCTAACTTCAAAGAGTACACTTGATTTTACATTTCTTGATCATTCAAATCACCTGGCAAACTCATCAAGAGATTTTGGTGCATGAAACACATATTCTAGCCAGGTAGTTAAACCACCACTGAGACTTTTTTTAGGTTGGATGATTTTATTTGGTTTTGTAATCTTAAATCTTAAAAAAATCTTTATACAATGCTTGTCTTGCTTCTTTGGTTTTAAATCTTTTTGAGGCAGAGATGGCCCATGCTAAAGCCTTCTACAATATATATCAAGTTTTGGGGGAGCCATTTCAGAGCTAAGCTGGAAGTAAGGAGTGAATATTTATTTTTGGAGCAGATACATCACTGGCATTGCTCTTACCATTACAGCTAACAATCATATAAGGAAAAAGAGGTATAGAGGCCAGGCTGGGTTACATGGCTTGGCAAATCAGGCTTCAGCGTACTTAACTGTAGATCAGAAAAGTTACCAGCACAAATAGCAAAATTCTAGGTGTTGTGCAAATTTATTCTACCTAACAAAATGTATTAACATTTTTTTTTAAAGCAGTTACTGTCTTCTGGCCAGCTTTATAATGGATTTGATGTGGAAGAATTTTGCCTGCAATCAACTTGCAGTCAACAGAAAGTATAAAACTGTTTTAACACTATAACCCACACTCTTCTGAGCTCAGATGATACAGAAATTCAGTGGTGCATGTGTATTTGTTCCAGATTAAATCAGTATTGTTGACCCAGTAATGCATCTAGCTGGCATTAATGGAAAGGAGCCTCAGCTGTAGAGAGGTTGATCCTTGATAACTGTGTAACCATGTGACATTTAATCATGCCACAGGAAATTCATTTGTTACTTTTTCCTTCACTGATACCCAGTGCCTCTTTGTCCTAGGCTTTGGTATATGCATTTTATTTTCCATTAATAAATTAGATTGTTTGGGGTTTTTTTTGCTTCAGTATTTTATGAACTTGCAAGTTGCACCTGCTCTATACCAGAAGAAGGTGAGTGAAAGGTCCTACTCTTTAATTTTTTAGTGAGAACATTTTAGCTCCAAAACAAAAACCAAAAAACCAAACCAACAAACAAAAAACCCCAAACAAAAACCCCAAAAAAACAAGCTTAGCTGAAGAAGATTTTTAATCCTCCTTTGTTTATGAATGAGATCCTTCCTTGTGTCTAAAACATTACTACAATTGCTATATGGACAGGTTTGGCTAGTAATGCAAGAAAATCAAGGCCTGGCCAGCAAGCATTTAGCAGTGTGCATTTAGCTGTACACCTTAAAAATAGCATTTTGGTTCCTAGAGGCAGTAGTCTTCTAACATTAAAATACAAATCTAGATGACTTTGAGAGGTTAACTGTATAATAACAGATACCATTAAGCGTTATGTGATTAGTGTAATGCTTTGGATCTGTTTACTGTTATAAGAAAGCCCATTAACCTCCTTTTATAGCTAAAATTTGGCCTTTTTATTTAGCAGCCTGTATTCTGACCATTTAAAAATGTTTAACTGATTTGCTGATGCAACACATGTACACAGTGACTCTCAATAAAGCCAACATTTATTGCATCTACTTATATACAAGGCCATGAACAAATAGTGCATTAATGTTCAGAGAGAGAGCACAGTGTTTGAAGCAGTGCTGTATGGACCTTCCAATTTTTAAGAAAAACAACCAACCAAACAAAATAACCCATGCAAAAGCTTGTTATTGCACTTGGTTAGATTTGTGCTTGAAAAAAACCAACCCATGTCAGACTTTCAGCATTTTTTGCAGTTATGCAGAAGGGTGACCAAAATGATGCCCCTAACTATTATCATTACATTTAATAAAATTAAATCATAAAGAAAAAACTTCCAACATTAAATCTTCATACACCGCAAATACATCTAATATTTCTGCTGTAACTAAGAAAGTCCTACTAAGGTTAATTTTAATAACCATTAATACTGACATACAAATGATCACTATTTCCCCTACTTCTTTCATTTGGCATTTAAACAATTTTGCTTAAAAATCTTTGAAATAATCTTAAACATGCCTGGACTGATGGACATGAATAAGTTTGTATCTAAGAGGAGAGAAAGAGAAGCTACATATGTTTATTAGAACATGCCCTGGTGAACAGATAAGTAACACCAAAGAATCTGTTATTCAAAATATTTTAATTTTACTCTGCTGTGAAATCCCACAAAGCCCCTTTCTTGTTCCTTTTGACCCATTTTCTGTGCCATTTACTGGAAAGTATCTAGGCGAATTGCCAACAATTCCTAATGTCTCTGGAGTAATGGGATCACAATGGCCATGGTATCACCACAGCTTTTGATGGTGGAATTTGAAAATGTTTCTTTTGTGGCAGGCTTTCAACTTTATGCAGAATAATTTCTTAGCTGAGGCATTTGGCAAAGAGTGCTCTGCATGACTCAGCAGCAGATCTTCTCCATCTCAGATTTTGGTTATATTAATATGAGGTTTATTTTTTACATGAACTTATACATATTTATGACTTAAGTTCCCTTGAATGCTGTTGGGCTTTCTCTAGTTCCAGTGCCTGTCTCTCTGGCTACTCCAACAAAGCTACATGGCATATGCTGCACAGGGATTCAGTATTGAGGTGGATGGAAAAGGAATCAGTGACTGGACCAACTTTTTGTTGATAATAGAGATAATTCTGTTACTCTGTCCTTAACTGGGTTTCTTAGGGTGAGCTGTGGAAATTTTACAACATTCGGATTCTGTAATACTAGAATGAAATAATGACTTTGACCTCTTCGATTTGGTATTAATGCTAGCCATGCAACCTTTATTAGTACACACACTCATTACTCATGCAAGTAATTGCACTGACTTGAAAGAGGTTCTCTGTAGCACAGGAACCGGCCTTGAGTCACCGGCTCTTTGTTAGAGGCATCACCACAGAGTCAGCCAGGTTCTAAAGCAGCTGAGCAAACACTCTCTAATACATGCAGTACTGGTGCTCTGGCCAACCTCTTCAGTACCATGAGTGAAGAACTGGAGTGCTGTTATTTTTCCCAGTAGTAAGAAGGGAATAGGTCAGGAACCACTGGTGATTAGTTCAAGCATAGACTACCCTGTGGGTTTTGCTTAGGTCCTTAGGGAAGCAGAAGTGGCTTAATGTTCCTTTCAATGTCCTTTCCCTCTGCTCCCCACTGCACACCTTTTGAACCCACGGAGCAGACGACCTCTAAACAGAAACAGGCAGAGATATCTCAAAGGTGGTTACATTTCTTGGGCTTCTGACAAAATTAGTGACTGGATAGAGGTGAAAGATCCATGCTTGTGCTACTGGAAAGATCAGCAAGTTAAGCTCCTGTGCAGGTCTGAAGTGACCACAGCATATCCTCTGTGGCGGGGATCTTGAATGGCCTTAGAGAGACAGAAGATTAAGTTTCTGTAAAGGTAAAGCTGTGGGAGATGTTTTTCATGGGACAATAGACTTAATGTCTTTCACTGCTCATAAATCATTTGGTTATCACCACCTAACTGGTTGCCAATAAATTTACTAATTTACTAAATATTATTAGTAATAGTTGACTCTTCTATAAAGCTTTTCATCACCAAAATCCAGTAGCTTTTCACCATAGAGAGATTTCAGTATTTCTTTTTTTTTTATCACTGGTGAGTGTTACACAGAGGACAATTTTTAGCTGATTACAAAATTATATACAGTTCCTAAGTCTAAGATTAGTGCCCAAGCAACTGATTATTCTAAATTTGCTAACAGTTTAAAACCAGCCAAAATATTTTTCCAGGTTAAACACATTTATTTCTGCTACTAAAGCAGAGAGGGAAACAAAAAGTCAGTAGCAAAATACTGGGAGTTCAGTCTAAACTGTCAAACTCTTTTGAAGGCAAGATATATGCTATAATTTTAATAGCTCTTTTCTATTTTAAAGTATATTCTGTGTAAATAGTAAGATCAGTAATTAAATACAGATTTTTATAATTTGAGAAGTCTGAAAAGCCTTTTAGCTGCTCTTAATATCTTAGTTTTCCTATGGCTGCTGTGGAGTAGATGTACCCTATGTATGCAGGTGGCAGGCAGGGAGGGACTGGCAGCTGCTAGCTTTAGCACTTGTCCAGCAAGGTCTACGTGCCCCCCATTACATAGAAATTGTCCATATGTGCTGCTGAATAGCCCTGCCTTCAGCTGTAAATAATGTTTGCCCAAATTTGCACTTCATAGATCTTCCAAATTTTGTCGTACACCTTTCATAGAGTCACTGAGATTTGTAAAGACCTCCAAGATCATTAAGTCCAGCCTTTGACCAAATATCACCATGTAAACTAAACCATATCCTTTAAACAAACTGTGTTCACCTGAGTTTCATAGAGCTCAGCTTGAAAGGAGAGAGCTTCAGAAAAAGATATGGGTAAATTTGAAAGCTACTTACTGAAAGTATATGGAACAGCACACAGTGACAGTCAAAAGTGTACAGTTAAAGAGCTAGGAAAAAGAAAACCAATCAGAGGCTGATACTTTTTATAAATAGGATACTTAAAAACAGCATCTTGAAAAAATGGGATAATTTTCCAGTGCTGCACATTATGAACCAAAGGAGCTTGTGACCAAGTGATTTTGAGGTCAGGAATTTTACATGACTGAAAATAGTCATCTATATAAACACTGAAAACATGTAGGACAATAAATAGCCCAGAAACTTGTCGGCCGTAAGTGTAAGCAAGCATATGTACTGTGCACATACCACATGTGTTCTTTGCCATTTTCTACCAAATGAGAGTGGTTCATTGTAGCCCTCACTTGGCGTAGAAGATTGTGTGAACACCAATTCTTGTAAGCCATGGTCCAGACACCATTGCTTTTTATTTGACTATATGCATAGCCATTAAAGACAAATAACAACTCTCCAAACTCCCAACAAAACCCTGCAGTTATCTATTGGAAGATCTGAGAAGTGCTGGTGCACACTGGGCCATCCTGAAAACTGTTTGTACAGTCAAAAGCCCAATTTCAGTTCTGTACTGAAATAAAAAAAAAAAAACTGCTGGCTTTGACATATATGCAAGAGGTTGTTGTAGTTCAGACTCTCAGCCTTCAGCTTGTGTTTAAAGGACAACATACCTGTTCCCAGCTGGTTTTGGAAAAATCTTTGCTGTGATTGTGTTCTGAGACTTTCTACCAACAATTCTTCAGAGACGCACCTTCTAACCATCCTGTCACCAAACCCTTAATTGATGAAATCTTGCATGGGGTCAGATATGATAAAACCCCACATAGGTCCATCACCTCTGAGGGGCCAGCCCTTGCAGAGAAATGGCTCTTCAAGTGTTTTGTAAAGCAAAGGTTTTAATAAAAGCTGAAAATAACAAACAATACAGAAACAAAAGAAAAAAAGCCAAGCACAGGTGTCAGAGAAGCCTCTGACACCTTGCTAAGACACCTTAAAAAGTGCTTGAGTTCCTTTGTGCACCTTCATAAATACTGTTTTAGGAGGGCTAATTTGGCTCACTGCTAAAAGAAGCAGCTACAGATTCTGAGAAACATTTCCAAAGCCCAACCAGTGCTCCTGTGCTGGCTATGGGCCAATGCCAATGAGAAGGGCGCAGAACTTTCTAGCCTGGCTTCCTTATATGTTCAAAGGTAAACGAAAACTTTTTTCCTTAAAAAGAATCGTTTGCTTGGATGTGGAAATGCACTGCAACACTTAATAGAGTTTATAAGCTTGGATGAAGTGAAAGTTTACAGCTCCCATGCCTGAGGACACAGCTTCTTTATCAACAGCTGAAAATTCTATTGAATTTTCGGAGAGCATGTGATACAAATTCATAGACATTACCACACACACTAATTAAAACCAAGGACTTACACTAGAAATGGGAAAAATTTAGTTTTTTTCCCTAGATCTCGGCCCCAAGAGTGAGTTTTTATGTGCATTGTCTGGTACGTAAAAGCAGCCACACTGCAATCTTTCCTTACAGCCAGGATTCAATAGGGTCTCTCCTCTCCTGTCTTGGTTTAGAAGACAGGTATCCACTAGGGAAAGCTGGAGTTTCCTTGGAATGGA
>VYXD01006623.1:0-29561 GCA_013397195.1 Hylia prasina
CCCCCGCCGGTAATTCCCAGCCTTTAAGCTGGGGCACGGATAATGGAGATATTCTTGTCCTTAAGCCTCTCAAAGGGTTGCAGGTCTTAAAAAGGGCTCCGGCTGTCGAGTCGGCTGGGCTGGGGCCGGGCTGGCGGGGCATTAGCGGGGTGGGAGCAGTGGGGCAGCCAGGACAGGCCAGGCAGGTGATGCCTGTGCTTGGATCAGTGAGGCTTTGGCAGCTGCTGCCAGGGAGATGCTCCCGGTGCTGGGGAGCAATCCTTCAGGAGCAGCCAAGCCTCATCCTGCTGCTGCCTGGCTCTCCTGCCGTCCTGGTCCCTCTCTGAGGTGCTGATGCTCCATCCCTAAACTGTAACAAGCTCATGGAAAGGCAGAGTTTTGTGTTTCTGCTGTTAGCCACACTTCTCCTCCTCTCCCCGCTCTCCTCTCCCCTCTCCCCTACCCTCTGCCATCCCAGATCCTGGGATCCATCAGCATTACTGCTTTTCCTTCAGCTGTGACCCTCTAGGAGCTGGCTGTCCCCTGGTTGTCACCCCTTGGTTCCCCTCCCTTGGAATATTAACGCCACAAATCACCAGCGACAGCCGGGGCTGGAGCCCCCGGCCAGGAGGAGGTGTCGGAGCAGGGATGGGACACGTGGTGGCTTTGTCCTTCTCCTCAGGGCTGTGTTTTGCTTCCAGAGAGAGGAGAGCAGCTGAACCCACCTTTAAAAGTGGGGAGATGGAAGGGTAGAGCAGTAAGGCTGGGATTTTCATCTCTCCTGGGCGCAGGCTCCTTCCCCGCTCTGTGTCCGTGGCTTTCCTCTCCTCCAGGCCCTGCTTGGCCATTGTGTTTTCTCCTTTGCAAACTCCAGGGGTGCTGGGAAGGAGTCACGCCCTGTGGAAATGTGTGCAGCCCACGTTTTGCTGGGCGAGGAGCTGAGGAATTTCCGTGTTTGGTGGATCTGCAGGGAAGAGCAGATGCAGGGGGGATTACGGGCGGCTTTTTTGCACGCGTGTGTGCACACGTGCAGCCAGCCAGGCAGGCAGGCAGGGACGGGGGCGGTGTGTGGCACTCCCGAGCCTGGCACCCTCCCTGCGCTGACAGGAGCACGGGAGACACCTGGGCACAGCTCTGGGGGTCTGCAGTGGGGACAGCACTGGGGACGTGGCTCTTCTTGCTGAGGGAGGGCTGCAGCCCCACAGGGGCGGGATTGCCGTGGGGGGAATGGGCAGGGTGGGTTGTTATCCCTGGTTGGGCCCCTCTGTGCCTCAGTTTCCCCCAGCAGTGAACGGGGGAACTACAGAATGGGACAGCTGTGGCTGGCTGGAAGGTCGCTGCCCGTGCTGGATGCATGGAATCGTTGTGGATCACACCCTGCTGTGGCAAGGATCATCCCCTTGCTCCAGGAGCTTGCCAGAGACATTCCCTGGAGAGCGGTGGGACAGCAGCTGCCAGCCAGGGCGTTTGGCTTTGAGGTGGCAGCGACAGCAGGGAGGGGAGCGGTGGCACCAGCAGCGCTGCTCGGAGTGAGGCTTTGCTCTCCTCTCCCGTTCCCCCAGCGATGCCTTTCCAAGGTTTTCATTTGAGCCGTGCCCTGACAGCCCCCGGGGTGGGTTTGGGCAGGGCAGGGCAGGGGCAGGCGCTGCTCCCCGCCAGGGCTGCTGGAGCCGACCTTCCCTCTCCACTGACCTTCACGCCCATCAGCATCAGCTCTGTCCACGTCCAGGGCTGGGCTGGGAGGCTGGGCAGCCGTGCCCAAGGGGGCTCAGCAGAGCTGCAGGGAGGGGGCTGTGCTGGGGTGGATAATTCAAGGACTTTGGCTCGCTAACAGAGGTTAAAAGGAGAGCCCTGGGATCTGTCTGGAATATCACTGGTGGGAACCTCTGCCGTGGTGCTGCTCCTTGGCCGCCCCTCACCCCTGCCCAGACACGTTGCCAAGGGGAGGGAAAGAGCTGAGGAACAGCCATTCCCATGGGCTGTCCCTGGAGGAAATAAAGATGTAACTGGTGTGGAAGATCTGTATGGAATTGGCATTCCTGGAGAAGCTGGGGGGGTCTGGGTGCTGGGTGCTGGGTCCTGGGTCCATGTAGGTGTCAGTGTGAAGATCCCTGGATGCACAGGTGGGAAGGCCAGGGGATGGTCCCTGTTCCCAGACTGCTCCTCCCCTCTGGCTCAGCTCCCTTTCCCCAGAGGGCTCCTGGGGGCATTTTGGTGTTACTGACTGAAGCCCCTTCCTGGTCACCCAGGGACTGTTCTGGGGGGGAATTGCCTTCTTTAACCTGTTCTGTCATGACTTTCTGCCACGCTGGGGGCCAGGCTGGGGGGAGCACTCAGAAATGACTTCTTGGAGTCACAGGAGACCCTTCAGCTGCCAAGCAGGGTCACTGGAGGAGTTTTGGACCAGAGCTTTACCTGCTGCCTGTGTGGAGGATCCCAGAGCATCCCTTGAGCTGACGTTGCCCCAGCCTCTGCGTGGTCCTTGAGCCATCCCATTGCCACTAATGCCCAGGAAATGCTGTCAGGAAATGGGTGGCAAATCCACAGTGCCAAGGTCTCCTCAGTGCTGCACCCGAAGTTACCTCAAGCAACATCCCCCCTTTTTTTTTTTGGAAACCTTAAATAAGCCAAGCTGCCAGAACAATGGATCGAGCTCCCCATCAGCTGGATTACAAATGAGAAGAACCATCACCCCACTTGGGGTACCCCAATTTCCATGGGCTGCCAATGTGGAGATGTGTAGGGCTCCTGGTTGAATTCATCAGTGCTTTGCTGCTGTGGTCCCTGTCCCTGCCCTGTGTCACCTGTGCCTGTGTCAGCCCTGTTCTGGCCCCTCATGCCAGCTGACCTGAACCTGAGTGATGCTCCAAGAGACTCTCCTGATTCCTGTGGTTCTCCTCTTGGGCCTGCTGCAAAGGCCATCCGTGTTCCTGGAGGCCATTCTGAGTTTGCTCTCTGGGAGAAAAGATTGGTTGAAAAATGTGTTGAAATACCACAGGAAATGCTGTTTGTCTGCGATATCTGCCTCAGTCAGAAATGTCAAAAACCCCTGATTCTCGATGAAAGTTTACTTGTCTTGGGCGTCAGCTCTCTGAAGTTTCTTTCAGCCAGGATCTGGGCAGAGTTTGGGCATGAAATGGGTGCTCCTGAAGGAGGTGCTTGGCGTGGCTGTGGGTGCCACGGTGCCAACCCCCTGGCATGGAGTGCACTCTGGAGAGGGAGCTGCAGTGGGACAGCAGTGGATGGGTGCCCATCTCTGCCTGGTGTGTGACAGGGGCTGGTCCCCGTAGGTGTCTGGTGATGGGGTTTGCTCACAGGATTGTGTCACCTTCATCCCTGCTGGGGAGGAAGAGCTCACGAGGTGAGCCAGGCAGCACCCACTGCTCTCCTGCCTGGTGCTGGGCTGGCTACCTGGCCAGGGGGGCCGAGAGGAAAAAAATAATAATCTGCAAGCCAAGAATCCGGGAGGTGCTGGGAGCGTATTTATCACGGGGAAGAAAAAGGCTCTGTTCCCTCCCTGCGCAGCGGCTGTTTATCACACTCGCAAGGGGATGGAGAAAATGTTCCATTTGTTGGGTACAGCCGGCAACCCACACAGCGTATAAATTAAGGGCTTTTACATGCAGAGTTCCCGAAATAAAACACACACACACACACAAAAGAGAGAGGAGTTTTGTGCCGGCCCCGGCGCGCTGCCTCTCCCTGGCTGTCCCTGCGCCCCAGCCCCGGCCCGGCGCTGGCTCCCGTTCAGGAATTCCACATTATCTCTGAGCGTTTCCAGCTTCCTCAGCAGGGAACAGCTCTGCTTCTGTCTTCCTGCAGCCACATCTGGAAAGCGTTAGGCCGGGGTGTCAGCAGGCAGGGCTGGCTGGCATGTGCTCCCCCCGGCACGGCCGCTGGCTCCGACACCCTGCCCGCCTCCCTGCCCGCTCCCTGCCTTGCCTGCCCGGCTGCTCCATGCCCTGACACTGCACTCAGCCTTCAAACTGCCAGCCCCAGAGGGCTGAGGGGATGAGTTTTCACTGCCTCCCCTTTTTGGAGAGTTTTGAGGGAGTTTTTGTAGCTGCTGTGGGGAGAGAGGGCTCCAGGGACCTCCAGGGATTGACCTCTGGCAGGGATGCTCTGCTGTGATTGGGAATGCTCTGGTGTGATCAGGGATGCTTTCCTGTAGTCAGGGATGCTCTGCTGTGATCAGGGATGCTCTGCTGTGATCAGGGGTGCTTTCCTGTAGTCAGGGATGCTCTGCTGTGATCAGGGATGCTTTGGTGTGATCAGGGTGTTCTGCTGTGATCAGGGATGCTCTGCTGTGATCAGGGATGCTTTCCTGTGGTCAGGGGTGCCCTGCTGTGGTCAGGGATGCTTTCCTGTCATCAGAGATGCTTTCCTGTGGTCCCCAGCTCTGCTATGGTCCTCCTGTGCTCCCTTGTGCGAATCCTCCTCTTGGCACTGTTTTGGAAACCTCGCTGCCTGCTCAGGGGAGTTCTCATCTCCTGGATCTGTTTCTGGACTGGCATCCCTGAGCTGTAGCTCAGCAGGGATGTGCTGCTGCATCTGCTGGGTGCTGGAGGCCTGAGGGTGGAGTTTGTGGGAGGTGAAACCTCTGTGATTCCCCAGTGCTCTGGGAGGTGTCTGGGGAGCTCCTCACTGCGCTCTGCTTGCTTGTAATGCCTGTGGGCTCATCCCACTGGGATTTCCTTGTTTGTTAGGGAGTACCTGGGGCATAAAGACATTTGGCTGCCAGCATCTCAGGCCCCCAGGAGAAATCCCCACGTGGTGTGGGCACATGGAGATGCCCAGCTGGATGGTCTTTAGGTCTTTTCCCACCTCAGCGTCTGTGATTGCAGCAGAGCAGTTGAAAATGGAAGAGCTCCCTGCGACATCCCAGTGTTTTAGGGTTCCCTCTGTGGTCCTTGGGGGATGTTGGTTCCTTGCTGCGGGTGACAATGCAGCAGGAAAGGGCTTTGCAGGTGTGGTGGGTGACACTGGGGAGGGACAGGGCTCTTTGCAGAACGCAGGTGGTTCAGGGACTGGTGTGCCCTTCAGAGCAAAGGACATGGAGAGCTGATGGCTTGTTTTCCAAATGGGATAATGACAGTGACCTGGAAGCAGTGCCTTAATGACCTAATGACCGGCGTGTGCAATCCTCAGGAGGGTCTTTGGCGGGGAGGGATGTGGAAGTGCTGAGATGTGCCCTAACCAGAGAGGACTCCCCTGCTCCCTGGCTATTTTCCCTTTTATTTTTTCCTCTCTTGCTTTTAGCCTGGCAGCCCTACCATGTTGGGATTTTAAAATTTAAGCTGAAAAAAAAACCAAACCAGAAAAAGAAAACAGGCCTTGGTTTTATAGACCCTACAGATGCATCCGGCACCAAACTGATCCCAGATGCAGCTCCACTGTCAATAGTGTTACACGAGGGATCAATCCCCTTCATTGTTTTATGTGGCCTCTACAGCATCATCAGCTAATTAAAGCTAATGGGTCCCAGAGCAGCACTGACAGCATCTGATCCTATCAGCCTGCACAACCTTTCTCTTGATGGGCCACTCCAGAGCCAGATCCTGCACTCCAGACCCTGGCAAAAGCCTGTATTGACTCGGAGGATCAGGCTACAGATCAATGGGAACTGTTGTTAAACAAACATCGCCGGATTAATGTCAGCTCCGCAGGGGGAGGAGGTCGATGGCTGCTAATTCGAAAGGGGTGGGAGGGAGCAAGGGGACGCGGTGACAGCGGTGACAGGGGATGCAGGGGGAGAGGCCAGGCTGTGAAAATGCTCCCCGTGTCTGTGGCAGCCTCTGAGCGTTTCCCAATCTGGGATTTATCATCGCCCTGGGCGGGAGGCTGTGCTGGACAGCAGCCCAGTGGTGTCCCCAAGGGCACTGGAGGTGCCCAAATCCCTTTGCTTTGTGCGTCAGGGGCAGCGTGGGGGCCTTGCACTGTCCCCAGAGAGGACAGGGACCCCCGTGTCCCTTTGACACGCTGTCCTTGGCATAAGCATCTCCCCCGTTGTGGTGGACCACTAAATCTCGGGTTCCTGCTTTCCCTTTGGTTGTGGCTCCCACTGTCCCTTGGCTGGGGATCAGGGGTGCCCAGGGATGTGGCTTGGGAAGGTTTCCATTCCCACAGCCAAACTCCTGTGCTGTAGGCAGTTTGTTTGGGACTCTCTCCTCATTTTCTCTCCTTTTCCTCCCGTTCCTCTGCTGTTGGAAAAGTCTTTATCCCACATTTGCAGTGGCAGAGCAGGAGAAGGTCAGCCCTGCAGGAGTGACCCTTGCCTTTGGACTTCGTGTTCCTTCACTCTGCCCATGGTCTTGCCAGGAGGAAAAGCCCAGGAAAGGCTCCTTCCCACCACCACCTTTCCATCCATCACCTCCTGCATCCACTCGTGCTGCCACTCCGCTACCCAAAGCATTCCTGCTGGGCTGGGTGGGAAGCTGGGAGCAGCTCTGGGCTCAGAGCAGGCGGCTCCCGGAGCTGCTCCCAGCTGACATCTGGGAGCTCGGCACGGCTCCGGTGTCAGCGCAGCTGAGAGCAGGGGAGGTGGGAAGCCCCAGACACCTGCAGCTCGGTTAATAAATATTTATTTGGAGGTGACAAACACTCTCCTGGATGAAGCCAAGTGAGCAGAAGGGAGGATTGCGGGGGAGTGACGGGGTGTGCTTTTTTTGGGGGGTTTACGGTGGGGATGTCGAAAGGAGCAGCTGATGAACCAAAGGATGTTGAAATCCACATTAATTTCCCTGACGCGGCTGCCTGACGTCAGGGCAGGCAGGAAACGTCCCCCTTGGCAAGAGAGGGCTTGGCACAAGGAGCCCTCACCCCGTGGGGACGGTGGGAGCGTGGCTGGGGGCTGGTAAGATGTGATGGGAAGGGGCCAGGAGGATGCCAGGGCAGGGTCTGGTATAAATAATGAAAGGGCTGAAGTTGAATTGTTCTCTTAAAAAGGAGAAGTGGAGAAGGGAGCAGCCAGGGTGATGGGTGCTGTCACCTTGCCGTGACGTGGGGCTCTGGTGGGTGATCTCGTGGTGCTGGGAGCGGGGACTGGGTGGGTGCCTCTGGCACTGACCCTGGGGAAAGGGGAAAAGCTGCTCCTGTTTCTCTCCTGGTCCATCTGTGTGTGGCCAGGGGAAGAGAAACTTCCTGTATTGAGGCTTTGGGGCATTCTCTCTCTATCAGACCTGTTTATCAGTCCACTCTGGGCTCTCTGGGTGTCAGGGCTGCCCTGTGCTGTCGGCAGCAGGGACAAGCCCTTCTCCCGTGGCTGTGCCATCCATCCCTGCCCTGAAGCTGCTGCTGGGCCCTGGATTGCAGCCGTGCCCCTGCAGCTGCAGAGAGGGCTGGACGAGTTGTGCAGCTCCCTGCCGGTGACTCACCGTCCTCTGGCGTCGCAGGAAGCGGCTGCTGCCACACTGATGTGCGTGGGCAGCAGGGCAGTGCCCTGCCACATCCTGCAGCACCTCAGCTCCATGCCAGGCTGGAGCAGGAGCCCGGGATGGGGCAGGACGTGGGCGTCAAACCCGCTTGGTGCCTTGCAAGGCACGTGCTCCCAGCTCGTGATCCGGTCTGTGGCACACCGGGATGCTGCTCCTGGGGTGAACACCACCACCAAGGGGCTTTGGTCTGGGTTTTGTTTGTGCCAGGAGGTTTTCTTGCAGGGATGACACTTAGCAGGTCTGCAGGCACCAGCCTTGTCAAGCTGAAGGTCGGAGGAGAGCTCTCCTGGATGCTCTTGTGCATCCTGGCACACCCTGTGCTGACAGGGAGTGGGGAACCTCCACTGTCCCCACTGCCCCGTGCTCATCTTGCCGTGTGGGAATGGGTTCAGCGAAGCCAAACCTCAGGAAACTCCAAGCCCTGGCACTGGAGGAGGCTTCACCCCTCCCAGGAGCCGGGGTGTGAGCAGAGAGGCTGTGGAGCTGCTCCCTGTCCCTTGTCCTGTGGGGACGTGGGGTGGCAGTGGCAGAGCTGGCAGCGACGGAGCAGCAGGGACCTGGGAGATTAATAATGGAAGCGCTGGCATCCGTTTTAGATTAGCGAGAGAAAGCTCAGTGCCCATCTCGCCCAGCATGTAACTTTAATGCCGAGATAATGAGCAATGATATTTATTTGTAAGAGATCTGGAGATATCGCTGCCCAGGGAGCAGCCAGGAGCTGTCAGAGCCCTCTCCAGCCCCGCCGTGGCTGCTCCCGGCTGTAACCCAAGCGCTCCCCTCCCTCTGCCCGGCTCGCCTTTCACGCTCCAGCTCCATTCACCGAGCGGGACACGTGGGCTCACGGGGAGCCCTGGCTAAGATTTGCTGAAGCTGCTCGTGATTTGGGCTCTTGTGGTGAGGAGATGCTGGTCTTGCAGCGGGGTTAGGAGCAGCCCCTGGCACCTGCAGGTCAAGCTGCCGGGACAGGGTTTAAACACGTCTCGGAGCCTGCTCTCCACGCTTGGAGCATCGGGATGTGCCCAAGGGGGATGTGGGATGATCTCTCATCAGCTGAGCTGGAGAGGGGAGGGTGGTGTGGAGAGCCTGCGAGCAGGTGCCTTCCTCCAGCGAGCCACTGAGATTTTGGGGCTGTTTCAGGGAGTTTGGGAGCAGACAGCCGCTTGCCTCCTCCCGGCTGGCTCCACGGGGATGTGCAGGGCAGTGACACGTTGTGCTCTGGAGAAGCAGCTGTGTCTTGTGTCTCCCTCCGACGTCCCCTGGGCTGGGGACAGGGCTGTTTCTGCCTCCCTGTCCCTGTGGCTTGGTCTGGGAGGGCTGAAGGATGCCCAGCGTGCTGTTGTGTAACCGGCCAGCAGACAGGCTTAGGCCGCCGCTGGCAGGTGGGTGTCCCTTCCTTATTAAGCCATCCCCGGCGTAATTAGTGGGTTAAAGCCTGATGAGATAATGCCCCATTATTTTTGTGCTATTGGGGGATTAGGAGCAGCGGGATTTCTCAGCTCCTTTATCTGCGCTCAGCTCCTGGGCCGCGCCGCAGGTTTGCGGGCGGGTGAAGAGCTCCGGGGCATTCCCGGCCTCGGGCATCCCCATCCCCGGGGCTGCGGGCACCGGGAGCCCGGCACGGAGGGGCTGCTGGGGCACGGGCTGTGCCGGCACGGATCTTCTGCCAGCGCCGGGGCAGCCCCATCCATCACAGCCGGGAGGTGACACTTCCAAATAAACAGGGAGAGGTGGGTGGTGGAGCCGAGGGCATCCCGGGAGGCTTCTCCCGTGATTTACGGCCGGGACAACGCAGAGCTGTCGGCTCAGCCTCTGGAAGCTGTTTGCTGTCACTCCGGCGTGGGCTGGCGTGGGGGCTGCAAGGACAAACATGCCCCGTGCGTAGCCGCGGTGACACGAGCGGCTGCCCCCGCCCTTCCCGGGAGCCCGGCCAGGGACACCCTCGGGATGCTGATGGAGCTGGCGTTCAGCCCTCCCGGGGATGCTCTGGTGAAGGAGTTGGGTGGCCGGAAACAGGGAGGGAGTAAAAGGTGTTTAATGAAACGGGGCCTGGCTCGGCGGGGCTCCCCCGTGCTGCCACCCCGGAGCCGCAGGGATGGAGCTGGCATTGGAGCAGGGAAGCAGAAGCAGGCAGGCTGGACGCGGGCCAGGCTGCGCACTTGATCCAAACACAGCTGGAGCTGATCTGATGAAGTGAGAGGTTAAGAAGAGAGCATCTGTTATCTAAAGGGGACACACAGAGGGAAACTGTAAGCTCTTTATTCCCCCCACCCCACCCCCTCTGTTCAGCGCATCATCTCTGACTTTATTTCTTTGATTTATTAGGGAAGCCTGCGCTTCCGGGGCTGTAATTAAGTGCCACTGTGCGAGCTTTTGATAGTGCGTGAATGATATAATGGCCAGCACGGTTGCCGTCTGCTCAAGTGCTTTAGGACCGAGATAACGGAGCAGGCATCCCTCCTGCCCATCAGGAGCAGGGCTGAGTCACTGTGGGGAGGACACAGGAGGCAGGGAAGGATGCAGGAGGCACTTAGCACCGTGGTGGGAACAGGCTCGGGAGGGCATCCCTGACCCCGGCTGGGAAGGGAGTTCACAGCCCCGTGTAAAAGTGCATCAGAGCATCTTGACAGCTGCTGGAGGCTGCGCCGGGTGTTGCCCCTCCCACGTGTGCTGATTCCCTCGCAGTTGTGCCTTGTGCTGGAGGAGGAGAGGGCACCACGGTCCCTCAGCCGGCTCCTGGCTGCTCCACGGTGCCATCCCAGGGCTGTTTTTGGGGTGGGACACCCGTAGGCTCGAGGAGCAGTCGGTGCTGCCATCCTCAGCATCCTGCAGGTTCCCCTCTGCTGCCGGAGGAGTTTGCCGGCAGAGCCTTGGTGTGGAGCCAGGGGCTGGCCTCTGGAAAAGGGCCAGTGCTGGCAGGCACAGGCAGCTGGAGGTGCCACACTGGGGCTGTGTCACCCTGTCACCCTCCCCTCCCTGCGCAAGGTAAGGCTCCCAGACAGGGTGGCGTTTCCAGGCGGTGTTACCGTGATGCCAAGGGAAGGTCTGTTCTCATTCCTGCCTGGCACAACGGGATCTGACCATCCTGTCCCTGTCCCTGTCGGTGTCCCAGGCCACGCTGGGAGCTGGCAGTCTCTGCTGATGTCTCTGGCTGTGCCCCAGGGCTCGGTTCTCTTCCCAGGATGGCTGCTGAGCCTCCCTCTGCGCCCAGCAGCGCTGCCCCGGCTCCCCCCTCACCCACGCCTGGGGTTTAGGCAGATACAAATTTCTTTTTCCTGTAAGGAACATTTTTGATACATAAGCAGGATTATTTCTGTGGCTTGGCCAGCGGCCACAGGAGGAGAGAGCTCGGGGCCTGGAAAAGATTTCGGCTCCTGGCTGAGCGGGAGGAGGAAGAGGAGGAAGAGGAAAGGATAGAAAAGCCAAACCCTACGTGTAAATAAACTCAAAAATAAAAAAAAAAAGTGACAGAGATTATTTGCTGCTTAATGAACTAAAATGTCCAACCTCCCGCCGAGCAGCGACATTGTTTATAAACTACAGAAAGGGCTTTATTTTAATGGGCAGTAAATCCCATTCATCCCCAGCCCTGGCAGTGCGGGATGAATAGGCTGGTGCTGGACGCGGCCTCCTCGCTCCTGTGGCTTCTCCAAGGGGTGTTTTTTTCCCCCTTTTCCCATATTTGCTGTTTTCCTCCTTTCCTCCTCTCTCCTAATCCCCAGCACCGTGTTGATAACGGGGTTATCTGGCCAGGAAGAGAGGAGGAATCCGTCCCTGTGCCTCGCCATGTCACATCCGCTCGCGTTTGTTTATTCATTTGAAAAACGCTCCCCCCCTCCCCGTTCTGTCCCTGGGTGGCAGCTGGAGAGTGGCCCAAGATAATCACAGCCTTATTTTTTATTTATTCCTCTTAAATAAAGCCTCCTGTAGCCTGCAGGCAGATTTTGTCCAGTTGCCCCCATCCTGTGCCCCTTACTCTGCAAACAGGGAGTGATGGTCCTTGGAGCAGAGCCCCGGTCCTACAGCTGGTCCCACTGAGGATCCCTCTTGCAGGGAAAAGGGTGGTTTTGGTGTGGGGACAGCCCCACTGAATGTGGCAGTGGGGCAGGAGGGACCTCAGGCAGCAGCCAAACAGTTGTAGGCAGGAAATGCAGATCAATATTCTGTCCTGGGCAGAGGATTGTGGAAAATAAATACACGGTCAAAGCGTCCGTGGAAATGAGGGCACCTGAGATGGGGGGTGAGGTTTGGGTTAAAAAATGATGGCAGTTATTTCTCCAGGTTTGGAGCTGGTCAGGCCTTGTGGATGTCAGTGGGAAGCAGGTTGATAAATGTGGATTGGGGAATCTTGAGCCACTGGGAAAAGTTGGGAGCTGGTACCCACCATAGGAGAGGGAGCATGGTCAGGTCAGGTGGGAATTTCAGACATGCCTGACTTCCCCAGCACTTCTAAAAACTCCTGGGCATAACTCGTAGGGTGATGTACTCCTAGGGCAAGAAAGAAAATAGTAACTTATCTATTCATTCCTGCTTGAGTTTAATATCCATAATCTGCCATTAATCAAACCAGGGCTGTAAGATCCTAACTGAGGCCTAATCAGTGCATAATGGATTATCTACAGGAACTAATAAAAGGTAATTATCTATGCTTTGCAAGTTCCAATTACTGTACTTATATGATCAATTAATTCTTGTAACAGTTTCCCAGGTGCCATTTGTGTGACAGCATTAGGCTGACTGCAGGCAGAGGCTCAGTGCCTGCCTGGCTGCAGGGATGCCAGCAGGGATGCAGGGAGCTGAAGGAGAAGAGATTTAAAGGAGATATTGGGAAAGAATTCTTTACTCAGAGGATGATGGGCACAGGTCACCCAGAGAAGCTCTGGCTACCCCTGGGTCCCTGGAAGTGTCCAAGGCCAGGTTGGACGAGGCTTGGAGCAACCTGGGATAGTGGAAGGTGTTCCCTGCCCATGGGGGAGGTGGGACTGGATGAACTTCAAGTTCCCTCCCAACTCAAACCAGATCCTGTGACGTGGAGGGCAGCAGATGCTGGTGGCAGGGTTGTCACCCTGCCAGCACAGCCACATCCCTGTCCTTGCCCTGGGAAAAGCCAGCTCCGTGCAGGGATCTGGGGGACAGGAGGGGCTGCCTTTGGTGGGCTTCCAGCCGTGCAGGGTGGTCCTGCCCCAGCCAGAGCCCCTCTGAACAGCCCTGGGCTGTTCCCTTTGGAGCAGGAGCCGGGCGCGGGTTCAGCGGCCGCTCGGCCCCGTCGGTCACTGCCCGGCCCTTGGGGACATCGCCCCGAGCTCAGCATCACCTCGGGGACCCCCAGTGCTCCCTTCCCATGCCCCCAGCACGGCCAGCTGGCTCCACTCATCCCCTGCTGCCTGTCCTCGGGTCCCTCTCTGCCTTGCAGAGTCATCCGAGGGTCTCAGAGGAGGAGGAAATATTCCAGCAATGTCTGTGCAGCATTAGGGGCGGCGTAAAGTTACAGTGAATTTGAGACACTTCGCCGTGTCCACTCGGGGCCCAGCATTGCTGTGGGGAATTCCAAGCAGATTGCAGGTCTGAGGGTTCTTGCAGGATCCGGGATGGAGGAGGAGAGGTGCTGGGGAATGAAGGGAAACACCATTCCTGTGATGCTGGGTGGAGCCCCGGAGCCAAATCCTCCTGGGCTGACCCTGGGCACCTCCTACAGTGCTGCAGCCCTGACTCATGACTCAGCCTCTGCTTCTTCCTTCTCTTTTGGGGGATTTTTTTTTAATGTTCTGGAGCTCAGCAGTCCAGTGTCACCTTCACATATCCTGCAGGGTCAGGATGTGTTTTGGGCTCATTCGGATTTGGGGTCCTGGAGCCAGGTCCTGCCCCTGAGGTGGCCTTGCTGGGACATGGGGATGTGTCACCTCATCCCTGTCCAATCCCTATCCTGTTGAACCCAACCCTTATGGGGAACCCAGGCCTGAGGGTGTTTGGGAAGGTGTTGGATGGTTTTAATGAAGTTCTCTCAAGATCTGTTCCAAATCTTTCTGTTTGGTTTGATTTCAGCCTTTGCAGAATTTCACATCACTGCAAAGGAGCAGAAACAAGAAATTGTTTCAATACAAAACTTGGCGTTTTTTTTAAAAAAGCTGTCAACATGGGATCTTTTGAGAATTTCCATTGTTACTTCCCCCAAACATGAAATTAATTCATCTGTCCTTAAGTCCTTTTTCTGGGAACAATCCTGGTTTCGTTGACATTTTTGGTTAACACGGAAAAAACCCAAACCCACAAAAAGAAAAAAAAAAAAAAAAGGAAAAAACAACCCCCTGAAGCCTTTCTACTTAAAAAAAGAAACTCCCCTCCCAGCTCTCCCAGTGCCCAGGATACAACCACTGCTTTGTTCCCAGCATGGGTGTTATTCCCAGCTTGCTCCAAGCTGTTCTGCTGGATGGGCCCAGAGGGGAAGGGGTGTTTCCTTCTCTCTGCTCTCACACCAGCTCTGGGACACGATGGTTTTGGGGGAGGATGTCTCCATCATGGTGTGAGTTGGGGTTTGGGCGTTCCTGGAGCTTTGCTGGGTTGTTGGGATGGGGAGGTGGATGCAGGCAGGTGAGGTTTCATGTCTCATCACCTCGGGGAACCCACCGGGCACTGAAACACCAGCCCTGAGCACAGAGATCAGCTCCCAGTGCAGCCCCCTCCTCTCCCCTTGGCTGCAGGACTGTCCCGAGTTCTGTACTGGCATTCTGCACCGATCCTGCCCCTCTGCTGGCTCCTGGCACTGTCCACTGCTTCCCTTGGTTTGATTTTCCAAGCCTTGGCCACGTGTCCAGCCCTGCCCAGTGGAGAGGGAACACTCTCCGTGCTGCTGGAGATGCTCCCACACACAGCCCTCCGCCCCAGCCCCTTCCACAGCTGCTTTTCTCTCCTTTTCTTTCTTTTGTTTCATTCCTCTTTTATTTTTTTGCCCTTTCCCCAAGCAAGCCACCACAGGCTCCTCCAGACATTCCCCTGCAAACTATTCTCCCACTCCCATTGCCCCATCCCAACCTTCTGCTCCTGCTTTCTTGTCTTGGCTGGATGTCTGGGCTGCAGGGACCAGGTCTGGGCACGCCAAATCCCACCCAGGCCCATTCCATACCTTTGATTCCAGATTTCCAGCCTCCCCTGTGCAGACGTGACTCCCTGCCCGTGGATGTGCCCACGTGGTGCTGGGGCTGGGGTGGCTTTGGAGCTCAGCACCCACCCTCTGGCTGATTTACACCTTTCTGGGACAGCTCATCTTGCTCTGGATTCCCAAACGGGCCTGACAGCGAGGTGGCAGAGGGATGCTGGCCAGGGGGCTCAGGCTGGGCTCATCCCTGGGTTCCTGCCAGCAGCAGGGCAGGGTTGCTGAAAGCAGGAGGGTCGTGCCCCAAGCCTGGAGCTGCTGACCCCCCAAATCCCCTGCTGGGTAGCTGGTCACAGCTGGGTGCATGAATTTCATACTTAGATTGCTCTGCTCACAGGTCTTGTTGTGTAAAATCCCCGTCAGCCCCTGTGACAGATTTGGGCAGTGTGGTTTCACGGGCTCTGGGGAAAGCTGCTGGCTCTGGCAGGTGTCGAGTGGGACCAGTGCAGATCACGCTGGGAAATGCCACCCTGGGTGACAGGGAATCACTGCTGAGGAGCTGCTTGGCAAGTGGGAAAGGCCAGCAACTGTTCGTCAGGATTAGGAAGCGTGTGGCTTGGCAAAGCCTGGCTCAGCAAGGCCTGATGCAGATAGACACGTGTTCCCAGACCAAATTTGTGTTTGTTTGCCTGCTTTGTTTTAATTTCAAGCTGAACCCTCTTCCCTGTGGTTAGATCCTCCCAGCTAGGCAAGTTTTAGCACAGGGAAGTTGCTGGAGGAAGGGAAAGGATGCTGGATGAGGCGTGAAGTGAGAGCAACCGCTGTCACCACAAACACTTCCCAACCTCTGGGAACAAAACCATTGGGGTTTTTTTTTTGCTCAGTCCTCTCCATTCATCCCCTTTTCCAGTGCATTATTTCCTAAGCCAGCATAGCTGCTTTTATTATTCCTGCTCATTGTTTAAATAGCACCAGAGGTGTACACAGCTTTTTTCAAACACTGGGGAAGAAAAGGGCCTTTTTCACAGGGAAAATTGTGCTAATTTATGTGATTGTGGTAGAAATAATTAAGGCTGAGAGAGGCAGGGAACACCACAGAGAGGTATCAGAGCAGAGGGGTGGCCTGGAGCAAGGTCCTTGTGCCATCTTTCACCTGGGAATAGGAATTCTGAGCTTTAGGAATGCGGGTGATGGGAGAGGCATCATCTCCCTCAGACACAGCCCTTGTGCCAAGGCCTTCCAAAAGGAGAGGGGAAAAACAATCCCAGGCTTGTGGCACCCGGTAATGCTCTGACCCAATTGTGCACTGCTGTGTGAGGGGAGAGAAATTCCTTCCTGACCCTTGGGCTCATCAGCCCATGCCCTGGAGCATGAGATTTGATTTTCTTTATCTGGCTTTCCATAATTGCAGATGTCGTGGTCAGCGCTCCCTGTATCCCACCCCTTGGAAGCAGCATCTGCTGCCTTTAACTCAATGGACCTTCTCCTCTGGGACTTCCATCCCCAGGCTTTGCTGGGAAGTGCCTGGAAGGAGAGAAGGATTGCTGGTTCCATCAGCCTTCCCAGCACTGGGGGTTTTCCCAGGCTGGTGGCTCGGCTGGGGAGGGCAGGTGTCCCCACGGCCACGGATAAAGTGCCGAACATTTGGGGTTTCTGTGGGGGCCCTGCCAGAGCCCGTCCCTAAAGAGTTAAAGGCTCTCTCCCCTTCCAGCCTGGGGAAGTGGAATTAGTCACAGCCCTCAGGAGAAGTGCTGGCCAGGTTATAAAAATGACAAACGAGCAGAAATCAATAATGAAGTTAGTGTTTTCTGGGAATGCTGGGCACGAATGGAAAAATACATCAGCACTGGTGGCGGGTGCTGGGATGGGCTGCCCTGTCCCTTGTGTTGTCCCTTTCTCCTCCCCATCCTCTCTGAGTGTCCCTGGCACCATCCACAGTGGGATGGTTCTGCACACCAGCACCTCCCTGGGATTTTTGGCTCCTCTTGGAGCAGAGCTGGTGTGATTCCAGCTCCCTCTGGGTGCTCCTTCAGTGCGGGGCAGCTCTGGGATGTCGGGAATTGGGGATTCCAAACGGTGCCCCCAGGGAAGCTGAGTTGCTGCTTCATCTTCAGGATACAGGGGAGCATTCCCACAGCAGAGAGGGAGCATTGGAGGCCACGTTTCCTTTTCCAGAGGGACTTGGGCATGTCTGGGAAGGAAACAGTTGCCTAATTAGGTGGCTTGAAAATCTTTACCGCCGCTCGTTACAAATACATTTATCATCCCCTATTGAAAGAACCACACTGCAAAAATGGCATTAGTATGATTATTATTATTTATAGTGTAGGTATGAATGAGCTTAATCCCTTGCTAGCCAGGGCTGGGTTCAGAAAGTGACCCAACATCCCAGTGCTGCTTCTTGGCCCTGGTGTCACCTGGGTTCTGTGCAGCCATCAACCTCATTTGGGATGTCTTGGGAATTTGCAGCAGTGCTCTAGGGTGGGCAGCTTTAAAATGTGTAAGGGAGGGAAAAGAAGTGGCTCAGGGGTGTAAATAAGAGGTGGGAGTGAGGGGGGTGATGCCTGGCAGAGGTCAGTGCAGGGAGGGAGTGGGGAAGGCTGGGGTGACAAGGGACTGAGCTGCGCCAGGGGATCAGGAGGTGTCTGCCCAGCATTCCAGGCTTTCCCAGGGTATTAACACATTTCTCTAATTAATATAAACTTCCTTAATCAGCCCTGGGTTCTGGTTGAGCTGGCTGGGTGTCCCGCTCCCTCCTTTGGGATGTGGTTTCTCTGGGAAGCAGTGCCTGGAGCTCTGTCACAGCCGTGAAGAGCCTCAGGGGTGGGTGGCAAAAGGCAGATCTTGATCCATTGTGGTTCTTCCCCGGCCTGGGTGACACCCAGACCTTGAGGAGCTGTTGGAGAGCAAGGGGTTAATGGAGGCTGAGGGGGATGGATACCTGGGAAGAACTCCCATTCCTCCAAGGAAATCAGGGATCTGGGATTCTCACACTGCTCATTTTCAAGGCGTTGTCTCCATCACCACTTTCCCGTTGGAATTAGTGGGGCCAGTTGGACAAAGTGGGCTCAAAGCAGAAGCTCCCACTCCGAACACCCCAAGAACTCCTCAAACTTAAAAAATCCCAAAGCAAACCAATCCCACCCCCTCACTGCCTGGATGGAGTGAAGGATTTCCAGCCCCTCTTTGCCATCAGCTGGGCAGGGAAAAGGTGTGCAGTGTCCTGCTGGGATGAGATGGCCCTCAGGAACACCCTGCCTGGGATCTCTCCTTCCCACAGGGAGCTGCCAGCACCTGCCTGAGGCACAATTCCACGTGCTGTGGCACGTCCAGGCTCTTCCACAGCCGCGGATCCATCGGAGCTGCAACCTCCCTGCCTTGGGTCGCTGCCAGTGCCCAGAGCTCTGCCCAGCGCCGCTGGCACTGCTCCAGCCCCCAGGCTAATGAGGTGGCTCCCAATCCCGGTTAATCATTAGCCAGGAGCGCTGCCGGGCTGTGTGCGGATCCCGGCTCCTGCCGACGCGCTCGCTGGGCTGTCGCGCTCTCGCCCCGGAGCTGCTGCGCCGAACGTTTTGCAACACAAAACCCCAAACCACATGAAAGCAGCCGAGTTTCGTGTTTCATTGTAACCCTAAATTCAGGTTTTGCCAGGAGTCTCGGTAGTTTTACGAACCTTTCCCACGAACCTGCAGTGAAAGCTGTCACTGAGCCCGGTTTTGGTGCAAACCCGGGCGCGACTCGGGCTGCGTTTGAGGTTTGTGCAGATGTGAAATCAGAAGGGTTTTGAGAGGAAGGAAGGAGGGAACCCAAACACACGTCAGGGCAGTGCTTGCAGGGAGCCCTGCTCACATCTGGGGCCAAGCTGTCATTTCTTGGGGACCCAGCACCGTGGCACCCATATTCTCCGCCCTGAGGGATGTTCTTGGGGGTGCTTTGAACCAGCTTGGCAGCATCACCCCCAAACCAGCTGCTAGAATTTGATAAGTGCTGGTGCTCTGAGCATCCTGGCTCTGGGGGGTGACCCAAGGACCTTGTGGCAGCTTATCCCGGTGTCCGCCACCTCTGGGCCTGCTTTGGAGTGAGTGGCTGTGGGTTTGCTTTAGGAAAAATCCAGTGAAAGCCAGTGCAAAGATGCTCCAAAAAACAAAGGTCGGGGTGGGGATGGGGCTCCCTGTGAACCACACCTGGCACACACCCAGCCCTGCCTCTGGATTCTGTGCGTTATTGGATCCACCCGCGGATCGCTCTTTCGGCAGCGCCGGCTTTCCTTTCTCCAGCAATTTCCTGAAATAACGTTAGGGAAATGTGAAAATCTTGAACTTTTGAACCTCCCCGGAGGACGGCAGGAGGAGGGGACGCCCGCCTCCTCCCTGACGTTTATTTTGGCTACAGGGCCTGGGGATGGGGAGGAGGGGGCTCTGCAGGCCGCAGAGGAGCCGGAGCAGCGCTGCCCCTTATTAATTAATGACTTTCTCATAGGTGGGTCACGGAGGCGAGGAAGGCAGAGGAAGTTTTCTTTTGCTGGCAGATGCCGGGGAGAAGGGGAGTGCCTGGGCTGGGTGGTGAGGGCAGGGGGTGACACTCGTGGTGATGGATGGGGCCGCGGGATTTTCGCCGGGCCCTGGACGCAGGCGACTCTCACCGGAGAGGAGCAGAGAAGGGAAGGGGGATAGGCTGTGCCTGGGAAGTACTTTTCCCTCTGATGAACTTCAGAGGAGTATAAATCACTGCCAGGCTGCAGCTGCGGAGCATGTGACGCTGGCAAATTAATGGGCCTTCGGAAAAGCGGCCGTCACATTCCCCTCCGGCCTCTTAAAGGCACCGCCGGCCTTTCCAGGGCTGGGAATGGGGAATTGAGGGGTCAGGGCTGGGCTGGGGGAGCCTCATGGTCCTCCCTGAGTGAGCTGGGTGTGCCCATGGACGTGATCCGGCGTGAGGGCTCTGTGATGCTCTCCATGGTGCACAGCTCTCCATGGTGCACTCAATCCATGGTGCACTCAGTCCATGGTGNAATGGGCCTTCGGAAAAGCGGCCGTCACGTTCCCCTCCGGCCTCTTAAAGGCACCGCCGGCCTTTCCAGGGCTGGGAATGGGGAATTGAGGGGTCAGGGCTGGGCTGGGGGAGCTTCATGGTCCTCCCTGAGTGAGCTGGGTGTGCCCATGGGTCCATGGTGCACTCAGTCCATGGTGCACTCAGTCCATGGTGCACTCAATCCATGGTGCACTCAATCCATGGTGCACTCAGTCCATGGTGCACTCAATCCATGGTGCACTCAATCCATGGTGCACTCAGTCCATGGTGCACTCAATCCATGGTGGGACTCAATCCATGGTGCACTCAATCCATGGTGCACTCAATCCATGATGCACTCAGTCCATGGTGCACTCAATCCATGGTGCACTCAGTCCATGCTGGGCTCCTGCTCTGCTGCCTGTGGACAGACAGGGCCAAGGTGCTGCTGGGACTGGTATTTTTGGGTACCTGGCAGGGCTTGGTGTAGTGGTGCCTCTGCTCTGCTTTCACCTGCTCAGCTTCTGTGCACAAGAGTGGAGGGTGGTGACACATCCAGGCACCCAAATCTGTGTGGCCAGTGTTGAATTTGCATCAGAGATGGCTGAGCCCTTGCCCGGGGGCAGCAGTTGCTGTGGCAGGGGACCTTGGAGCATCTCCCTCACAGTGGCACCAAGAGGCCACCACGTGCCAGGGCTGGGCATTCCCAGCCATCCCATGGAAATCTCGCAGGCAAGCTGCTGGAAACTCTCCAGCTCGTCCAGGGTCTCCAGGGCCACCAGGAGAGCCCATCACACCTCCTTGCTGCTCTTCCTCACTCCTTAAAGCAGGGGTGCAAGAGGGGGAGAATCCAGTGCTGCAGCTCCTGCCCAGCGCTGCTGGAATGCAGGAGCGGGGAGGGAGCTGAGCCACCAGCCCAACAGTTAAAAATTACTAACCACTTCCCTAATATAATTAGGTTTCCATGCAAGCAATTGCCTTAATTGCCAGAGGGATGTGGGGCAGTGCAGGGGGAGCCAGGCTGGGCTGGCCCTGTGCTGCTGCTTTGGTTGGTGTCTCGTGTCCTGCTCCAGCTGGAACGAGGGATTTGTGGGGTGAAGACATTCCCAGGGATGCCCCAGTGAGGATTTGGCTGGGCCAGAAATCAGTAGAAGTGCTTTGTGAACACGCTGGAAGGAAGTGGTGGTGAGCAGGACCAGTGTCACCCTCCTTGGATGGGTTTGCTGGGAGATGAGCTCAGATTCTACTAGGACATGCTGCAGTTTAAATTCCTGTTTATTTTCTAAGCGCTGTTGGAGGCAGGGAAAGTGAGGCAGACAAAAAAAAATCCACCAACAAACCAACCAAACCAGAGCCCACTCTGTGATTTATGTGGTAAAGGAGATAAGTGGGGATTTAAGGAGAAGGGAATATATAATTGAGACGAACGTGTAACGTGAGCACGGATCCAAACAGAGAGATTGTAATCAGAAGTGTGAGGAGAAGCTGGGGTTTATTAATGAAACGTCTCATCCATTTGTCAGCTGGAGAGGAGCAGCCTTTCCCAGCAGCTGGAGGTGGAGGGGGTGGATGTGGGGATTCTCCCGGTGTTCCCGGCGCAGGGATCGAGGCTGCCATCTTCCTGCCCTGCTGGATGGTGCTCAGCCTGGAACTCCAGGCAGGATTAGAGGAAGAAAAGGAAGTCTGTGGTTTCTGGGGAGCTGGATGTTGTTGTTCTCCTGGATGGAATCTGCCCTAGAACTCAGGAGCTGGGGGAGCTGCTCAGCAGGGCTGAGAAGCACCTGAGGAAGGGCTTGTTGGAGCCTTCCTCAGAGTCCCTCATCTTCCTCATGCTCTCCCCAGCGCTTGGCTGCCCTGCAGTCCCCCTCCCCTGCAATGCCCAGGCACATCTGGGAAGTGCTGCTGACCCCGTCCCACAGCCCTGCTGGCCCCCAGGGCTTGGACAAACCCCTCTGTCCTAGCCTGGAGGCTGCAGTCTGGTGCAGACACATCTAACCCAGCTTTGGAGGAGCTCTGGGAGCCGTGGGGAGAGCACGGAGCACCCAGCTCCANAGGTGGAGGGGGTGGATGTGGGGATTCTCCCGGTGTTCCCGGCGCAGGGATCGAGGCTGCCATCTTCCTGCCCTGCTGGATGGTGCTCAGCCTGGAACTCCAGGCAGGATTAGAGGAAGAAAAGGAAGTCTGTGGTTTCTGGGGAGCTGGATGTTGTTGTTCTCCTGGATGGAATCTGCCCTAGAACTCAGGAGCTGGGGGAGCTGCTCAGCAGGGCTGAGAAGCACCTGAGGAAGGGCTTGTTGGAGCCTTCCTCAGAGTCCCTCATCTTCCTCATGCTCTCCCCAGCGCTTGGCTGCCCTGCAGTCCCCCTCCCCTGCAATGCCCAGGCACATCTGGGAAGTGCTGCTGACCCCGTCCCACAGCCCTGCTGGCCCCCAGGGCTTGGACAAACCCCTCTGTCCTAGCCTGGAGGCTGCAGTCTGGTGCAGACACATCTAACCCAGCTTTGGAGGAGCTCTGGGAGCCGTGGGGAGAGCACGGAGCACCCAGCTCCAGGGAGAGTCCCTGGTGTCACATTTCCAGGAGCTGCGTGCCTGGAATTCACGTGGTTTTGCCTTGCTGTGTGGTGTGGGGGCTCTGCTCTGTGGTGAGTGTTCTGTGCTGTGGCTCACCAAGTGCCTGTTGTTGGGGTGACACCAGGAGAGGTGACACCAAAGCCTGGTGCAATCACCCTATTTAATGCCCCACTCAGTCCCTGTTACCCCTGGTGCAGTCCCCCTATTTCATGCCCCACTCAGTCCCTGTTACCCCTGGTGCAATCACCCTATTTCATGCCCCACTCAGTCCCTGTTACCCCTGGTGCAGTCACCCTATTTCATGCCCCACTCAGTCCCTGTTACCCCCGGTGCAGTCACCCTATTTCATGCTCCCTGTTATCCCTGCCCAGTGTTGCCTTTGGGGCCTCTCCATCCCTTGGGGTTGGATGATGCTGGCGGTGCCCAAGGGGTTAACCGTGCTCAGCTCTGGCAGGGGAACGCTGCCTGTACACGAAGGGAACATTTTTGTGAGGGGTCCTTCCCCTTCCCAGGCCCTGGCAGTTATCTGTGGGCTGCCAGAACTCCTGCAACGCCGGACATTGACCCGTCCATGCCGAGCTCAATTAGCTGAGGCTATCTGATTGGACTTGGCGCAGCCTAATTAGCTTTGGACTCCAACCAGAAACTTAAACCCAAAGGCAGCTTGCAGGCAGCCCATCCCTTGCTGCGGCCTGCCTGAGGGAGGGAAGAGCTTTCCCAAGCCTCCTGTCTGGCCTGGGAAGGGGGAACAACCCACCCAGCCTGCCTGCCCATCCCTCTGACCACACAGCTGGAGTTGAGGGGGCTCAGACCTCCCCTCCTGCCCAAAACGTGTTACTGATCCTCAGCAGGTCACATATAACCAAAGGCAGCTTCTTCCTCTTGGGAAAAAGTGCATCTTGTTTCCAGAGGGAATTGCTTTTCTGGGAGGAGATCCGTCTCTGCCTTCACTGTCTTGTCACACACTTTCCTGCGTAGCACCCCGTTCTCAGGCTGCTTCTTCCTCCTGAGGGTCACAAAGTGGGTGGTTTGTCCCTGAGGGAACTGGCTCTCTCCAGAGGGTTCTCCAGTCCTGGGTGGAGACGTGGAAGAGGAGCTGAGGTGGGAAGGGATGCCTGGTTTGGGACCCTGGGTTCCTTTCCCCATCGGGGTTTCCAGCTCTGTGGCCATTAAAGCACAAAAATGCTGCTGGAAAGGGATTTTCAGGGATCTGTTGACCAACTTCCTACCAGGCATGGTTCTGAGAGGTGGGCAGTTCTCCAAGGAGACTTGGAAAACAGCATTCCCAAGGGCTGCCCTTGGCCAGTTCCCAGCAGTGAAACCCTCTGGAGGGGTGCCTCACCCCACTTGGATGCTCACGAGATGTCTCCTGACCAGATGACACCTCCCTGCCCGTGCCAGGCTTGCTGGGTCTCAACTGAGGGATGGAAAAGTCCACGTGGCCTTGCCATCCTCCAGCAGTCCCTAAGGAAAACCACCACAGCTGGCTTTTTGGAAAACCACTAAGCAGCCTTGGTTTTGCTGGTCAGTGTCTTTGCAGCTTTGGTGTCTTGTGCTGCCAGCTGCACACGGGCGGTGAGCACCAGCCCAGGCCCCGCTGGATCAATTAAAGCCCATTATGCCAAGTGAATGACTGTAATTATCTCAAATCTGGATTAATGTGCACGCACAGCACCGTAATACAATCCGCCTGCCCGGTGCTTTGCTGGGAGCCAGGCAGAGGCAGAGATCTGCAACCCAGGGCTGTGTCTTCCTCCTCCTCCTCCTCCTCCTCTCACCTCCTGCTGCTGCTCAGACCCGAGCATGGAGCTGGGCCCATCCTGTAGGATCTCTGAAAGCCCTGTGGGATGATGGTTGCTGTCTGTGCTGAGCTCAGGTGGGAGCAGAAGGCCATGGGCAGGTGCTGTCCCTCCTGCCAGTCCCCAAAATCAGCAGTGCGAGGGTGGGTGCAGCACATCCTGCACCTCCAGGACTCTTCAGCGAGTGAGCAACATGTTTTAGCCCATGGATCTCAAAGCCAGTGGCTGGGAGAGCTGCTGGGCCACTCTGCCCTTGGTCTTTAGGATTTGGCTGAACCCAGATCTGCCCGAGGAAGGATATGGGAAGCTGAGGGTTGGGAGCTCCCGTTTCCCAGAGCCCTCAGCTCCCTTTTGGCTGCTTCTTGCCCTGCCTGCTTTGCAGAGGGATATTCCAGGGCTCAAGGGAGCAGGCACAGGAGTGGAGAGCTTGGCTCCAGGTGTGAGCCCCATCCACTCTCCACATCCCTCCTCGCTGGAGCCCAGCGTGGGGATGTCCCCAAGTGTTGGGGACAGTGGTTGGGATGAACTGGGGCAGTGCCTGCTCTGGGTTCTCTGCTGGGCATGTGTGTGGCTCATTCCTGGGATGTCCTGGGGGATCTCCAGCATGAGTGGAAGCTGCTCCTCTCTCTGCTGGAATGAACCTAAAACTTCCGAGCTCCCCACACATTTCGCAGGATCCTGCTTGGATTTTCACAGCTCAGAGCCCAGCACCCCCTCAAGGGCAATTAGATCACTTCCAATTTGCCCGTAAGCCCATAAAACTGCAATTGAAGGTAATTAAAAGGCCATAATGAGCTCCAGCAACCTGTGGGACCCCTGTGCTTTAGCTCTCACCGTGCTCCTTTCGGGGCCTGGGATGGAGCCAGCGAGGCTGGAGGCTGCAGGAGGAGGAGGAGCTCTGAGCAGAGCAGGGCAGGATGGGCACACTTTGGGAAGTGCCACCATGACCACGTCCCCACCCTGGTGGTGCCCATCAGGGAAGAATCCCTGGGAGCAGAGGGAGCATCTTCCCCTCCACTGGCATCATTTCCTGCTGGTTTGGCAGCTGGAAAGGGACCAGCTGGAAAGGGTCCAGTGACCTCTCAGCATGCTGTGTTTTGGGGAAGGTTGGTGGCACGGGACAGTTGTAGCAGGCAGTGGTGGCTGAGCCCTTGTCCCTTGGCAGTGGGATCCCCCAAACCTCCCTTTTAGGGTGAGGACACCCAAGAACTTGGAGAGGTGCAACCCCAAGCAGGGTTTGCCTGGGAATTCCCAACTCCGCCAGATTTGAGGCAGAGAGAGCTGGGCTGGGGGACATCAGCCCCCTGCCCCACACCCCAAAAACGCCAGGAGGGGACAGCCCTGCTCTGAGCAGAGCTGCAAAGGGCAGTGAAGAGCTGCCACGTCGAGCCCTTCATCAGCCCCCCCCCGGCAGCCCTGGCAGCAGCAGCACACTGCCCCTATTATGGGCTGGCCCTGCAGCGGGTTCCCAGCCAGTAAATTAGGGGCAGTGACTGCAGAACAGAGAGCATTGTGAGAGCGGGGCCAGCGCCGGCCCTCCAGGGATGAAACAGGAGCCTGTAATTCCTCAGCGCTGTTGTGACATCTTTGCACAAGCGTGTGATTGAGTCACATTTGCTTTATCAGCAGAATCCTTGTTTGCCTGGGTGCACCCTCCTCTCCCCCCTCCACCCGGTGCTGCCAGGGTGGGGGAGAGCTCCCCTCCCCTCCCCCTGGGCTTCCCTGCTCTCCTCACGCTTCCCATACGGCCTGTTCCTCACCCTTCCTGCTTTTCCCCTCTCTGCCTGCCCCTGTCTGCCTGGGACATGGCTGGGGGTCCTGCGTGTGGTGGGGAGATGGTTTGGGATGGGGAGATGGTTTGGGATGGGGAGATGGTTTGGGATGGGGTCCATGGGGGGCAGGAAGCCAGGAGAGCAGGAGGAGGAGGTGTTTCCTCCCGTGGCATGGCAGCTCATGGGGACAGCAGCTTCTGGAAAATTCCCCTTTTCAATCCTTCCCCCTCGGAGATGGGGTAGCCCCTGCAGGCCTCCAGCTGTGCCACTGCTCCGGGGGCAGGGTGTGATTTTAGCGGGCTCCTGAGAGGGTGGGGTGGGGTTTTTAAGGGAAAAAAATCCAAATTTAGCCCCTGTGCTGCTGCTGAACACACCTGGTCAGCCCCAGCATGGGGTCTGTGTGCTGCCTCCTCCATGGCAGCTCTGAAGCATCAGGAACAGCTATCCCATTTTTGCTGGATGCTGTGCTGGGGGGGTCTCCAGACCCCTGGGCAGGTGATGGGGTGAGTTAGGGGGGGTGAGTGTCTCCCAAAAGTACCTTGTGGTGCTTCCAGCCAGATTGCCAAGAAGTGGGATTCTCTGCAGAGGAGAAAATAAAACAGGACAGAGAGGAAGAGCAGGTGTTGGAGCTGCAGGGACAGAGGTGACCCAGCTGTGGGACAGGGATGCTGCTGCAAGATTTGGGGTGGTTTGGGGAGCAGTGGCTGAGCAGTGAGATGCTTTTGCACTTCCCTTCTCCTTGTGGGAAGAGAGCAGAGGTTTCCTGGGAGGTTTCCAGCAGGAATTCTGGCTGGGGAGGGAGAGGCTGGCGTGCAGAGTGCAGTGAAAAAGCTGCTTGTGCCTGCTGAAACCTCACTCCAGGGCCCATCAAACCATGAGGTGAAAGGCTGGCAGGAGGCAGCAGCAATGCCTGGCAGCACGCAGAGGGATGCTGTGGAATTCCTGCAGCCGGGGAAAAGCCCTGGTGCTGCACTGAATCCCCAGAAGGCAGCCCTGCTGCTGGCTGGGGTGGGCAGAGGGGAAGGTCTCAGTGGAGCCAGAGGTGAGAAGCTCTGCGGCTTTGAGGTTTTAGTTTGGTCAAAGTGAAACCTGCCAGGAGGAGGAGCCCACCCTTGTGCAGCTTGCAGCTGAAACTGAGCTGCTCGCTGCCCTCCAGCAGCTTGAACCTGGGGAAAAGTCTCGAGTGTGGCTGGAGAAACTCTGCCAAATCTCAGAGCAGATTCCCCAAGAGAAACTGCGCGTGGTGGTTTGGAAATGCCTGCAGAAAGAGGGATTTCTGTGTGCTGCCCCGTGTGTGCAGGGTTTGGGGGGTCTCAGAGGGATGTTATCAGGTTTGCCTTTGCACTCGAGTCCAGAAATACAAAAAGAAAAAGCAATTCCAGTTATTTTTTTGGTGAAGTCAGAGCTACTCAACATGCTTGACCACGCTGCGTTCCCATGGTCCTACATCCCTTTGCCTGTAGCTGTGGGAAAGACAACTCAGAAGGGATTTATGGATGAAACACAGCTTGGGTGCCCATTCCCAGGGATCCCCTGTGTGCTGGGAATGCAGGTGGTTTGGGAGGATCAGTCCCTTGTCCTCCCTGGGCAAAGTGCTTTAAATGCAGCTGAATGTGCTTGGAATTGCCACGGGCTGCTGCTTATCTCAGGGATCCATGGATGAGTTTTGGGGATAACAACCAGGCTGAGGCCACCCCCTGAGCGTGCCCAAGCACTGCTGGGAGGGAAGAGGCGGCTCTTGCTCCATCCTCCCTTCAGTTCTCAGCTCTGCTGCTGCAAACTGAGCAAACTTACTCAAGACTGTAGGCCAGGGGCTATTTAAATTCATCCCCGAGTTTGTGATCAGGACAAAAGCGAGGACCTGACCTCTTGTGGTCACAGCATTACCGTGGCAATTTCCAGGTGAAAACCATCGTCCTGTTGTTCTCCTGCTGTTTGCTGCTCATCCCCTGGTGTGCTGCGGGGAAGGGGAGAGAAAAGGAAAAGGGAAACCTCCATCATTTGAGGTTCCTTGCCTGGAAAGCACGTGAGATTCCCCAAGTGCTTCTGAGGAATGAAAGCAGCAGGACGTGGATTTTCACCGCCGAGTTCGTGTTGGTGCAGGGTCAGCCAAGAAGGAACGTGGGGTTCTGCATTTACCTGATCCAGCTGCATCTGGGGGTGAGGATTTGGGACCTGGGCACCCCCAGAGTGATGCTGGAGAGCAGAGGAGGATGAGGAGGATGTTGGCAGAACGTGATCCCTGCTGCTGGTCCTGCCCCTCTCCCAGCCCTGCAAAGCTCTAACACCAAGGGCTGACTTAAGGAAGGGAGTGGCAAGCCAAATTTAGAACTTCCTGCTGTTTAATACCCAGAGTTGATTTGCTTTCTGATTAAGGAGGAAAAGGTGCTGAGGGGAAAAAAAAATAATAAAAAAAAAAAGAAAAGCAGAAGCAGGGGTTTGTGAGTGACTTCCCAAATCTCAGCTGGTGTCAGGGACAGGCTCGTGGCTCTGTCACTGTCCTGCAGTGACACCTCCTCGAGCCCTGGGGTGCTGCAAACCCCTCTGATCCCAGTGGCTTGGCTGTGGTTGTACCCTAGGTGCAGAAAAACACAGCTCAGGGCATCTGTTTGTGCCTCAAAATATGTTTTATTTTTTAACTTCCCCTCTCTCAGATCTGAGTGCTGAGCCACTGAGGTGCTGAGTAAACTCCCAGGATATGCCAGAAAAGGTTTTCCAGCAGAGCTAGGTCACTGTAGTTTTACTGGCAAAGCCTCTTAGGCATAAATGAAGATTATTCTGGTGAAAGCTTATGCTGGTACACTTTATTCCAGTACAAATGAGCTATCCTGGGGGGAAAAAAAAAAAGCTCCTCTGCACGTTGGAATTGTTTCTGCTCTGGGACATTTTGTGGTCTAGAAATGTTAAAATCACAGCCCTTGGTGGTAGTGCTGGATCAGCAAAAGCTGCTTCAGCTGCTGCAGACGTGCCCCGGCCAGGCAGCAGGGCTGGGAGTGACACCGGGTGACAAAACGCCACAGGGGAGGGTGGCCAGGGCTGGTGGCACTCGGGGTGCTCCTGGAGGGTCTCACCTGCCCAGCTGGGGTGCATCCAGCCCTGGGTGTTGGCTGCTCCAGGCTGGAACTTTGTGCTGAGTGCCAAGGGGATGGCAAAGAGCAGCAGAGCTGCCCGCGGGTGTGGGTACAAATGTTTTATGAAGAGGTTTTTTTCCCCTGATTGAAAATTATCAATAATATTCTTGCTCTAATTATTATTATGATAATGCCAGAAGGGCGCTGTCTGAGGGTGATCCAGCAGCTGAGATGCTGCCCTGGATTTTGGAGCTGCCAGGATCTGTTCCCAGCTTTGGCTCCAGTTTGCTGTGTGACTTTGGTGAAGGTGACATCAATCTGTGCCCTTCTTGTGCCATCAGTGTCTGGTTTTGGGGCTGCTAAAACCCTCTGTGAGGCGGGAATCCATCCCAAAGAGCTCTTGGAGAGGCAGGGATCTGCTGGGGGAGAGGGGTGAGCACCAGGAACACAAAGCTCAGGCTGGCTCTGGTGTCCAGGGGATGGCTCCTGGTGTGGGAGCCCTCACAGGGCTCCTTCCAGCCATCCCTTGCACATGCATCACGTGGCTCTGCCCTAAATGTCATATTCCTTGGGAAAAACATCCCCATCCAAGCTCTGTGGCTGGCAGGCTGGTAGTTTGGAGGAGGAAAAAGAGCTTCACTGCGGATTCTTCAGCTGCTGACGAGCTCTGGTTTCTGATCTCCCAACTGCCATGGGGCATCTTCGGGGAGAGACAGAGGTCGTTGTGCTAAAACAAAGGACACACATAGAAAATAGCTGCAGTTGATGGGTGTGACAGAGGGGAAATGCTTTCAGAACGTTTTTTTTTTCCCTATTTTTTTTTTTTTTAATTTAGAAACA
>VYXD01006623.1:34397-56025 GCA_013397195.1 Hylia prasina
GAGGAAGAGGAGGAGGGGAGGAGGAGGAGGAGGGGGCAGCGCAGCCCCTGCCCGGCTCTGCCGGGATTAATGAGGCGTGTGGCCCCCGTGGCCGGGCAGGGGTGGCACTGATGGAAGGTGGTTTGCATCAGATGGCAGATGCCACTTGCCATCAGGCCACGCCTCGTCGCCTCTGGAGAGGCAGCGGAGCAGAAGGGCACGGCGTGTACCACGTCCCCACGGTGGGTCCCCTCCGCCGGGATGGGAAGGGGCTGCCAGGCTCCCCAAAAAAACGGGGGGCTCACCCCACCCCGTGTGGTTCTGTGAGGGCAGGGCCCTGCATCCCGCTGCAGGGTGCTCCCACAGGGAACTCCCGGTGCAGGAGTTGGCACACACAGCCCCAGACACGGGGCGTGTGTCAGGGATCCTGCCGCGGCATCCCGGCGTCCCTGGGAGGGGGATGCTGCTGCTGAGCTGGCCCAGGAACCAGGGGAGCTCGCAGTGCTGAGCAGGGTCCCAGCAGCTCTGTGATTTAACACGTTGCTTAAACCCTCTTACCTAAAAAATGATGGGAAAACGGGGAAAAGTGCCGGGTTTTCAGCAGGAGCTGCGAGGGGAGGACTTTCCCTGCAGCTTGCAGGGCTGTGTGCAGCAGCAGCCCCAGGCATGGCTGGCAGCAGCTCGGGGTGCCCGGGGGCGAGTGGGGAGAGATCAGACGTGGGATTAGGCTTTGCCTCTGCCTTTGCACTGTGCTCTTTGTAAGGGTGCCCGGGGGACCGGGGAAGGGCTGGGATGTTTTTTGGGATGGGAGGAGGAGGAGGAATAAAGCTCTGCTTGCCAGAAGGGCCAGGATTCAGTGCAGTGAGCTGGAGAGGGAGGGGAAGGAGCCCAGAGTGTCGCTGGGGAAGCAGAGCCCTGGTTCCTCCTGTGCCTGGGCTCAGAGCAGAAGTGCTGTGCCCAGGCCAGGGGCTGCTGTCCCCTGCTCTGTCCCCTCCCTCACGTGCTCCCGGGGCAGGCTCCAGGGCGGTGTGGGAACCCCGGGGTGACTCTGCTGGGGCCGGGGCTGGGAGAGGAACCGACGCCTTCCCCTCCCCAGCCCGGGGCTGACTCAGCTCTGAGCAGCTGCCTCTCCAGGATGGGGAGGTTGGTGGGACCCCCACCCTCCTGGGTGGGTCTTCCTCTGCCCATCACCCCCCCGGTGTTGTCAGGGGGCTGCTGGGGCCGGGGAGGGGGTGCTGAAGGGCTTCATCTTCATCAGCCTGGCTCCCACAGCCAGGGAGGCAGTGTGACACGAGCCATCGCCACCAGCTGCACCTGGGAACTGCCTCCACTTCCCAGAAAGTGCTCTGGCAGGAATTCCTGGGGCAGGTCACCCTGCCTTGGCAATCCCTGCTCCCAGAGGAGTGCAGAGATCATGTGGGACTCCAAAAGAGATGCTCCTGCCTGGGGACCTGCTCCTGCTTCCCCTCTCTGCTCTGTCAAGCAGCAGCTGAAGCCAGCAGTGCTGGCAGCAGGTCCCAGCTGCCTTTGGCTCATCAGCTGGCAGAGGGAGGCAGAGCCATCCCATTTCTCCAGGTGGGTTTACCTGGCTCTGTTGTGTGGCTGTCAGTCATCTGCCTGCCAAATATTCCCCACCAGCCTGGAGACTTGAAAGCCAGAGGAGCAGCTGCTCTGATGGACAGATCACAAGCCCTGGAACTTCCCTGAATTAATCTGTGACAAGTGCAGCTGCTGAGGGTCTCTTAGAGCAGAGAGAGGCAATAAACTGAGGCACAGGCCTGTGTGTCCATCCTGGGCTGAGAGGTTGGCAGGGACAGTGGCTCTGTGACAGTCCCTGGCAGGCTGATTCCCCTGGGGACACCCACAGTGATCCCAGCCAGCTGTTCTTGCAGGGCTGACCGTGTCCCCTGTCACCCCCAGACCCTCCTGGACGGGGTGAGCTTGTCCCCTTACCAAGATCCTACAGCTCTGTGCCTCAGTTTCTCTTTGCACACAGGGGTGTAACAGCCCAGGGCGGGTTCAGCCCAGGAGCCCTTCATGCCACAGCAGTTCCACGGTGCCAGCACCAGTTCCAGCCAATTCTCTGCTTCCTGGGGGCCTGGGAAGGAAGGAGGGACACGTGGGAGCTGCAGGGACGTGTCCCACCCGCTCCAGCTCTGGAATCCAGGCCCTGTTGCATCTGGGATGTGTTTATTTGCCATGAAGCTTCCCTTTGGAGAGATGATGCTAAAGGGATATCTATAAACTGCAGAGCTGAATGAGAGTGTCCTGGCCTTCATCAAGGGCTGCTCCCAGCCAGCAGCTCCCCCAGAGCCACCACTGCAGATCTTCCTCCCTGGGCCTGTGCTGGTGTGAACTGGGGTGGCTGCTCACCCCTGGCTCTGGGGGCTGTGCTGGGGCTCTGCAGGAGGAACTTTATTTCCGATTAAATCATGGGAAAACATCCTTCTTGGACGGGCAGGGCCAGCCCTGTGGCAGGGCCATGTCCTGCTCCCTGTGTCACCGTGCTGCCAGCTCAGAGCCACCCCAGCTCCTGTGCCAGGGCAGGTGAGGGTTGTGCCTTTGGGCTGAGGGCTCCTGTGCCCAAATCCTCTTGGCTCAGCACTGCTGGGCCCCACTGGAAGCCTGTGCCCTGCTTGTCCCTCCTGTCCTGTGTCTGAGTGACACGGCCCCAGCTGAGCCCTGTGCTTGTCCCTCCACAGCTCAACTCGCCCATGAACTCCGTCACCAGCACAGAGGACATCAAGCCACCCCTGGGGCTCAATGGAGTCCTCAAAGTGCCAGCACATCCCTCAGGAACGATGGCCTCCTTCACCAAGCACATATGTGCCATCTGCGGGGACAGATCTTCGGGTGAGGCTGCACCTGCCCCGGGAGGGCTCGGGGTGTGTGTGGGTGCCCTGGCACAGCTGGCATGGGCTCCTGGCCCCTGCCAGCACAGCAGGAGCTCTCCTTTGGGACAGGGACGTGCCTGTACCTCTCCAGCTGGGTGAAGAGCTGGGCCAGGAGACCCCAGGTCCCCATTTAGCAGTGTGGGGTCACATCCTCCTTGTACCTTTGTGGGGTTTTTTTGGTGGGCATCGAGGTGTCCTCCCTCTCCCCATCCTTCGATCTGCACTGTCACACGGTGCCACATGAAAAGATGCTCCTGACATGGAGTTTCTCCGCTCCTGAGAGATGAAGGTGTGCTAATTCCCTTTATTCTCCTGCTCCTCTAAAAGCCTCCTGCTCCAGAAGATCTCTGGCTGCTCTTTGTGAGCCCTTTGGGACCCCTCCTGTGCTCCAGGCTGGAAGTTGGGGGTGGGAACGTGGTACAGAGCAGGCTGGGTCGTGTGTGTGCTCTGGGGGGGCTACAGGGGGACACCCAGTTCTGCTGCTGCACCGCCCCACCCCTGCTGTGTGCCCCAGAAACGGCCTTTCCCTGGATGGAAGGCAGGATGTGACCCCTGGCTGTCACCCCGACCCCGTGTGAGCCGAACCACCGTCCCCCAGCTCCGAGAAACCTCCGCCCGCCCCCCCAAAACACGGCTGGGAAGAGCTGCGGGCAAAGCAGGGAGCTGGGGCCGCCTTTAAACCCGGGTTTTCTCCCTCCCACAGGCAAACATTACGGGGTTTACAGCTGCGAGGGCTGCAAAGGCTTCTTCAAGCGCACGGTGCGGAAGGACCTGACCTACACGTGCAGGGACAACAAGGACTGCCTGATCGACAAGCGCCAGCGCAACCGCTGCCAGTACTGCCGCTACCAGAAGTGTCTGGCCATGGGCATGAAGAGAGAGGGTAAGGCCTGGCCTGGCCAGGGCACGCACAGGTGCAGGCTGCTTGGACCGCAGGGACCTTGGGGGGTGTTGGGAAAATCCATTTTCCTGAGCCAGAGATGAGATTTTTCCGGCCTCACGGGGAGGGTGAGGTGGCACAGGTGTTGTCGACTCACGCCGTCAAAAGCAGAAGCCGTTCCTAGTCACAATCCAGTTCTTTCAGTCAGAAGAGTTTCCTAATTGTAATACATTGTAAGCATTTTTTGGCCTGTCAGCTTTTGCCACACAATGCTGCTAATGCTTCTAGGCCAATCATCTGTTAAAATACCCCATGTAGGTCTTGCTGCAATAGTTCATACATCTTTCATAGTTGTGTTTCTCCAAAATACCCGGTCGTCATGTGAAACTTGTTTCTAGTTCCATTCCTCTCTCAGCAATGTCTGTCCTATTCCATGGCCTAAGTCAGCATAATTTATCCCAAAGTTTGCACACAGGTGCACAGGACTGTGTGAGCCTTCTGTCAGGCTTTGGGAATTCTCTACAGATCCATTTCCCACAGGTGGGCACCAAGGGGCGGTGTCAGCCCTGCCGAGGGCTGCTGCCACCATGGTGACAGAAATCTCAGTTTGTTTTTTGCTTTTGCACTTTCTGTTTTGTTTTGTTTTGTTTTGTTTTGTTTTGTTTTGTTTTTTTTTGCCTGAGCATCTGGTGGGCTCCAGAGCCTCCTGTGTTCTCTGGAGCAGCACGGAGCAGTGCTTAGGTGATGGGTAGGGACACTCCCCACTCCAGCCTGGCCTTGGACACTTCCAGAGATGAAGTCCATCATCCTTCACAGCTTCTCTGGGCATCCTGTGCCAGGCCCTCCCCACCTAATCCAATGCTGCATTTTTATTTTTCTCTCTCATTGGGAAGAAGAAAGAAATCCGGTCTCTTTAAGGCAGCTCTTCCCTTCCTGGAATTTAAATTTAGGATCTGAACTTCCCCGGCAGTGCCTCTTCTAAATGATCTTTTTAAATGCTGACTGCGTCTGTTCTAATCTGCTGGCAGAACAGGCTTTTAGCAGACATGACGTGAGGGTGACCCCAGTCCCGTGCTGCTTTCTCTCCCCTTACATCTTCAGAGCCACACTTGCCTCCCTGACAGGCTGATAAAGCCAGCCCAGCTCTGGCCCTGGCCCACAGCTCCAGCCTGGGAGCCTTTNGGAGCAGTGCTTAGGTGATGGGTAGGGACACTCCCCACTCCAGCCTGGCCTTGGACACTTCCAGAGATGAAGTCCATCATCCTTCACAGCTTCTCTGGGCATCCTGTGCCAGGCCCTCCCCACCTAATCCAATGCTGCATTTTTATTTTTCTCTCTCATTGGGAAGAAGAAAGAAATCCGGTCTCTTTAAGGCAGCTCTTCCCTTCCTGGAATTTAAATTTAGGATCTGAACTTCCCCGGCAGTGCCTCTTCTAAATGATCTTTTTAAATGCTGACTGCGTCTGTTCTAATCTGCTGGCAGAACAGGCTTTTAGCAGACATGACGTGAGGGTGACCCCAGTCCCGTGCTGCTTTCTCTCCCCTTACATCTTCAGAGCCACACTTGCCTCCCTGACAGGCTGATAAAGCCAGCCCAGCTCTGGCCCTGGCCCACAGCTCCAGCCTGGGAGCCTTTGAAGAGCACTTAGCCCTGTCTGGAGCCTCGATTAAACAGGGCACTGCTGGAGTGTTGGGCAAACCCTGCCACGCTCAGCTTGTGGGGTTACCTAAGGACCAAAGTCTCCAAGTGTCACAGCTGTCTGTGCTGGAGGTGTGGGGGGATTGCCAGGGCACCTCCTTGGCCCTGCTGGGCTTAACCCTTCGGTGCTCAAATCAAATGTTCCTGCCCCAGCTGGTCATGAAATGGGGAGATTGAGGCACTCAGGGCAGGGCAGGAGTGGGAGCTGGCATTGCCCTGGGTGCAGAGCAGTGGATCCCATGGGAGATGTGCAGCGGGGTGAGGAAAATCTGATCCAAAGCCTGATCCAAAGCCTGATCCAAAACCTGATCCAAAACCTGAGCCATGGGAGGCTCAGGTGGCTGAAAAGAAGCCAAGAATTCTCCTGTGTGTTCAGCAGAAGTACAGAGCATCCCCTTCCCCTGGCACTGCATCCAGAGCCTTCCACAGGCAGCTGGAGACCCAGCTGCCTCTCAGCCCCCCAGAACAAGGTGTGTGGGGCTGGGAAGAGCGGCAGGAATTCTGGAGCTCTGCCCTCCCTGTGAGCAGGTACCTGCTCCGTGCCTGCCGTTAGTGGTGATTGCACAGGCAGCACCGCTAAAAATTACAGGTCCATTAATTAATTTCTAAATGGTGGTGGAAGTCCCCAGGGAGCACGTACAGTGTGAGGACTCTGTTAATTCATCTTGATTAACATTATCACAATGAATAGCAAATGAATTCATAATGATCAGACAATTATTTAAAAGTGTGACAGATGGGATCCTGGTAACTCCAGGAGTGCGCTCAGGCAGTGCTGATGGATCTGGTGAGGGCAGCGCTGGGGAAGGGCAGGAACTGGTGATTTGACAGTCATCATTAGATGATTTAGGCATGATCACCATGTAGAGAAAGCTGGCATAACTCCCCTGTCTCTTGTTATAAAGCTGAGAATTCAGTGTCTCACAGAAATGTCTCAGTTGTCGTAAAGCTGAAAGTCAGAATTTGGATCTTGCTGAGCTCTGGTTTTGAGCAGCTCTTGAGTTTCATGTATGATGTCCACTTGATTTGTCCCAAAAAGGTCTCTTCCCATTGCATCCACCCCAGCAGGATGGAATTGTCCTTACACCGCTCCTCCTCCCACCTCTCTTTTGGGGAAGAGTTCGGGGCNGTGGAATTGTCCTTACACCACACTCCTCTTTTGGGGAAGAGTTCGGGGCTAAATCCTGCACTGCTAATTCCTTTTGCCTAAATACTCACAACATAGCTGGCTTTTTTTCCTCTACCATAAACTCTTGTGTCTTTTAGGTAACAGAGGTTATGGGCCTCATTTCCCTAAAAACCATCTTGCTGTGGAGACCTAATTTATAGCTGAGTAAAGGCACAGCAGATTCCTGCTGGGAAGTGTCTCTCCTGTAGCCCAGAGGTACTGGGACGTGGTGGAAGCTCAATAAAAGCCTCTGAAGTGAGTGCTGGAGCTGTGGTGAGAGGCAGTGAGGGCTGGGGAGCATTGCTGTGACCTGCAGGGTGATGCTGGGAGGAACAGTGAGAGATGAGGTTGTACTCAGTTTAAAGGGGGTAAAAGGAAAGGGGTTATCAGGTGAGAAGTTGGATTAGAGAAGTAAAATCAATGGAGGGATTTTATCCCAGTCCATGTTGGGATCAGAGCCTTCCAGGGTTCCTGATGGAGGTTTGGAAGGGTTTGATCCCAGCAGCTGAGGGGTCTCCAGGTGAACATGCCAAGAGCAGACCCAGAGGGATGGATCTCGTGCCCAGGCAGGGCAGAAGCAGCAGCAGACCCAGGGTGGCCCTGCTGGGGGACAGGGATGGATCCTGCAGGGCTACAAACCTGGGCTTAAAGCAGGGAAAGCCTGCAGGAGCAGAGGATTCCTCCTGCTGTCTGCATCTCCTCTCGCTGTTAGGAGCACGTCAGAGAGTTCCCAACTGAATGGGCCTCACGCTCTCTGGGGTTCTGCAGCCGTAACAAATAAGCAACTGGGAACATTTTTTTTTCCCCTATGAATTTCTTCCAGCTGTGTAAGGCTTTGTGTGGTTTTTGTACTCTTGTCTGCCACTAAATACCGGATAGTCAACAAAATTAAGATTACCATCAGGGATCTTGACTAATGCAGGGATTATTACTGTGGGGGTGGCTGTTTGCATCCAGGAGCTGAACTCTGCCTGCTCGATCGGCTCCTCGCTGGGGTCTGAGCTCTCTGTGCATCAGCAGCCTTGGGAAAGGGAAAGAGAAGGGGGAAAAATGGAAACTGCCTTGGAATCAGGGAGGCAGAGGTCTTGTGAAGAGGTGGGAAGGCACCCACCAGGGGGTTTGGGATGTGGGGGGGTCTGGTGTGGCGGGGGGGGACAGTGGGGGGGGCGGGGNGACGGGGTCAGCGGGGCGTGGTGTCCCTGTGAGGAGGTGCCGCCCCGGCGGCGCTGGGGATCACGCAGGGAGCAGGAAATACCAGCGAGGAGCCCTTTCCCATGCTCCCTTGGCCGCCTCACAGGGAGCAGCCCTTGGGAACCGGCTCCCAGAGCCTTCCTCCGGACGTGAGGGGCTCCTGGGGAGAGGCAGGCGGGCTCTGGAGGGCGGCCGGGCTGGCAGCAGGGCGTCCACGCGCCGGGCTGGGGCTTGGTGCCAGATGGGTGAAGCGCATGTTGGCCCATCCCGGAGCCCATCTGGAGAGCAGAGAGCTGTTCCCCTGCAGCACCTGCAGCTCAGGCTGCGTGGCTGATCCCAAAGTTGTTCCTGAGTGCAGGTGCAGGTGTGGCGTGGCTGCAGCTGCTGTGCTCAGATGCAGAGCCGTGCTCGGAGCGTGCGGGACGTCTGTCCGGCTGCGTGCCTGACCTCAGGACTGCATTAAACTTCACAGCCTGAGTTAATCCTTCCTCTTCCCGTGTCTGTGGGCTGGTTTTCTCCCCTCTCACTTGCCAGGCTCAGGGGTTCAGCCTGGGGAGGGTGGGACTTGCAGCATCTCCACAGCCCCGAGACCTTCCCGTGTCTCCAGGGAGCTGCTCGGTCGCTCCATCCAGAGGGGCTGAAGATTCCCACGTGGAGGGACTTGTGCCTGATCCCCTCCCATCCCCTGGAGTTTGGGCCATCCCTCAGGAGCACGAGGAATCTGGGGAGAAAGAGCAGGGATTCAGGTTTCCAGCCCTCTGTCCAAGTGAATGTGAAAGCAGGCAAGTGGCCACAGCCTAGTGAAGGGGCAGAGTTCAAGAGCACAGTTATTTTTAGGAGTAATTTTGGAATGGAAAATGTCTTCCAGCTTAATGAGCTTGTTTCTTATATCCTTTTAAAGTGCTGCTCTTTAAACCAGCTGGTTAAATGATGCTGGGTTTGGGTTTTTTTGGTTTTTAAGGATGCTCTTAGGTTGAGAAAATGAGTTTGGCTTATGGATTTCTCTCCTTTTGTTGCTGTTTGTTTATGCTTCAGTGTCCAGAGAGTGAGGTGAGCCAGAGATTTTTTGCTGTTGTTTTCCAGAGCTGTTCCTCTTGTGAACCAACTGCATGCGAAGGTTTCAATCCACTTTTTGACACTTTAAAGTTACAAAGTTTTAATTATCACGATGGTATTTTGCATCCTTTAAAAAAATCATGGCGTTCAGTTGAAAACGTTGGAGGAAAAAAACCCCACATTTATTTCATGTGTCGCAGCTTTTGAGGTTGTTTACAGTAGCAGAAGGCTGCACCTCTGAAAAAGAAAAAAAAAATAATAGGTGACACACGAAAGCAAAGCAGAAGAAACAGTGTCTGAATTTGTTTTCTCAGCTGTCTTGGCATTTTGGATATGAACAGGTACCTGGGGCATAAACGCTTCAAGATGCTGATGATACACAGCAAAGACGTGGCTGCATGAAAGGCAGCAGAGCCCAATAAATTCCAGTGTGAGAGGAACGGAAATCCCCAATAACCCCCACCCAGCACCTCATAAATAACCAGCCACCCACCTGCAGGATGGGGGAAAACCAAAACTGAGCAGGTTTGGGGCTCTCTGGGCTGAGCTTTGGTGCCCTCAGGACACTGGGTCTGTTTCCCTGAGGAAACCCCATTTTTGAGGGGAATGAATTATCCTTTCCCCATGGAAAGTAACAGCCCCCACCCTGTTGCTGCTGCAGGGATGGGTTTTCATCCCAAAAATCTGTGTATTGACACCGGGTGAATGTCACTGCAGCTGCTGGAGCCTCCAGGCCTCTGCCAGCAAATACACAAACCTGTGCTGCTCCTGCCCTCTCAGAAACACCATTGCCCTGTGGAAAATCCTTTTCTTTGGGCCTCTCCCTCCCTCCCCTGACATTCCCTTGGCGCAGGAGTGCAGTGCCCACGAGCGTGGCCACCCACAGGGTTGGTTTGGGCACCGGACCTGGGTTGGGTGGCCCTTTGCAGTGGACTCAAACCTGCTTTTTCAGCCATCAGATGCTGCCCCATGAGCAGAGCCAAGGTGTCCAGCGTGACGTGGACACCTGCAGAGAGAGGATGGATCTGGCATTTTGGCACATCAGCCCCCGGGCTGGGACAGCTGAGGCTCATCTGCAGCCCACAGGATGAGACATTTTGGATTTCATAGGCACGAGAGGTCACCAAGGAGTGGCTTGGACACATGGGGCTCCATGTCTTGCTGTACCATGGCCTGGGGAAGTGCAGATGGGCTGGAGAAGCTCGAGATGAAACATGACAGCGACTGGCCTGAGGCAAGTACAGACCAAATCAGGCAGAATAACAGGAGAGGCTCTTCATCAGGTGCCATGGAAAACACAGGCTTCTGTCCTTGGCTCGGCTCAGACATAGCTGGAGGAGGTGGGGCTGCCTCTCCGAGCTCTCCAACTGCATCTTTTTTTTTCTCCTCAAGTGGATTGCAAGATTCAAATGCTTCCCTTATGTTTAGAAAACCAGCCTGGAAAAGCTCTCAGCCATCCGAGGCTTCCTTGAAGAAAAACGAAAGCGTTGGCACAGCCATCAGCACGGAGCAGAGGGCTGGGAAGCTCAGCTCTGGAAACACGGGGTGGCCACAGCTTGGGAGTGCTCTGCCGTGCAGGAGAGGCTTTTCTGGGGTGCAGCAAGCCAAATTCCTGCCTCAGATCCTGCATTAGAGGTGGAGAGACCCAAGGTGTTGATCCAAAGCCGTGCCAGCCTCAGGACCAGGAAAACCAGCCTTGTTGGGAAGCTGAGAAGAACCAAGGTTATTCCCATTTTGGTGTCACCAGACTGGGATGAGGTGACAGTGAGGTGATTATGGGAGGGGAGTTCTTGTGTACCCCAGAGCAGGCCCAGGGCTGCTGCAGGAGCAGTTCTGCTGCACACGTGAGGAACGAAGCTGTTCCCACTTCCTTCCTGGAGCTGCCTGTAGGGAGAGAGAATAGGATCAGCGGCCTGGCAGGCATCCCCTGCATCCATCCCAGGGCTGGGCAGGTGTCCTGCATCATTCCCAAGGGAGGGACAGGTTGTGTTCACAAGCTCTGGGTGCTGTGGAGAGAACAGGGAGGAGCTGAGCTTCCCCTGCTCCTGCAGGGGCTCTCCCTGGGGCAGACCTGTGCACCAGGCAGCATCCCAGGGAGAGGGGAGGATAATGGGGATCCCAGTTCAGCACTGGGAAACAGCCCCGGTGCTTTCGTGCAGGGAATGGGATGGATGGGGGATGGATGGGGGATGGATGGAGGGATGGATGGATGAAGGGATGGATGAAGGGATGGATGGANGGAAACAGCCCCGGTGCTTTCCTGCAGGGAATGGGATGGATGGATGGATGGGGGATGGATAGAGGGATGGATCCATGGATGGACGGAGAGATGGATGGATGAAGGATGGATGGATGGATGGACAGATAGACGGATGAGGGAGGGATGGACGGAGGATGGATGGATGAAGGATGGATGGATGGATGGACAGATAGACGGATGAGGGAGGGATGGACNATGGATGGATGGATGAGGGATGGATCCATGGATGGATGGATGGATGGATGGATGGATGGATGAGGGATGGGATCCATGGATGGACGGATGCACACAGGCTATGCCCAGATGATCCCACACTTGTCCTGTCGCTGCCGTCCTGCCTGTGCTTGGCAGCAGAGTTATCAGTTATCAGTTATCAGTTACCTGTAGATCAGCAGGTAACAAACACCCTGGTGAGGGCTGGGTTTATCTTTGGCTGCGGGGTGGGACTGTGCCCGCTGCTGTGCCCGGGGTATCCCTGGGCTGAGTCAGCTGTGCCCTGAGCAGCTCTGCTGGGGCTGCAGCGCCCGTTTCTGCTGCAGCAGCTCCGAGCTGGGATCAGCAGAAAGAACTCCTTACGTGTCTGATCTCTGCCCATCTGTCTCTTGTGTCCTTTGTGTCTTCTGGGTTCAGCCTCATCACTGGCGAGTGCTCTCGAGGTTCCCTGTAGGATCCTCTCCTACGAACCCTGAAGTGTCTCTGACTCCCCATGCCAGGAATGTGGCAATGCTGAGGTAGAGATGTGCAGATTGAAGGCTTTAAGTAGCCCCTGTCTGCCCAGACCTCTGCAGTGCTTTGCCAAAATCCCAGCCTGAGGATGTATTTTTGGGGTTAACACCGTGGTGGGGTGACCCCGGTGATCCCAACTTTGCACCTTCATCCCTGAGAGCTGCTGTGACTCTCCAGCAGCACTTTGCCATTTAAGGCTTTTTATGAGACCCCATTTGTTGAGGGTTTGCCTTTCTCTCAGGATTTTGTGTTATTTAGTAGGTGTTCCATCTCCTCTGTGCCCAGAGGAATCTTGGTGCATCTGTGCTGCTGAAGAAGGGCTGGCATTAAGCAAAAACTTCCCTCTTTCTGATGATTGGAGAGGCAGGAGTGGGGTTGGAGGGGTGAAATTAAAGCAGGGTTTTGTGATGGCTTGAAAAGGAAGAGGAATCCACACCAGGTGGACAAAAGCCACAACACAAATCTGAGTTTACCTGGCTCTGGCAGCCCAGCAGACAGTGTTGGTGGGCCTGGGGAGCCTCTGCAGCCCTGAACTTCAGAGCAGTTTGCAGAAGGGAACCTCGTGCCTTTTTGCATAACAGCTTTCACATGGAAGAGTCGGAGCTCTGTTGACGTGCAGCAAACAGCAACGCTGAGGGAAGGGAGGGGGAGCACTGGGAATCAGCTCCAGGAGCTGGGTTAATGGGATCAACAGCCAGAGAGGGCTCCTTCAGCCTGTCTCGCAATTTCCTGGGGGATTATTCTATTCTATTCTCTTCTATTCTATTCTATTCTATTCTCTTCTATTCTATTCTATTCTATTCTCTTCTATTCTATTCTATTCTATTCTCTTCTATTCTATTCTATTCTATTCTCTTCTATTCTATTCTATTCTATTCTCTTCTATTCTATTCTATTCTATTCTCTTCTATTCTATTCTATTCTATTCTCTTCTATTCTATTCTATTCTATTCTGTTCTATTCTGTTCTGTTCTGTTCTGTTCTGCTCTGCTCTGCTCTGCTCTGTTCATTTTGTTTTATTTTCCTGGAGTTTCGTGTTGTAGGGTTTGGTTTTGCACTTGGCACAGGGCTGGTCCCACTGCTGGTCTGAAAAGCCTCGTTGTGTTACAGACAGCTCTGGTTTCCCCCAAACAATTCCTGTGCCCCTGCTGCTCTGCCCGAACATAACCAGCTTCAAATGCAGCAGGGAGGGAATTGTCAATAAATAGCAGGTTTTATGTTATTGGAGTGCCTCAGCAAAGAGCTGGGTGAGCTCAGAGACCTGTGTCTCATGGCCAGAGGTGCTGCTCTCAAGCAGAGTGGGCTGAAGTGTGCTGTGGGAAGCAGTGGTGTGAGGGAAGGTGTGGGGTTTGGGGTCTGTGACACGGTGTTGGACAAAGAGAGAGTTCCCCCTGCAGCTGCACAGAGCTGCTTTCCTGGTGTGGGTTTGTGTGCAGGTTTCCAAGGGAGGTCATTAATAATAATAATAATAATAATAATAATGTTGTTAGCATCTAGTGAGTGTTTTTCATCCCTGAGCTGCTCAGATACACCTCAGCAGCATGTGACAGGCTGCTGGGAGGTGGTTCCCACCCCGCAGGATTCGGGGCAGGTCTCTCCTGTCTGTCTGGGGCTTGCCCCGAGCCAGGGGCAGGATGGAGGTTTGCATGGAGCTCCTGTCCCACGGGAGCTGGGCCAGGGAGCTGGAGAGGGGCAGGACGTGGCCTCCAGGGAAATTCAGCCTCAGAGGTGGCTGAACTCTGGGTTTCTGCTTTGAACTGACCTGTTTCTCTTCTCTTTAGGATTCCCTGATTCCATCCCTTCACCCTCCCCTCTGCCGCAGTGACTGGAAGTGTGGCTTCCTTCGTGGTGCTTTCCATCACTCGTCTTTAACCTTTTTATTTCCAGCTCTGTCCCTGTGCAGGGAAGGGGCTTCCCCTGTGCAGGCGGGATCATCCCTCTCCATGCCTCCAGGGAAGCACGATTCCCACTCGGAGCTGATTTCCCAGGCTGGGGCTGCTCCCTGCCTTCCCCAAACCTCCCATTCCCCGGGATACCCCAGCCTGGGAGCGGACACCAGAGGGGGTGATGCCGCTGCAGGACGACTCGGGGCGACGCTGACGCTGCCACTGTCCCTTCTGTGTCACCTGCAGCCGTGCAGGAGGAGAGGCAGCGGGGCAAGGACCGCAACGAGAACGAGGTGGAGTCCACGAGCAGCGCCAACGAGGACATGCCCGTGGAGAAGATCCTGGAGGCTGAGCTGGCCGTGGAGCCAAAGACAGAGACCTACATCGAGGCCAACATGGGCCTGACACCCAGCTCGGTGAGGCAGCTCGGCCCCAGCCCGCTGGGGACAGCAGGGGTGGCTGTGGGACAGCAGCAGAGCTCTCGTGTTCTTTCTCTTTTTCTCTGGAAAAGGTCAGGATGAATACGGGGGAAAGGCAGATTTTGGAGTTCCGGCTTGGATGTTGTTTCTCGTGAGCTCTAGCTGGCAGGTTAGAGAACAGAGGTGAAATGGAGAGCTTGGAACTCTTTCCGAGGTTATTTAAGGGATAATTACTCAGTAATGAGGTGGCACCTGTATTATTTATACTTTTGACCCAGTAATGATCACCCAAGGCCCACAATGCAGGCCTTTTTCACCCAATTACAGAAAACCACCCAAACCCATGAAGAAGAAGGTGAAGAAGGACTTGGACAGCACCCAAATCCTCCATCTTGACTCACACACGTTCCTGTGTACTAAAATCCCCAAATCCTCAGTTTCTAGAACTCCATCAAGGAGTGACCATGAGGACAGCTGGGGCAGAGAGGGAAAAGAACCAGCTCAGAAATGCAGTTCTTGGCTCTGCTGCAGGCTCTGTGAGCCAGCTCAGCACCAGCAAAGCAGAGCCAGCAGCCACCAGCCTCTGGTGTCTTCTGTCCCGCAGCCACGGGGAACTAAGAGGTGCAGAATCAGGTGCAGAATGAGGTGCAGAATCAGGTACAGAATGAGGTACAGAATCAGGTGCAGAATGAGGTGCAGAATCAGGTGCAGAATGAGGTGCAGAATCAGGTGCAGAATCAGGTGCAGAATCAGGTACAGAATCAGGTACAGAATCAGGTGCAGAATCAGGTACAGAATGAGGTACAGAATGAGGTACAAAATCAGGTGCAGAATCAGGTACAGAATCAGGTACAGAATCAGGTGCAGAATCAGGTGCAAATCCTCACCTGCATTTCAGAGGAGGATCCCATCCCCACGAAGCTTTAAAGGGCTTTTTTTCGAGGAGTTAGTGAGGGGCTCAGAGAGGCTCTGACTGCTCTCAGGATTAAAAATCCTTCAGGGGAGCCGGGGCCAGCCCTGTGCTGACTTGAAAACAAACCCCAGAGAGCGAGCTGGAATAAATGGCTTCGTCTGGCTCCGCGTCTCCTCAGCCTCTTGTAGCAAATTGAAAGCCGGTTCCTGCATAATTCAACACGCATTACTGTGAACAAGGATGTGTGTTGCATCTAAATAGAAGCAGGAGGCTTGTTGAAATGCCCTATTATTGTCGAGCCCACGAGGTGACATTTGTAGCAGGTTTAGCAGATGGATGAGATCAGCAGCTCCTGGTGACGAGGCCACCAAAGGATGAGGAGAGGGAAGACAGAGGAGCTGCTGCCCTCCCCCAGAGCCCAGGTGATGGAAAGGCAGACAAATCCAGGCCCTGATAAACACGGGGAAAACACGAGCTGTCTGCTGTTGGCCTCGTGTGCTGGGTGCTTTGATTTGTGCCTCTGCAGCTCAGGCCGGCTGCTGGTGACCTGCAGGGACGTTTCCCAGCTGGGATGGGGGTGGCAGGGTGATTTAGGGATTGGCACCCTTGTCTCCCACACAGAATGGGTTAGAATGGACCTCAAAATCATCTTCTTCCATGGGCAGGGGCACCTTCCACTATCCCAAGGTGCTCCAAGCTCCATCCAGCCTGGCCTTGAACTGTTCCAGGGATGGAGCAGCCACAGCTGCTCTGGGCATGCAGGGAGGGATTTTTCCCTGATATCTGCTCTAACCCCACTCTCTTTTCTGTGGAATCCATTCCCCCTTGTCCTGTCACCTTCTGCCATGTCCCTGTCCCAGGGGGTGGCTTTGCCTGTGCCCCAGGCCTTGGGAATTCGTGCTCCTACCCCGTGGGCAGTGCCTGGCACGGGCTCCTGGCCACGGAAAGGCAAAGCCTGTAACTGAGAGCTGCCCTCCCACCAGGGCTCAGTTGGCCTTTGAACGTCTGGTTTCAAGTCACCATTTTCTGGAAGATGCCTCCAAGCCCCAGTTTTCCAGGAAGATCAGGTGCCCTTTGGCTCTGTCACACCCCGGCACCATGCCCTTGCTATTTACTGCAGGAGGGGATTTGCTTTCTGTGCACGGGGGAGGGTTTCCAGCACTGCCCTTCCCCTCCTGGAGCCAGGCAGAGCCCTCTGGACACTTTTAGCTGCTTCTCACACTGCAGCGATCAGGTTCTGCCAGGAAGAGCTGTGGTGGTTCCAGGAATTGCCATCTGAGGTGGAACTGAGGATGAGGATGAGGCTTTGGAGCACCAGGGGTTGGGGACAACCTGCCCAGGAGCCAGCCCTGATGGAAACTTGGGCAAGAACACCTAATTCACCTGAGTTACCCCTTTTCTGGGGCTCTGCAGGCACTTGTTGCTGCCAGGGCAGGGTTCATGACTCCCATAAGTCCTGATCCCCATCCCACCTTGCCGGGGTGCCAGGATTCTCCACTGGGATAACTCCCGGCTGCCTGGGATAACTTGAGGCTGGGGATTTTCAGGGCCTTTGGTGTCCCTTCTCCCCCTTCCTGCATCTGAATATCAATGTTCCCTGTGCTTCCAGTGAGGCACTGAGCCCTGCAGAGCTCAGAGTTCGGTCCTCACACGCACTTCTGGGTTTTTCCCCCCGTCCAGAGGAAGTCCCATCTGATCTCTTCCTTCTCCCAGGAAAAGGCCAGTCCCTGCTCAGGTCTCCTTCCTCAGGGAGGAGCCCCAGCTCCCTGGGAGTGAGACTGCCCTGCCCTTGCACTGCTGGGGGAGCTGCTGGCTGGGGTGGGACAAGGGGGGCACATCCCTGTGGCAGTGCCAGCCTGTGCCCATCCATCTCTGCACGCAACAGGTGGAAATGCTCCCCGGGCAGGTGCCCTGAGCTGGCCAAATCCTGCCTATTTTAAGCCTGGAGAAGGGGAGGCTTTGGCCACTGAGGCACTGAGAGCTTTGGGTTTGCTGCCAGGGCCTGGGGCACGGCTCTGAGGGTGACTTGGCAGCCTGGGAGCGGCTGTGCCACAGCTTGCACTGACAGACACCAGAGCACGGGGTGACAGGACAAGGGGGAACAGATTCCACTGAAAGGAGAGTGGGGTTAGAGCAGGTATCAGGGGGTTAGAGCAGATGTCAGGGAAAAATCCCTCCCTGGGTGCCCAGAGCAGCTGTGGCTGCACCATCCCTGGAACAGTTCAAGGCCAGGCTGGATGGAGCTTGGAGCACCCTGGGATAGTGGAAGGTGCCCCTGCCCATGGAAGAAGATGATTCTGAGGTCCCTTCTAACCCATTTGATGTGGGAGACAAGGGTGCTAATCCCTAAATGTCAGTGTACACTGACACTGCTGTCTGCTCTTCCTCTGACTCCGCACCCCTGCCCCCTGCAAGCCAGGGGGGAAGTAAACACTTCTCCTCCAGGTTGGAAACTGCTCTTTTAAGGACATGGAAAGAAGCTAATTGTACAGTGCAAGCTGCTGGATATCAGCAGGGATTACAGTGGGAGGTGGGAAGGGCTCATACATCCCTGTCCAGAGAGGTAAACCCTGCAGACACACTGGGCCAGCGAGCTCAGCCTTCCCCAGGGTTAAACAGGCTCTTCCAGTTCCTAATCACAAATCCACTTGAGCTGTGAGCAGTTCCTTTAAACAGGGATTTGGTGTGTTTAGGCTGACTGTCCTCCTTAGGAGCAGATGGTTTCTGTTACTGGATAATATTTCAAAGGAAAGGGGTTTTCTCTTTCTTTTTTTGTGTAATGCCCCCTCTGGTGCTGGTTTATCGAGCTGGGAGATGCTGGAGTCTGCCCTTCCCCAGGCTGGAGCTGCTTGGATTCATCAGTCAGGGTGATGGATGTGGGGTCTCAGCACTCCCAATTCCCATCTTGGGGCTTGCTAAAAACTATTACAGCCCTTGGTGGTGGAGCAGCCAGATCACTTCCTTCGCCTGTGAGTGATAACATCCACCTCGGGCACAGCAGGCAGGCTGCTCCTGCAGCCTCTCTCTTCCTCACTCTGCCTTTTCCAAGCTTTTCCATCTCTTTTTTTCCTTTTTTTTTTTGTTTTTGGCAGCCCAATGACCCGGTGACAAACATCTGCCAGGCAGCAGACAAGCAGCTCTTCACCCTGGTGGAGTGGGCCAAGAGGATCCCCCACTTCTCCGAGCTGCCCCTGGATGACCAGGTCATCTTGCTCAGAGCAGGTGAGTGACATCTGTCCCCCCGTGGGGAGTGCTCAGTGTCCCCTGGGACAGGTCCTGCCCTCAGATTTAGGTCCTGGCAGCTTGAAAATCTTTAATTGGTTCTTGATAGACTCCAAGGGTTTGGTTTTTAAATGGGATTTTAACAGCCTTCCATGGGATGTGTGGCTGAATTGGATCCAAAATGTGGCAAACCAGCTGAAAAACGGCCCAGCTTCATCTCTGATCCATGAGAGGCTCAGGGATGGGTGCTGGGTGACTCAAACCAAAGGAGTTAAACTCTGCCTTTCCTCCCAAACTGAGGCTCAGAAGACCCAGCAGGCTCAGGCCCCCATGAAATTTCATCAGACCGAAATGTTTGATCATAATTAAAACCAGAAAGGAGAGAAAAGTACATCTCACTTCTTCTCCCACCCACCAAGATGAAAATAGAGCTCTCGGGGCTTATTTTAAATTTCCTTGTGCAGCAGGGGGGCTGCAGGAGCAGGATTTGGGAGGTGGAAAGCAGTTGGCTGTGGGAAGGGTCTACCCCTGTTGAGTGAATTCAAGCTCCTGCTGCTGTACAAAGCTCGTGGAGGGCAAGAAATCAGGGGCAGAGCTCGGGGAGGGTGTGAGGGAGGCATGAAGCTCTTTGTAAGCCAGGGACTTTGAAGTCCTTGGTACTTGTAAAGTTCCTTTTATTTCCCCCAAATGCACTTTCGTCCAGGTCCTGCACCCTCCCAGGATGGCTCCTGCAGCCCTTGGGTGAAGGTGCTCTGTGGATTTTGCCAGAGCTGGCTCTGGGCCCTTTGGAACATGCAAAGTGTGGATCTGAAGAGGATTTGGGAGCCTCTTGTGAGCAGGGAAGCCTCTGTGTAGGGATCTTGGAAGGCTTTCTGCAAAGAGCTGGATTCAGACAAAGCTCTGCCTTTTCCTTTTGGGAAGCGGAACCCAAACCCACCATGGCAGCTCCAGGTTTTCCTCTCTCTTCAGCAGGCAGCTGATTAAACCTGGAACTGGAGAATTCCTGACCTGTGTTCTCTTGTCTGTGACTCACTCCACACTCCTGGGCAGCAGGAGAGGAGCTGCAAACCCCATCACATCCCAGATTTCGTGGTGGCTCCAACCCTGAGACTGCTGAACACCTGGAGCAGCTCCCTGGAGCTCCCTGCTCCAAACACCTCTGCCAGGGCCTCAGATAACCTTCTCTTCACTTCCAACCAGTGGCTCAATGCATTATTGAGTGGCCTGCTGAGAACAGCTGCCCATGAAATATTGAAGCATTAAAATCCAGCTAAGAGCCTCAGTCAGGCATCCTGGGAGGCAAAACAAGTGGAGCACGCAGCTCTGGAGGAGCTGGACGGGCTGGCAGCAGCTTTCCTCAAATCCTGAATCATTTAAAAACACTGAGCTGTTTGGGAGGGAAGGAAACCTGAGTTTTCAGGCGTGTTTTCCACCGGTTTTCTTGTTCCCAAGCTGAGACAGGAATAACCTGGTGTTTTCTCAGCCTGGCAGAGGATGCTGAGCGTTACATCCCTGCAGCTGCTTTTGTAGGGCTGGTGGGGAAACCTGGCAGGGAGCTGGATTGGCACGGTGGCCACTGCTCTGCCAAAGTGCCTTCCCTGTCCCAGAGGAGCCAGAGCATCCCTGGAGGCTGCAGGGTGAGGAGGGAGTCACAGGAATCACAGAATTCTGCTCTGCCACTCCAGAGCTTGGGCCAAAATGCAGAACTCTCAGGGCAGACTTGGTTGGTCTCTAATTCCAGTTTGCTGCCTGTGGTTAGAGTGGATTTTTCCTGCTTGCCTCTGTCTTGGCAGATCTTTGGGGATGTTCTGGTGAAAGCCAAGGTGGGAAAACCTTCCCCATTTCTGCTGGAACATCCCAGCTCTCCATGGGGGCAATCCAGATGAAGGATGCTGATGGAGCCAGCGCTCCTTCACTGGAATGAGCCCAGCTTGGACTGGGTGTGGAGAGACAGCTCTGGTTTGTGTTGGTTGGAGCTGCTGTGGGGCTGTGTGGGATAAATTCCCATGGATCTGGCTCTGGGAGCTCCTCTTCCTCCCAGGAATGGGGTTTCTGCAGGCTCCTTCTCCTCCATCCTGCTTGGGTTTCACACTGTTGCAATCCCCCTGGAAGTGCCAGGCCTCACCCAGCCAAAGAAATGTTCCCGTGGCTGGGGTGGAAACATCCTGTGGCCACTTAGGAAAGAGTGAACTTTATTCCTTGTCAACATTTCTGATGGCACAACCCAGGGCTGCAGCAGAAGGTAAATACAGCACACATGGGCCTTGTGTTCATCCCAGGCAGTGAGATGTGTTCTTATGGCAGGAGAGGTGAAGGGTATTGTTGTGATGCTTTTCCAGCCTGGGAAAAAAACCCTAAATCCAAATATCCTGAGGTTTCTGGACCAGAGCTCCATGTTCAGGCCAGAGGTGTTGCTGAAGACCCCATCTTGCCTTACTGAAGATGCTGCTCCTGGCTGAAAGTCACCCAAATTTCCACCCTTCAAGCTTGGCAGCATTTCCTCTCATTGGGGCTTTGTTTCAGGGTTCTTGAGCTCAGCCTGTGATGGATTTAGGAACTGAAGAGGTGTCGGATTGGGAAGGGGAGCTGGAAGATGTAGGTCACATCTCCCTTCCCTTCCCTGTAGAGGATGTCCTTCCTATATCCCAAAGCAGCCTGGCCAGCTAATGAGACCAAAATCTGTTCTCCAAGTCACAGACCCGGGACTGAGCAGAGATCAGCCCCAACCCCTCCCAGTATTTCCATGGCAGAAGCAGCAAACCCCCAGATAAAGGCAGAGATTTCATGGTCCCTTTGGCAGGGCTCAGGGCTGGTGAGTGAACTTTTGTGGCCCGAGGAGCTGATAGCAAGTGCTGATCAGGCTGGAGCTGCTGGGAGGCAGGGGCTGAGGGCAGAGGGGAGCTCAGGGCTCAGAGCTGTTCGCTCGGTGTCTGTGCTGTTTGCAGAGGAACCTGCTCCCATTATCGGCTTTATTTTTAGTGGGTTCTTGACGGTTTTTTCCTCCCCTGACATCCAAGAAAAAGCTGTCTCCCCCTTCCTTCCCCACATCCAGCCACGTTCCCTCGGCACGGGCGCTCTCCTCCTCCTCTCAGAGAGGTGACATCCCCGATTCCCAAAGTCCCCGAGCATCCCGCGGCTCTAACCCGCAGCCTCGGTCGTTTTCTCCTCCCCAGGGTGGAACGAGCTCCTAATTGCCTCCTTCTCCCACCGCTCCATAGCCGTGAAGGACGGGATCCTGCTGGCCACGGGGCTGCACGTGCACCGCAACAGCGCCCACAGCGCCGGCGTGGGGGCCATCTTCGACAGGTGGGGCACAGGGACACGGGGAGACAGGG
>VYXD01006627.1:0-12335 GCA_013397195.1 Hylia prasina
GGGGACAGGGCTGTGACAGGGATTGAGGCAGGGCTGGGACATGGATAGGGATAGGGACAGGGCTGTGATAGGGACCAGGACAGGGCTGTGACAGGGATGGGGACAGGGCTGTGACAGGAATGGCCAGAGCTGGCCCTGCTGCCCCTGGAACACACAGGCTCCTTTTCAGGCCGGGATTTGAAAGGACCCGGGGGTTGAGCCCAGCCCACGCTCACGGTTCATGGCAAGTTCACTCTGCTGCAGCCCCACAGCTTCACTCAGCACCGAGAGCATTCCCAGCAAATCCCTGTGGATTTCGGGCCCCAAACCAGAGGATCTGAACTCAGATTGATTCCTTCAGCAGCTCTCCCCTGCAGGCACTCAGAGCAAGATGCACAACGGGGTAACTCGTCCTTCCTCATTCCCTGCAGCCGGGGCAAAATCCCACCAGGGCAAAATCCACAGGAGCCCCCTGAACAGGACACAGGCAGAGCAATCCCAGCAGCAGGGATCAGATTCCAGCAGCAGGGATCAGATTCCAGCAGCAGGGATCACATCTAGGACAGGGATCACATCCAGGGCAGGGATCACATCCAGGGACAGGGGTCACATCCCAGGGACAGGGATCACATCCAGGGACAGGGGTCACATCCCAGGGCAGGGATCACATCCAGGACAGGGATCACATCCCAGGGCAGGGATCACATCCAGGGACAGGGATCATATCCCAGGGCAGGGATCACATCCCAGGGACAGGGATCACATCCCAGGGCAGGGATCACGGCTCAGGTGCCACTCTGAGCTGCTCTATCTGAGATTGATCTGAAAGCTGCAGACTCACCGTTTCCCCAGAATATCCCCACCCTGCTTCCCTGAAAGGCCCCGTTCCATTCCCTGAGCTCTGGGAGAGTTCCACTTTTCTTTACCAGCCCTGGCCCCAAGAAAACTTAACCCTGAATCCTCAAAACCCACGAGAGAAAACGCCAATGAGCAAATAAATAATCACCACTAAATCCCAAACTGCTTCCTGCTTAAAACCTTGCAGCTTCCAAACCTTTTCCATGAGTTCTGGAGTATGCTTTATTTTTTTCCTTTATTTTTTCCTCCCTCTTCCTAAGCCTGCCAGTTGTTTGGAAACAAGGGCTGGATGTTGGTGAGGGGGTGCTGGGAGGGAAGGGAACGCTGCTGCTGGAGTGTGAAGCAGTGATTCAGAAATCCAAATCCACATGAATATGGTCATGCTGATCCAGGAGAATTCACCCTCCTGCAGCCAGGAAGGCCCCAGCACCAGCCGGGGGCTGAGCAGCCACAACGGGGCTGGGGTGGGTTTGAGGAATCAGCTCCCCAGAAAGGCTGAGCGAGCTCCGGCAGGATCCCCATCCCATTCCCGGGGAGGGATGGGCTGGGAATTCCCCTCCCGCTGCTGCCCACAGGGATGTGTTGGGAATGCTGGAACCTCCCCAGGAAATGTCTGTTCAGGGGGGTCACGGATTAAAAACCTCTTCATTCAACCAAATGCCCCCAAAGCTGCAGGACTGAGAGCTCAGCTCCTATGAATCCATCATTCCCCTCTCGCCCCTTTCCAGCACTGGGACCCCTCTCCAGGACATCTCCCCACTCCTGCCTTTCCTGATGCCTCCCAAACCCCTTCTCTTTCCCAGCAACAACGCTGCTTTCCCCCAAAACACAACAAATGCCAGAAAAACAGCCCTGAGCTTCCCAGCATCGACACTGAAATGATTCAACGGTGCATTAAACAAATATTCCCTGTCCTCTAATGTCCATTAGGTTTTTTGGCATTACCACATAAATCAAAGGATTCTCTTTATTCCAGCTTATTCTCCACTTTAGGAAAAAAATTGATGCTGCGTTTTTTAAGATGATTTTTTTTCACCGGGGAAAAAAAAAAACAACACAGCAAACAAACAAACAAACAAACACAACCAAAAAAACCAAAAAACCCCCAAAAAAACAAAAAAACCCAACCAAGTTGCAGGGAGGTGGGATAAAAAATATTCCCTATTCCCATTATCCTGGAGCTGAAGCTCCAGGGTCACACCCTTAGGATGAACACCAGGAAAACCACTGGTGTCCAAGGCCAGGTTGGATGGAAAAATCTGGGATAGTGGAAGGTGGCCCTGCCCATCCACACAAAAGGATTTTAAGGACCATTCCAATCCAAACCATTCCATGATTCTGTGATCTCTCTTTCTCTTGGGATTCTGGATCACCAAAGGATTTGTGGCAGAAACTCTGCAATTCCAGTAATTTCAAATGGGACAAAGCCCCTGAACTGCTGACCAAGGAATGCTGCTCCCAGCTGGAAGTGTGCTGTCCTAATTGTTCTTGATTCTGACTCATTGATTTCTTAACTTTTTACTGGTGTTATCTCCATTTCCTTCAGTCTGTTTTCAAAGCCCTTCAACCACCATCAGTAACAAGGAAAATCTAGGAAAACAAACCATGAAAAATAAAAAACCCTCACAGAACACTTTTTCATGCTGGGTCAGGTCCCAGAAGTTTCAGTTTTATATTATTTATCCCTCTTAATGATTTCTCATTAAATTTGATCTTCTCTTTCAGAGGTCCTCACAGCTACCAAGAGAATTTCTGTTTTCTTTTCTATTTCTTTTAACGCTACCATTTAAACCAGACAGGAGTTTGGGGTTCGTATTTCTGTCAGTTCAGGATTTCCAGCTTAAAAAACCAAAACCTTCAGTGACTTTTTTACCTGCTGAACATCCCTTTATTCCACGGGGATGGGGGGAAGAGTGGGGATGAAGAAATTCAGGGAACTGATGATTCCACACCTGTGAGAACCACATCAGTTTGGGCAAACAAGGATTTCTTACGACAGACTTAAATATTAAAAATCCGTCCTTTTTTCCCCCCGCAGCTGAGCTGCACAAATTTGATTCTGAAACCAAGCGACTGTCATTGGAAGGGTGACTGTCACCTCCCTGCCTGGCGGCCTGGCCCCGTGCCCACCTCCTTGGATGCTTTGCTGAAATGAAGCCCCAGGGGCAGGGCTGAGCTGCCAAACTGCAGAGCCTGGGGCAGCACGGGCAGCAGGGACAAAATCACCTCTGGGGTGAGGCTCGGGGGGGTGTGGGATCCCCGGGCAATGAGGATTCCAGGATTTCTGTGCTGACAGGCACTGACCCCCCAGCAAACCCTGCACTGGCCTGAGGGGTGGAACAGGTTCCAAAATTGAGTGACAGCCCTGGGGCTGTGGGTGTGTGCTTTGAATGGAAGTGTGTGATAGCACAGGGTGGAAAACTCAGAGTTTAAGGCTTTAGTATACAGTAATATTTATAGGGCAATATGGAGGATTTAGGGTGTTTTCTAGGTCCTCCTTCTTCACAGTTTTGGGTGTTTTTTTCTAACTGGCTAAAAGGGTCCGCATTGTGGACCACGGGTGGTCATTATTGGGTTAAAAGTATAAATAATACAGGTGTCACCTCGTTATTGGGTAATTAGCACTTAAAAGAGCATGGAAAGACTTAGAGGCACCTTCATTTTCTACTTGCTGGTCAGAGCTCACAGCTCCTGAGACTGTGCCATGGGTAAGAATTAATAAACAACTGAGTCCAAACACAGAACTGTGTCCTGTGCATTAATCCCAGCTCTGACATGAGGAAAACAAGGTCAGAAACCGACATGGGGGATGAGGGGTTTGTGTCTCAGGAGCAGGGGGTGGCGTTGGTGTCACCTCGGTGTCACCTGTCCCAAGTGGGGGCAGGAACAGGGACCAACCCCAGGCTGGTGCTCCTGGTGAGCTGAGAACGAGCAGCACAGGAAGAGTGTGCACAGGGCAGGGCTGGGGTTGGTGTCACCTCAGTGTCACCTGTCCTGGCCATGGGGACAGAACAGGGGCTGGGGTTGGTGTCACCTCAGTGTCACCTGTCCTGGCCATGGGGACAGAACAGGGGCTGGGGTTGGTGTCACCTCAGTGTCACCTGTCCTGGCCATGGGGACAGAACAGGGAGCTGGGGCTGAGCTGGGGCTGAGCAGCACAGAACCCTGGTGGGGTTGGTGTCACTTTGGTGTCACTTTGGTGTCACTTGTCCCAGTCATGGGGACAGGAACAGGGAGCAGAGGCTGAGCAACGCAGAAGGAATTTGAAAGGAGCAGGGGGTGGGGTTGGTGTCACCTTGGGATAAACAACCTGTCCCAGGAGCAGGGACAGGCACCAAGCCCATCATGGTCACCCCAGGCTGGTGTCCTGTGAGCTGGGAACGAGCAGCACAGAAGGAATTTGCCAGGACCTTCCTCTGGAGGCAGAAATACCCTTGAATGAGCCCTCTGGAAGTGCCCTGGAGCGGCAGCTCCTGCCAAAGGCAGAGCAACAGGGCAGATTTCCATCACCCCCTGAGCTCCATCTGCAGCTCTCCTGCATCTCCTCTCGGATGCCGGCAGCTGCAAATCCAGGCAGGAATCCTGGGAGCTGCGGAGCCTCATCCTCACCTGCAGCAGAGCCTGGCAGCCGGCACCACGCCGGGAGCAGGGGGAAGTGTGGACAAATTAATTACCTGCCTGAGGCGAGCTGATATTCCCCTTAACTAGGTCAAATAAACTCCAGCGAATCCTCTGCCTCTGTCTCTTCTTAAAAAAAAAATTAAATAAATAAAATTAAAAATCCGGAGCTGCAGGTTTAAGCAGCTGAGATTCCATCCAGGAATGGCTCTGCAGGCTCGGGCTGCACTGAAGGACAGGGGAAGGAGCCAGTGCTGAGCACGTTGGTGCCCAACGTGTCCAGGACCAGCCCTCGGAGCTTCCAGCTGCAGGGAACAGCTCGGCTTTGGATGCATTAGGAATAAGACCTTGGGATTTTCACCTTTAAGCCACGGGTGGTGCAGTGCCTGAGGCAGCTCTGGTGTTCCTGTGATCCAGGGGGAGTGTCCCAAAGGCAGATTCTGTCTGCCTCCATCCCGTGTCACTGCTGGTGATGCCTTAGGATTTTAACTTTCATCTTTTTCAGATCCTGCACTGCATTAGTGCACAGCTCTGAACTCCATACAGAGTGTTAGTCACTGTCTTCACGTGTTGGTCAGACAAAACAATCCCTCTAGGCCTGAGATCCAAGGACACCCCACAGCCTCAGGCCCCAAAAATATAAACAAAAGCGAATTGGGGGGAGCAAACTGGGGGTAAATGACTTCATTACCTGAAGCTGTAATTGGACAATTAACCCCTGGTATGTAAATGGACCAAATTTATTTCTGTCTGAAAAACTCATGACCATTGTCCACCTTGGGTGCAGCCCCTGGGAGGCTCTGACTGCCCAAGGTGTGTCTGTTGAAGGCCTTCAATAAATCCCCACTTTATTCTCTTAGTCTTGCCCAGCCTCTGTTCCAGGGGCCACTCCAAGGCATCACTGGGATCTGGGGATAATGTGGTTCCAAATCCAAGGAGTCCTGGCCCTCCTTGGCACAGGAACACCAGAACCAGCATTCCCAGGCCAGTGTCCAAGCCATGGACAGTGCCACCAGCACGGGCGATGCCACCCCTTTGTCCCTGGGCCAGTGACACTGTCCATGCCCCTGGAATTGCTGCCTGCCTGCAGCCCTGGTTCCATGGCTGAGGAATTTTAGTTTTTCTGAAATTCTTTTCCCAAAGAAGTTCTGTAAACATGAGGAATGTTTTTGTAACTGTACCTGTGTTATTCATTCCTTCTGACAGGAGGGACTTCTTGATGTCCCTCTGGTTTGACCAGTGTGATTGAACAGGTTTGCCTTTGTTTCACCAATCACACTGGTCTGTGTAAAATAGTAAATAAGGGAGACACATCCAAAAATAAAGAGTCATTTTTTTAGCCTTCTGAATCTCAGAGTCTGTGTCGTTTTGGTGTAAAACAGCAACACCTGCCCTGCATTTCTCCAGGGACAGAGCCAGGGGACACCATGTGCAGGAAAATGTTCATCTCCAAATGGCCACACTGCACCTAAATGTGGGAATAACACAAGGGAACCACAGAATCATGGAATGGTTTGGGTTGGGAGACACCTTGAAGCTCAGCTCATCCCTGCCCTGCCCTGGCAGGGACACCTCCCACTGTCCCAGGTGCTCCAGCCCCAATGTCCAGCCTGGCCTTGGGCACTGCCAGGGATCCAGGGGCAGCCACAGCTGCTCTGGGCACCCTGTGAGGTCTTGCAAGGCTCTAACCCACCCTGCATTTTCCAGTGGGGAACAGCACTGGGGCGACCTGGAAGCATCCAGGAAATCATTATGGAAAATCAGGAGTGAGAAGCAAACCATGGAACAGAAGTTTCATTCACCCGTGGGATTTGCAGCAGGACTCAGACGCGGCAAAGCCGCTGTGCCTGAAGTCTGACTCATTTTTTCCAGGTCCCTGCCAGCACGCCCCACTCCTCTGCTCACAGATTTCCCACCAGGAATCCACAAATCGTTTCTAATTACTATGGATTCAAACTCCCTGGGGTTCTGTTTCCAGATTCCACCACAAAGCTGGAATGCTCCATCCTGGCACAGCACAAAACCAGCTCAAACACACCTGGGACACCCTGGATTTGTTTTAATCAACCAGCAAATATCCACAGTCAGACCAGGTCAAGACCTTGCTGAGGGTTTTCCATCATCCCAGGAAAAACAATCAGTGCAGCTCTGGGTGTTTTGGGGTGATTCTGCATGAAAAGGTGGAAATTGCTGTTTTCTTGGTTTCTTGTTTGTAGCCCAGGGGTCTCTGCACAGACCAGGGGGGTCTCAAATAAACCCTGCTCCATCCAGTTGGATTTACTGGAAAAAAATATTCATGGAATCATCAGTGTTGGAAAGAACTCCAAGAGCATCAAGTCCAACCTTTGAGGAATCTCACCATGCCACTAAACCACATCTCCAAGTGCCACATCTGCTTGGACTTGGAACATTCCCAGGGATGGTTACTCCAGCACTGCTCTGAGGTGAATATTCCAATGCTTTGAACAAAGAAACTTTCCTGACGTCCAACCTGACCCTCCCCTTGTGCAACGTGAGGCCATTTCCTCTTCTCCCAACTCCAGTAGCCCAGGAGAAGAAAATGCCAAGAGTTCAAATGTTTTAATGAAGGATTTTTCTGGAACAGTTGGATATTTGGAGCCCGTGGAGTGGGAGCCATACACCAGTTTGCTCAGCTCCCAGAAGTAAGGAATACCACCCCAAGGAGCAGGAAATGGAGGTGCCCAGGGATTGTTTGCACTTTTGTGAGGCCTGTCTTGGGGTGCGATATGTAACCAAAAATGTTTATTCTATTTTTCCATCTGCTGAAACCCTTTGGGGAGGTGTATTTTCCTTTATCTCGTGTATAACCCATTCCTCACAACTCCAGGGGAGGGGCGGGTGCCTTCTGTCCATGGGCAGCTGTTAAACCAGGCGTGGCCGTGTTCTCATCCCCCCCAGGACCCCTCCTCCCTCCAGGGGAGATCTGCTGTTCATGGGCCATCGAGGCTCACTGCAGGGCTGAGACAATCCCAGCATCCCCCTGGGAGAGGCTCCGCCCAGGGGAGGAGCCCAGCATTCCCACCTGGATCCAAGCTGGCATTGAGAACAGCAGCACAGCCTGTTTGCTCTGCATTCCCAGAGGGAGCCCGGGCCCAGCTCAGCACCACTGGAGCCTCCTGCAGGATCCTCTCTGCTCCAACAGAACCACACCTGGCACTGCAGGAGGGCTGGATTGGGCTGCTGCAACACCCCGACCAGCAGTGCCAGGGCCTGCTCTGACTCTGGCAGGGGGTCTAGGATGGTTTGTTTTTTTTTTCTTTTTGTACTACTGCTTTTGTATCTTTTAATATTCCTAGTAAAGAACTGTTATTCCTATTCCCATATCTTTGCCTGATAGGCCTTTAATTGCAAAATTATAACAATTTGGAGGGAGGGGGTTTACATTCTGCATTCCAAGGGAAGCTCTGGCTTTCCCTGGCAGACACCTGTCTGTCCAAACCGAGACAGAGGCACCTTGTCTGAGCCTCTGTCCCAGCAGGAGTGTTGGGGAGAGAACAGGAATTCCTCCAGTGCTTTTGGGGAAGGCAAAGGAGCAGCAAGGAAGGAAACCCCATGGGTCAGTCACAAAGGATGGGGACAGCCCAGCTCTGCCCCAGAGCAGGGATTTTGGCACTCCAGCAAAGAGTCAACATCAACAAGTGCTTGGAATGGCACTGGTGGCCAAAAAAATCCTCTCCAAACACACTCCTGGTCTCCAGCTGTGAACAGGAGCCTCCCTCCAGCAGCTCGTGTCATTTAGGGTCAGTGGGATAACATCTGGGGTTGAACCACAGAATTTTGTCCTCCTGAACAGTCAGTCCCATGATTTTCAGCACCACAGCAATTCCTGATTTACTCCCAGACCCTCCAAACAATCCCTGTAAAACTGCTGGCTCTTCAAGCTTTTGGAAAGCCTCAAATCAAGGCACAGCTGAACACACAAAACCACGCTTTCTTTTTTTCTTGTTTAAAGCACCAAAAGATTTTTAAACCAAATAAAATAAATCCTCCCCCCATCCCAAAAACCTCACCTCACCTTTGCTAGCAGTTCCTAAACTCAGCTCACCTTCAGCCATTCAGTGCCATTTTTTTTGCAAATTAGATAAGAATTAAAATGGTATTTTATCAAAAATTTCCTTTTTGCACTGAGCTCCAGCCCCACCAGTGGAAAATGCTGCGTTCTGCAGGGGAGGGAAAAAAGCGCCTTTGGAATGAACAGCTGCACTTCAGATTTCTGTTTAATTAAAAAACAGCTGGGCTGAAAAGTGGCAGCTTCTCAAGGGCTGCTAAGTGCATTTCCCACTAATCTACAGAGTGCTCCATCAGGGCAANTGCAAAATTCCATATTCCACTATGGAATATTCCATATTTGCCATAGGCCAAGGAAGAACTTGTCCCCACAAAGGGCTCTCAATTGGGCACCTGAATAAATCTTTAAATAAATGGATTTATAATTAAATCTACCCAGCTCACACCAAAATCATCCAGCCTGGGCAGGCTTCTGGATCCTGCTGGAGCACCAGGAACAGGGAGCCTGAGGGCAGCACAAAATCCTCTGTCTGCTCCTGGAACCTGGGCACCCTCCAGTGAAACCAATCCCATTTTGGGGAGACAGAAATGAAATAAAATCCTGCTGGGGCTGCACCTCCAGCAGCATGGACAGCAGGAAAAGGGGGGATTCTGTCCCTCTGCCCCACTCAGCTGATTCCCCACCTGTGGAACTCAGAATTCCAACATCAGCAGCTCCTGGAGCTGCTGGAGAGAGCCCAGAGGAGCCCCCGGAGCTGCTCCAGGGCTGGAGCCCCTCTGGAGCCAGGCTGGGAGAGCTGGGGGTGCTCCCATGGAGAGGAGAAGCTCCAGGGAGAGCTGAGAGCCCCTGGCAGGGCCTGAAGGGGCTCCAGGAGAGCTGCAGAGGGACTGGGGACAAGGCCTGGAGGGACAGGACACAGGGAATGGCTTCCCAGTGCCAGAGGGCAGGGCTGGCTGGGAGGTTGGGCAAGAATTGTTCCCTGGGAGGGTGGGCAGGGGCTGGGCTGGAATTCCCAGAGCAGCTGTGGCTGCCCCTGGATCCCTGGCAGTGCCCAAGGCCAGGCTGGACATTGGGACAGTGGGAGGTGTCCCTGCCATGGTGGGATGGGTTTTAAGGTCTCTTCCCAATCCAAACCATTCCAGGATCCTGTGCTGATTCCCTGGAATGAGGAGCTGTGAATGCAGTGGGAATGTGGCAGAAACAAGGAGCTGAAACCCCGGTGGAAATCCAGCACTGCACATTTTGGGGCATGGGGGGATTTTGGGGTCTGCACCCACTCTGACATTCCCAGCTGAGGCCATGCCCAGCCCAGGAGGTCCCTCCATCACCTCGTTTTCCATTCACATTTCTCTCCCTACAAACCTTCAGGCTCTCACCTGGCCCATGCAAACCGTGCTGGCAAAGGCAGGGGATCCTCCTCACAGCACAAATCTCCTCTCCCAGCACCACGGAGCCCTTTCTGCTCCCTCTGCACCAGGAACCAGCCCACAGGAGCAGAAAAAATCCCCAGGATCAGCTGAGAACCAGCGAGTGCAGGATTTATGGAGGCTGGCAGCTCCATCCCAGGGTTCAGATCCACGTGCAGAGAGGGATTCCCACCAGGAATCCACAAATCATTTCTAATTACTATGGATTCAAACTCCCTGGGGTTCTGTTTCCAGATTCCCCCACAAAGCTGGAATGCTCCATCCTGGCACAGCACAAAACCAGCTCAAACACACCTGGGACACCCTGGATTTGTTTTAATCAACCAGCACATATCCACAGTCAGACCAGGTCAAGACCTTGCTGAGGGTTTTCCATCATCCCAGGAAAAACAATCAGTGCAGCTCTGGGTGTTTTGGGGTGATTCTGCATGAAAAGGTGGAAATTGCTGTTTTCTTGGTTTCCTGTTTGTAGCCCAGGGGTCTCTGCACAGACCAGGGGGGTCTCAAATAAACCCTGCTCCATCCAGTTGGAGCCAACTAAACCTGAGGGCTGTGAGAGCAAACACAGCCCCACTCCTGAGATTGAACTTCCAGATCTGACCTAAACCAAACAAAAATAATCCCAACACTTCCCCCCACCCACCAGAAAAAACCAAACCAAACCAAAACAACAAAAAAATCAAGCAGAGCAAATTGCGCTGTCAGGGCATCCCAAGGCCCACAGTGAAGGAATCTGTCTTTCCCTCTGGAATTCCTGCTCCCAGCGGTGCATCCCAGCTCCAAGTGCTGTTCTGCAACCCCAGGGTGCCTCTGGCACCTCAGTTTAACATCTGCTCTCCCTCCCTGCCCTTTAACCTGTGCGCTCCCTCTGCACCTTTGATCGAGCATCTGGAGAGGGTTTAGGACAATTTACATCCTCTGGGTGTGTTCCAGATGGAGGAGGAGGAAACGCTGAGCCACGGGAAAGGGAGGGGATTGGGATCCGAAAATCCAAACCCTGAACTCTCTTCCCAGTTGTGAACCAGGGGATGGGGAACCTTTTCCCTGTGTCCTTTCCATGGAGGTGCCACATCATGTGCATGAGTGGGACTTCAGACACTCTGGGATGATGGCAGGTCAAGCCAAAACAGGGTTTTTAGCTCTTTTCCTACTAATACCAGGGAAAGGTTCTTCCCCCAGAGGTGCTGGCACTGCCCAGGCTCCCCAGGGAATGGGCACAGCCCCGAGGCTGCCAGAGCTCCAGGGATGCCCAGGGTGAGGTTGTTGGGGGGTCTGGGCAGGGTTTGGATTTGGGATTGATCATCCCTGTGGGTCCCTTTCAGCTCAGCACATTCCATGATTCCTACACAAAATATCACCCCCCAAACTTTCCATTTGTTTCTGTTTTCCCAATATTTTCCCAGCTCCTGAACGAATGAAAACATTCCCTGAATGTTTTTAGAGGAGCCCTAATTGATCAGCTCACCTGCAACTGCTCAGCATATCTGTAATTTATCAGTTCATCTGTAATTTATCAGTTCGTCTGTAATTTACCAGTTCACCTGTAATTTATCAGTTCATCTGCAATTTATCAGTTCACCTGTAATTGATGAGCTTGCTAAGATCACCTGTAATTGATAATTCACCTGTAATCTATCATTTCACCTGTAATTGATCAATTCACCTGCAATTTATCAGCTCACCTGTATTTTATCAATTCTATCAGCTCACCTTCCACCTTCAAACCTCCCATGATAGCTTTGGCTCCACATTTAGCACAAAGTAGGAGGGGAAAAAAAACGGGTGAAACACAGAGAAATGAACCAAGTTGGAATTATCCAGATTCCTTCTGAGAGCTCTTTTGGGGCCCTGGAGGTGTTTAACTGCTGGCAGGTAATTGCTGTCCCCTAAAGGCCACACCTGCCCTTCCCCAGGTTATCCCTGTGCTTTTTCGGGATCAGCTGCTCCCCATCCATCAGCATTGTGATAATCAGCTAATGACAGGCTACAAATAACCCTCTAAGCTGCTTTCCAGGGAAGTTTTGCCCGGATTAAAAAGCACAGCGGAGCTCCTGGGCAATTACAGAGGCCAGGGGGGACTTGGGAGCTTTTCCACCATTTCCTTCCCTTGCAGCCTGAGCTTGGAGTCCCCATCCCTGGAAGTGTCCATAAACACAGGGATGGGGTTTAGTGGTGATCTCAGAGGGCCTTCCCAACCTTAACAATTCCATGATTCCCTGTGGGGACACCAGGGAAAGAGGGGGGGCTCTCCGGAGCCCCCACCTCCCTCAGCTCAGGGACATCATTCCCTATCAGGAATGGTGTGGCCAGCAGGACAGGGAGGTCATTCCCCTGTACTGGGCACTGGGGAGGCCACACCTCGAGTGCTGTGTCCAGCTCTGTCCCCTCAGTTCAGGAAGGACATTGAGTGCTGTGTCCAGTTC
>VYXD01006639.1:3733-15133 GCA_013397195.1 Hylia prasina
AGCAGCCACGCAGAGCCCTGGTTCCCCATGCCGCAGGTCCGTGACTCATCTGTACCTCCCCTGCTGCTGTCTGCTCTGTCTGTGTCTCCAGCAGAACCTTCTTGATCTGCCAGGGACCCCAAAATGGGGCTGGTCCTGCTCACCCCTGCCTACTGCTGCCATCACCCTCAGAGTGGGGCTATGGGCACAGATCTCACATGATTTTTGCCTCCAATACCCCTCTTGGAGCATAGGATCATAGAATCATGGAATGGTTTGGGTTAGAACAGACTTTTAAAGACAACCTTATTCCAACCCCCTGCCATGGGCAGGGACACCTTCCACTATCCCAGGTTGCTCCAAGCCCTGTCCAATTGGGCCTTGGACACTTCCAGGGATGGGGCAGCCACAGCTTCTCTGGGCAACCTGTGCCAGGGCCTCACCACTCTCACAGGGATGAATTTCCTCCCAGTAGCCAAACTAACCCTGCCCTCTGTCACTTTTGAAGACTTTCCTCCTTGTCCTGTCACTCCATGCCCTTGTCCAAAGTCCTTCTCCATCTTGCATCCCACAGAGTTTCTCCCCAAGGGGTGAGTTGCCTGGCCTGACTTTGCCACTTCATCCCACGCAAGCCACCTCCCCAGATGGAGGGCACTTCCTTTCTCTCAATTCCTTCCTCTATTTATTCGGGATACCAGCATCCTGCATCTCCCAAAGGGCATCATCTCCCCTGTGGAGAGCCAAAACCCTTCCCCGCATCACTTTATCCTCTGTAGCGGGATTGTCACATCCTGAGAACAGTAGCAGCGGCGCGGACAATGTGGCAGGGCTCTGCTCCAGAGCATCCTTCCCTTGGGAGACTCCCCCTGGCTCCTAAACCTCCTCAGTGCCTCGCAGGCAGCCCCGGCGCTGCTCCTTTCGCTGCAGCGAGACGCCGCAGCTGTCAGAGCAAACACGTCTGCTCCGCACGCCGCTCCCTCGCCTGCGCGGCGCCGACACCCGCCCTGCCATCTACGCCCAGAGAACCCCCGGCACGGCCACTCATCGCCTCCGGCACCGGGAGCTGCCACTGTCCCCCCGCGCGGACCCCGCGCACGCTGCCCCCGCCGCAGGCTCCCTTCTGCTGCAGTGCACGGCTCGCAGCAACCTGCGCGTCTGGCTCGCTGCCATGCGCCGGCGGTGGGTGACAGCCCCCCAGGAGGACATGGGGAACAGGGAGGCTCCGTGCACCGCCGGGGATGCTGGCAGGGTGTGCCTGCACCCTACGCAGCCCCCCAGCCTTGTTTTTCGGCGGTCACTGCCTCCAACCCCCCAGTTCCTCCACCCCCCCGCTCGGGTCCGAGCGAGACCACCCAGGACGCCGAGGCGGATCCTCCCCCCAGTGCCAGAGGGGATGAGGGGTATTGGCATGTCACAGCCATGCCTTTGCCTGTACCGTATCTCCGAGCTTCCCCGGAGTTGCGCTGTCTCCACGACTCCTGCACAAAAGCACCCAGCGCGGGATCCATGCGGATGCTCCGGGCTGTCCCATTTGCCCCTGGCTATTCCCGCTCATTTCAGCGTGACCACGGCGGGACTCACCCCGATTTTTCTGGCTGTCCCTGGAAACTTACAGGGCTGGAGGCTCGCTGCCAGCTCCCCCCGTTCCCCAGGGGCCGCGGGCCGAGCTCGTGCTCCAAGTCACGCTCCGCCACGCGTGGTGGCACGCAGCACGGACAGGGACGCTGAGGACACGCCAGCCTGGCCTCTGCAGCCCCGGGAGCTGCAGGGATGTGGGATCCCTCGGTGATGCGGCAGAGGGTGAAGGTCCCCCGTCCCCTCTTCCAGACCACTTTCTCTGGCCTCAGCACCAGGGGGACAGAAGGTTCCTTCTACAAGAATTTAGGGGCGCACAGGAACGCCTCCTGCAAGGAGCTGGGGGAAGGTGTCCCCGGCACCAGTCTTGTGAGGGGTTTTGGGAGGACAGGGGTGTCCCCGGCATCCTTCTTGAGAGGGGCAGGAGGGAGATCCCTCCTTCATGGAATTGGAGGCGTCCCTGCTGCTCCAGAGCTGGGGCGGGGGGAGTCACCGACAAGAGGCCGGGGGATCCCTCCGCCAAGAGGCCGGGGCGCATGGGGGCCCCTCTCACAAGGAATAGGGGGAGGGTCTCGCCCGCAGGCACGAGGCGGGAGGTGCTGGGTCAGCTGCTCTGCCAGAAGCCGGGATGCCGGGGATGCAGGAACCGGGATGTCGTGGGTGTCGGATGCCCGGGATCCCTCGTCCGCCCCGGCGCTGCCACGCGGGGACCCCCCTCTCTCTCCCTGTACCCCACACTCACTGTCGGAAGAGCCGTTCCATGTCGCGGAGCTGCCGCCGGNCCGTCCCCTCGGACCGTCCCGCCGCACCGGCTGTCGCACCGGCCCCGGAGGGTGCCCTGCCTGCCACTCTCCATCAGCCATCACCGTCCCTTCAGACGCCCTCCCCTCCATCGGCAACATCGGCAGGGCTCATCCATCCCCCGGCGGGATCAGCCTGGGATGATCCTTAGGGTCTGGCATCACCAGTGGGTCCCATACCCCGGCGGGATCCCTCTGGACTATCTTTAGGGTCCCTTTCACCCCAAACCAACCCGTGATTCTGTGAATCCGTAGGCTTGAAGGAGGGTGTGGGGAGTCTGACGCACTCACAGCCATCTGTGCTCTTGCCATCTCTATCCATTCCCTGACCCAGACTTTGCCAATGGTGGCATGGGGAGGACACATAGAGTCATGGAGCGGCCCAACACCTCCAGATACACCTGCAGAGAATGCCCACGGCAGCACCTTTAACCTACACATGCCTTGCCCCAAAGTAAACCCAGGCATTCAGACAGGGAAGCAGCCAGCTTCTCACAGCACAGGGAGCAGGAAAACCAGGCCACACCAATTACCAGACCCCCATGGCGGCACTGCCATTGCCACTAGGGATCGGCCACTGTGCACACATGGTTGCTTTGCATGCCCAGAGACAATGCAGCCCTGCATGAGCCTGCTGCAGCCCTCTGTGTTGCCTCCAGACCTTTTTTTATCCTATTAAAAAATAAAGACCAAAAAATCCCAGTGGGTTCAGCTGAAGAGGTCTGCAGAGGACTCAGCACACAGACTTCCCTGAGTGGTGCTGAGGTGGGGCAGCTGCAGGGACCCCATCCCCAAAACACTGCTGCTCCCCAAAATCCAGGGTCTGCTCTCACCCTTGCTAATGACAAGAATCAGTAAGTGAACCTGTGCCATCACCCCACCCCAACCCACCAGCACATCGCTCTCATCTCCCCAGCTTGTCCTCGTGCTGCTGCTGTAGTGGCATGGCTGACATAGATCCTCTTCTTCCCCTTTTCCATGTGGCAGGCCCAGCATTCCTGGGGTGTTCCAGGAATTCCAGAATTCTGTACTACATCATGCCTTATGTTTTAGTTTGCCTGTGACATGATGGAGAGTAGAGGACACAGGAGATGCAGGGGATATTTCAAGCCAGGTTGGCTTCATGTACTTGAGGCCACTTCAGAAAGGACAGGACACATCCCCCACAACTGACTTCGCACGTCACTGGGCTGTATTTACACACGTAAATATACACAGACGTGTACACTGGACTATATCCTCACCACCTTTTCCAATACCATAAATCCCGCCACACTCTGTGGGACACAGACTGTGGGAAAATAAGGTTCTACATTGCACCAGTGGGCCCAGCAGCTATGGGATACAAACTTGATCTCAAAATGCACCCACACCTCATGCCACCTCCACCCTCAGCGAGTCCACAGCGATGTCCTGTTCCTACTGCAGACCATCACCTAGTGAAGGTCCCCGTGGTGTTCCTATGAGCTTCCTGATTTGACAGCATCTGCCATGCACTCCTTGGCCTTTGGCTTGCCCGCGCAGAGAAGCTTTGTGGCTCCAGGCTGCAGAACAGAGACAACAGACACAGCGTTGACCACAACAGCTCAGCATGACCTGCTCTTCTCCTTCACCCTCATACATGGTGCAAACCCGTGGCTACAGGTGTCTGAACCTCCTCCAGCTTCATCAAGGGATGCTGCCACGATACTGCGGCTGAGCGGTGGGGGCCCAGGATCTCCAGCTTCCTGGGATGGTCCGACTGACCGCTCTGTGGATGGTTCCCAACAGGTGGAGCTGGCTGTTGTGCAAAGAGCAGGAGTTGGGTGTTGCCTTCTCACCTTGTGCCATTTGGCCGCTTGCCGCAGCCTCTCATCCTGGTCCAGCTGGAGCTGCATCCTCTCCAGGGTCTCTCGCAGCAGAGCCTTCTCCTCTGCCTCCCTCTGGGCTTCATCTTCCAAGTTGGACATATCTTCCTGGCACCTTTGCCGGGAAGCTTGGCTCTGCCTGTGCAAAACAGGAGGGGAGGATTCTGTGGGTCTTTTGCCCTTATCAACCCCCTGATCCTCAGCTGTGCTCTCCCATGTCTTCCTCGGTCCTGCTGACACTGTCCCTCTGCCCCAGGCAATGCTGCTGCTGTCCCAGGCTCCAGCCACCCAGGACAAGGGAATCTGCCAAGGCTTTCTTGGCTCCGACACTGCTGAACCACATGAGGCTGCAGAAGGGACCACTGCAGAAAACTGGGAAGACCTTACCCCACTCCTCTTGACATTTGACTTCTATACTGTGGCCCTAGACACAGACTGGTCCCAGACAGACACAGGACTCAGCAGTGTCACATCACTCCTTGCCCCAAGCTCCCTGTCACTTGGCATCCAAGGACCAGGTCTTGTTCAGAGCCCTGACATTCCATACCTGAGCTGCTTCCCACTTTCCTCATAATCTTTCAGCACTTTTTCTTTCCTTTCCAGGTGAACCTGGAGGTTCCTGATCTTTTTGTACAACAGCTCCAGGGCCTTTTGTCTCTGCAGTCCCACTTCCGCCCTTCTCTCCTGAGGAAGGTGCTGCAGAGGCTGCATTCCTGACAGCTCCTTCATCTCCATCAGGCTTCCTAGAGCACCAATTATGTCAAGGTACTGTGGGGAAAAGAGGGAATGCATTATTTACCAGGTCTGCTACATTCTATCATGCTGCTCAGCCATCTGCTTTCTGTCTGCTTTCCTGAGGAGACTACATTGTCCCAAGGAAAGTAGGTTTGCATTCCATTCCCAGATGCACAGCTTACTGGGATTGGATTGCTTCCTTTTCTGAGATGACTGTGTTCCCTGATGGGTGTTTCCCTGCCTTTTTTGGAGGGCAGAGACCCCCCTGCCCAACCCACCAGCTGTGCTACCCATAGACCCCTTCCCTGGCAGCTCCCTCCATTGCATCCCTCTCTGATGTACCATGGCATGTTTTGGGGTCCCAGGATGTCCTGGCAGACACAGAATGTGCTCTGGGCCATAGAATCATAGCATAGTTTAGTTTGGAATGGAAATTTAAAGGTCATCAAACCCACCCCCCTTGGGGACAGGGATATCTTCATCTGCACCACAGAGCAATCTTCAACACTCCTGCAGCATCCTGAGGTGACATACCTCTGAAATGTGCTCACAAAACATCTAAACTCTACACACACTGGGCATATACACACACTCTACACATGATTTACCACATCTATCCCTGACATACCATCATCTCACCCAAGTCTGTTGCCTCAGCCATTTGCATGCTCACTGTGCTGTTGGTGATCCTGAACGAGCCCCCATTAGGAATATGGTCAGGAACCTGCACAGACAGGGAAAGACCCATGGAGCCCACTTTGGGCCTGGTGTTTGGTCAAGTGGCCTTTGAGCTTCCCTTTCACCTCATGGAAAGCCACCCTAGTATCACTGTGGTCCCTAGCCTCCCACCCTGATCAGCCCTCGGCATCTCTGGTGCTACTCCAACAGCATCAGGCAGTGCACAGGTCCTGATGGAGCTGTCGCCCTCTGTGGGAACACTCCCTGCCATCCATCAGGCTGCATCTCCCACCCTGACTTCCTATGTAGCATCTCTGAAAACCTATTTCTCCCTTTCCCAGGGCGTACTTTCCAAACAAAGTCGCAGGCATTACAAACCACACACTGCCTCCCTATCGTGCCAGCCTTCAGTTTTTCTCCCAACACAGATGCAGGTTCCAGCTCAAGGCCTCTTTGTTGGACTATTTTCTCTGGAAAGTCTTTCATCCGGACCACCAGTGGCTCTGAATTGCTCTTCACAGCACCTGGAGACAAACAAGCAGAGGCCAAATTGTTCTCTCATACAACTTTGCCGCTGCCCAGCTTTCCCAGCCTCACTGTGAGGGTGGGGAGGCCCTGGCACAAGTTGCCCAGAGAAGCTGTGGCTGCTTCATGCCTGGAAGTGCCCAAGGCCAGGCTGGACAGGGCTTGGAGCAAGCCGGGATAGTGGCAGGTGTCCCATGGCACGGAATGGAACAAGAGGGTCTTTAAAGTATCTTCCAACCCAAACCATTCCATAATTCTAGGAGAGCCCTCCTCACCTGAGCACCGTTTCTTCTCCAGCATCTTTACCCTTTCCCGGAGCTCAGCCAAACCTTCTTTTTGGCGCTGGATTGTTTCCTCGTGCCTGAGGCCTCTGCATTTTGCACCAAGCTCAGCCAAGTCTGATGGTGGCTCCTGGAAGAAGACAGATTCTTGCTCAGTCTGCATCTGGCGCAGCCCAAACTCAGTGTAAACACAGCCTTACTGCCAGACACTGGGCATTTGGCACAAGAACAAAGCCTGGGGAGTATCTCCATGGATTTGGGAGAGTATAGGAGATTTATCAGAGACTTCTTTCCTGCTTTCTGTGCCATGGTCAGGATATGAACCCTGCTCTGGAGAGCCAGGAGAGGGTTGGTGCACAGCTCTCAACAGCCATGTTGGCATTTCTCCCTTGTCCTTTGCACCACCACAGAGCATTTGCTATCTACACACAAACACCAATACACTTCAGAGACTGTGTCCGTACACAAACTTGGACATGACTCTCTACATATGCACGGCCCTCTCCCAGCCCCATCCAGATCGCCACATTATGACAAACATCCAAAAATCTGTGATGGGGCTAGGGCCACATGGCTGTGCCCTGTGCAGAGCTAATGATGGCTGCAGAACCCCCAGTTCCACTCTGGCTGCTGTCACCCCACATCTCTGCCCATCCCTCTCCCAAATGGCACCCCCAGCACTGGGATCTTCCTCTCCCTATCACAGTATGTGGAACAGCATGGGCAGTACCTCCCGCCTGCTCATCAGCTGGCTGTGAGTCACTGCCTGGCCCCCGCAGCCAGCCGGCCTTGCTGGCATGCTGCTGGCTGCCACCATCATTGTACAGAATGTACAATTCCTACAGTCCCTCCATCTGCTGCTGCCACCACCTGCGAGTTCTTCCCTTTTCCAGCCTCGGGGAAATCAAATAGGGATTTGGCACAGGAGAACGAAGAGCGTTTCTTCCTGTCCTGTGGAAGAAGCTGCCCCTGCTTCTGCACATACAGCCCTAGAACTGGTTCTGTATTACCTGCACAGACAGCATCCACATGCTTGGCAAGTTGGGAAGAGGAAGGAATGCTTGCATGTTGCTATTCCCTCTAATTAGCAATTAACACAGCCATTAGCACGCACAACACTTGTAGATTCCCAAGTGCTGTGCAAACATCAGCTCATTAACCAGCAGCAGCCTGGCTGGGGCTGCGGTTCCCGATCACAGGCAGCACAGGCAGCCCTCAGCTCGGGAAGGGTGCCCAGCCATCCTACCCTCCATCCCACCCTCAGGCCAGCGGGGAGCAGCTCCAGGCTTGGCTCTCACCGTAATGCTGAAAAACACCCTGTGCCATTGGCGCTCTTGGCAAACCCACATCTTGGTGCTCTCCATGAGGACTCACCCTCTGGGAGGCTTCACCCACCTGCACTACTGTCTTGGGAGCATCTTCTGGGTTCTCCAGTGTTTGTTGGGAAGCATTTCTCAGCACTTGGCAGGGTGTTTGGGCTTGGCTGTGTGGAGAGACAAGATGTTGTGGGACCCCATGATGGATGAAGGTGACCCAAACAGCTTGTGGAGTGCAGCACCCTGGGCACCCACTGATGACTACCACGGTGTGGGTGGGAACACTCGCTTAGATGCAAGTGCCTGAGCTACACATCTAGTGGCATGAGCTCCACTAAACCCCCATTTCAGTCCCTGAGTCATGGATTCAGAGCTGAGCTCCATCCTGATACTCTCACATGTGCCTTATGCTCTGGGGAGAACCCTAAACACCATCAGCTCCTGGGGACACACAGAGTGGCATCTGTGAAGCCTTGGGTTATGTCAGGGGGTACCTTAACTCTTCAGCTGCTGCTTTCAGGGCCCGATCCTTCTCCTCCAAAAGGCTGGACATCTCAGACAGCTTCTCCCTGAGCTGGTTCACCTCCTGCTCCTGGTGTTTCAGCTGCCTCTGGCTGTGCTCCAGCTCCACCTTCTGCTCTTCATTCAGCTCCCCTAAGCACGGAACAGCCTCGTGGGATGCTGGCTGACTCATCACCCCGTCCTGGGGGATCTGCAGCTGGTACACCCTCATGGAAGCAACAATGGGGCTCAGCCCTGAAGAGCCCTGCCCTTAACAGCTGCCCTCAGATCCTGGGCCATGCCAAGAGGACATCCTGGTTTACTAAATCCCAGTCTCTTTGTGGAGGTATAAACCAGGGCAATTCCTTGCTGTGGCAATTTCCCTTCAGATTGAAGGAGGACAGGTCACCAGCATTTTCTGACTTGTATCTTTTGACTCCACACATTCCTCATGGGCTCCGTACCCATGTTCACAGCCCAGCCCATGGAGGAATCCCAGGCAAGGCTCTCCCAGTCCACTGGCTTGGAGCATCTTCAGCTCCAAGAAGTTCACCATTGTGATTTTGAGCTCAGTTCTGTCTACCTGCTCTCCCCTTGATTACTCTGATCTCTTATTGTCACTTGCTCATCCTTGGCTATTAGTTAGCCAAGGATGGGCAGAAATTCACCTTCCAAAAGCAAACAGACTGCCTGCTTTGCCCCCAGCAGGACAAAGCATTGCCTCAGAATGGTAACATCAATTTACTGTGATCTGTGTGAGCCCACTACACCATCACTGCTTGGAGGAGGATGGGCAGCCACACAGTGCACATCACCCACCTCTCATGGCTGACATGCTGGCTCTGGTTTCTGACAGCTCTCTGCTGAGCCTGCTGATGACTGCCTTCTTTTCCAGGAGCGCACCCTGTGCCAATGCCAGCTCCTCCTGCAGTTTCCTGGGAAAGATCAGTGCAGATCTCACAGCCATTGAGAAACCTCATTGCAGGGAGCCCATGCCCACCTTCCTGTCCTGCATTCCTGGTTAATACACACATTACTTTTATACCTGCCTTTTGGTCCCCTGGGGTCACCCTTTGGTGTAGCCACACCACTTGCTCTTACCTGGAGCCATCCAGATGGGATGGCAGATCCTCACATGCTATTTGGCATCACTTTGATACTCTATGCCCTTACGATCACTTCAGCCTAGCAAAGGGACTCGAGTCCTATCCCAGCCTAAAAAGATCTTGGGACAAGGAGCATTCGACTTCCTTAGGCTCTCCCAAGTCGTCCCTGCCCTTCTCCAAGCTTCTCTGATCACCATCAGCGAGTGCTGCTCACCCCAGACAAACACGAGACTCCATGGCAGGACAAATCTCCAGCCAAGCTCCTGATGCTGACCTGTGGGCATCACACTGAAGTCCTACAGGACACAAGCAAAAAAGGCCAATTAGTTCTTTGTAACACTTACGTGCTTGTTGCTTCTGCTACACAAATAATTTCCTTTATGTGGCAGCTCTGAGGGCTGAGGACTGTCTCTTTGGGAAACCATGTGCCTGAGAGCCCAGTTCCAAGGCCAACTGGACAATTCTTGACATCCAGTCTTGCTTGGGATTGCTTCTGTCTCAGAACAGTCCAAAGCATGCCAGTCTTGTCATTTTAGAGGGCAAAGAGCCCTTCTCCAGTGGCAAAGCCCTGTCTATTCTCCAAAACCACCAAACAATGAAATAGCTTCTGCAGGGTCTCACAGAGCTTGTCCCACAGGTGGAGTAACCTTCATTCAACATCCTCCCATTGTTTTCTACAGCAGCAAGTTCACTGTTCCATCTCCACATACATTTCATGTTAATCCAGCTAGTTCCTGGTACAGATGCATCCCATACAACCCTTACCTACCTTTCATTTTTTCCACAAGTGCTGCCTTTTCCTCCTCCAGCACCTTCTGCTGCTGAGTGGCCTCTAGCAGCCTGTCCTCTAAAGCCAAGATGGTCAGGGAATGCTGCTTGATTTGCTCCCTATATCCTGCTACTTCTTCTTGCAGTTTCTGCCTCTGTAATTCATTTTCCTCCTGGACAGCTCTGAGCTGTTGGTCCTGCTGAAGCACCTGCTGCTGTAACACTGCCTGGGAAACAAGATGTGGGAGCTTGATTGGAAGTGCTGGGGGGGTTCTTTTGGGATCACCATCGGCATCATCTCTCCTGGATGGTGGTCACAAGAATGGAGGGAAGGGAAGGACTTCAGGGATGGGGAAGTCTTCTTCTCCAGCACTGCATCCTCTACCTGCACAGGTCGGTGCAAGTACCTCTTGTGCAGTGATTTTCTTCAGCTTGTGCAAAGCTTCTCTCAGTTTTCCCTCTGTCAGTTCCTGCTTCTCTGCCCTCTTTGCTGTTGCCTACCAGAGGAAATTAGCAGTAATTAGGTGAGCCAGGAATCCACTTTTCTTTCTGCAGAGCTGCTCTCTGTGTATTTGGTGGGGATGGGGGGAACCCCTCTGTCCACTGACTTGAGGCCCTGGAGCACACCTTTTCTTCATTCCAAGAGTGAGCTGTTTTGCTTCACCTCCCATGCTCACCTCAGTCATGCTTCTAAGGTGGCTTTCCAACTCTTGGATCTTCTTTTGTTCTTCCTCCACAGATTTCTTGCACTTGTACTTCTCCTCAGTGACAGCAATTTCCAGAATCTGTGAATCAACAGCCAACAGATTCATTTCAGGAATAAAAGACCTCACCTCTAAGAAGGGAAGCAGCAGGAAGGGTCATTGCTCTGGAGCAGGGGTGGGTGATGGGAGAAAAGCCTGGCAGGACACGAGGTAACTCAGTGAAAGAGAGGGTGGGAGCACCTGGGGAAAAGTACAGCTGAGAGACTGGTAGGAGCTGCTTGGCTTTTCCTTGCCTGAATCCTTAGAAAACTGAACGGAAACCACCATTCCCAAGGTGCCAGACACAGAGGCAGACTGGAAAATGTCCTACAAGGCCACCATGGCCACCAAGATCACAACATACACGGCAAAACACCCATTCACACCCTGGCTGACACTGCATCCCACACCAGAGCCACTGGTGCAACGGCCTGGGCTTCCCTGGGACTGAGGGGGACTGCTGCCCCCCTGCTCCACAGGGATATACTTTTCCAGCCAGAAAGGAGCCAACAGGAGCCCAGCATGGGGGGGGAGGGAGGGAGGGAG
>VYXD01006639.1:20530-50015 GCA_013397195.1 Hylia prasina
GGCCTTCCTTATTTCCCTTGATTTCAGACACACAAACTGCTCCTGCCCAAACCTAGCTGTTTCACCACACACACCTGTACCTGAGAGGTGTTTTCCCTGCTTGGTGCCTATGAAAGCTGCCAGTACCTGTTCCCTCAGGGCTTTGATCTCCTCTGTTTGGGCTCCCAGCTCTCGGTTGAAGGTGAGCAGCTTCTGGGTCAGCTCAGCCTCGTTCCTCACTGCTGCCTGGGCCAGTTTCTTTGCCATGGCTGCAATCTCCTCCTGTAGGTCTCTTATCACCACCTCCTTTCTCTTTAACTCTGTTTCCAAACCCCAAAGGTGACCCATTTCCTTCTCCAGTAGCTTCTCACCCTGCTGGCAGATTCACGTGCCACTGGCCATTCTGCAGCCACAGAAACTCCAGATCAGGGGTACCAACCCATGGCCATCAGCAAGGGTCCTGCTGTCCCCAGCTTCCCACACCCTCCAGCCACCCACTGTCCCCATCCACCCGCTTTGGTGGCAGCCCCCACACCCTGCTGGGACAGAGACATCTGGCAGGATTCACCTGCTCTGCCAAGGACCAGGACAGGGAGGGCATTCCTCACTCCCTCCCCAGCATTACCTTCTCCTGCAGGAGGAGATCCTCTGTGTGAGTCCCTAGGGAAGGGGCTCTGCCCACACCACTTGCACCATCACCAGAGAAGCTGGCTGAGACTGGAAGAAAGCAATTTATCAGCATGAGAGGTGGTCCCAAGCAACAGAAATGCTCCCTGCAGCATTCTTTTCCCTTGTCCCAAAACTACTCCAAGGCCACTATTCAGGGCATGAACTCACTTCACAACCAGCAGAGAAACCTAAAAACAAGACACTTAAGAGTGAAGTCTGCATAGAAGAGAGAGTTAATTCACCTCTGGGAACCAAAACAGCCTCAAAGCAGCAGAGACACAGCAGAGAGATGCTGCCCTTATTTTTCAGCATTCCCCACCCTCTCAGAAAGGTGTGCTTTTATGTCTTCCCACATGGGAATAGCTCTGCTCGCTGCCATTAGGGTATCGGGATCCTCTGGGCTGTTTGCAAAAAGAGGAGTTTGTGCTACCCTGGCTGTGTGTGTCCCTCCCTTTGGCCTTGCTGAAGTTTTCCAGTTCAGCTGCCAGGACTGCATGGTGCTGCCTCCACTCTGCACTTTGGCACCTCACTGTTGATTTCATGTTGCTTATGACTGCTCAAACCCCCCAACCCCACAGCAGGAAAACCACAGCACTGTGCACCAGGCTGAAACATTCATGGCAAATATCCCATTCTCCAGCTGTGCTGCTCACCCAAATCCTCACCTCTGCCCTGCTCTATCACATACTTTATTTTCAGAGGACCATCAGATACAAATCTATTTAAAATGCCCTCACTCAAGGCAGCCACTTTTAAAGAGGAAAAAACACCACTTCACACAGGAGTCGGGAATAGGCGCAGGAGTCAGTGGTGCAGATAAAGTCAGTCATGGCCCTCCTGGGTCCCTCACCAGGAAAAAGGAAGAGGAAATGTCCCTCTGCAAGGGCAAGAGCATTCCCCTTGGGGTATCTCAGCTCATTTCTTCCCTGACCCAAACACCACCCAGGACCACATACAGACTTTGATCAGCTCCAGGCGACAATGACTGGCACTCAGTTGCTCAATGCTTGTCACTTTTCTGCTCCAATCAAGTTGCTCTGTGAGGACACATATGGCTGGTTCTGGCATCATGGAGTACCTGGCCTCACTGCAGAGGTCCTGCTGAAGGTGTGCATAGAGGTGGCAGTGGTGGTGCTCCTGTCCCGGGCACTTGCAGGTCGCCTCGGCAGCATCAGATGGGGCGTGTGGCCGGGGGCTCTGGGGGGCCCCCTGCCCAGGGAGTCGGGGGGAAGCTGCCACTGCAGCGAGGGCAGGCAGAGAGGAGATGCAGGAGTCCGGGCTTTGGGCTCTGCAACCATCTGGAGCTGCCCACTCCACCTTACGCGACGTTTCAAGGGGGGACAGAATATCTACTGTGGGAAAACACCATGTTATCTGCAAGATTTTAGGAAATATTTTAGCCCTGGATTCATGTGCAATGTGTCATGGAAAACCCAGGCACAGATCTCAGCAGAAGCACAATTTTAGTTTTTTCCCATTTCCATTACTCAAGGATCAGATTTTGATCAGGGCATCCAGACTATTTGCAGAAACAAAAGGAAATTATTGTGGTTTTCTGCTTTGTGAGCTTTTCCCTCTCCATCTGACTGCCCTAATTCTGCACATCATTTGCACGATCCAGCAGCACTCCTTTCACAGCTCTCCTGGCTCACACATGGTCCTACCCCATTGTTTCTCCCAGAGAAACCAAAACCTCTCATTGTACTCCTGTCTTCCCATCAGCTGCATCTCTCAGACTGGGAATTAGCACACTGTCTGCTGTCCTCCTGATGAGCAGAGCTTTCCAGGACAGTGGGGACAAGCCACCACCAAGGTCTCAGTTATAAGGGCTGCATTAAACATCTGCCAGCGTGGAGTCGCACCTGAGTTGTGGATCCTTCAAGACCCAGCTGTTAACAGAGCCCCAGACCCCAGTGCAGGCTCCCTGCTAGTCCAGCACCTGCCCTTCTCCCGGGGCACATTTCAGCTCTGCTGCTTTTGCACATGCTGCTACCCACAGTGCTGGCTCACAGCAGGATTGCACAAAATCCTTACAGCATCCCTATCTGGGCACGGCAGGATGTGATTCCCAGCTGGGTGCTGTTCCTCTGTACAGCAAGTTCCTCTAAGCCTTGAGAGGAGCAATCCCTCCCCTTGTTAGACACTTCACAGCCAAGGTGGTTCCTTCCCTGCAGGCAGCAGGGTCAGGCTTCAAAACTGCTCCTTCAAAGGAGGATCACAGAGCGAGGAAAAGGCACCCCATCGACAGGCTCTGCATCGCTGTGCAGACCCGATTCTGTGTGCATCCTGCCTTTGGGAATTCAACTGCTCACTGCTCCAGCAGGATCTAGTTTTACCTAGGCAGCATCTTGGATTCTTCAAGAGACAAAATAATAAAAATATTACTGGTGATTCTCAGTTCCTCTGTGTTTTATTCAAAACTCAGCTTCTCTCTTGTTAGCTTGCTTGGGAGGAAACATAAAATGCAAATAGAGAAAAAGGACATTTTCCAGGTCTTCCTTTGCTAATGCATCTCTGTCCCATTCTTTTCCATTTTCCTATCGAACTGCCTGAGTTTCTTCAGCAGAGGGAGCTCCAGCTTTTCATTTCTTCCTCACCCGTGACAGGAAAGATGTGTGCTAATATCTTTACAAATAATTTGAATGGTGAAGGTATGGGCGTTAACATCTTCGAAATGGGTCTTAATGTCTCTATGGACTTTGGGCAGCAGGTTTGTTGCAGAGCCCAGACAGTTTGGCTCCTGAGATAGACAAGGGTCTGCACAGGGCTGAATTTCTGAACTTTGGGGTAAACCAGTAGGTTCAAGGGGAGGATATGTGGTTCAGGGAGCCTGTACCTTCCTAGTACCTCGGCTAGTGGGGAAAGGAAGAGGGCAACATGCAGCCGGGAGTTAGGATAAAAAGAGGCTGCATCCTCCAAAACCCCGAGAGGGAGAAAACCCCATGGGCATGTGCCCCGGTGGACTCTCTTCCTTTACTTGAATAAAGATGAAGGACTCCTCTGTCTCCTTTTTGGACATAAACCTCTGGCGTTTGTGGATTTTCCTGACACCTGCCTTTGGCACCTTTTCTCAGGATCTCCCAGACGAGCCAGGAGCGAGTTTCTGCTTCTGGAGCCTTCCCTGGGCAGCAGCAGCCACCCACCCACCTTCCCCGAACACCTTTTCCTGGACATCCCCATCCACTCTTGCCTGGGCATCCTTCCATGGGCCATAGCATCCACCCTTATCTGGGCACCTATCCCTGGGCAGCAGAACCCACCCATCCTTATCTGGGCACCTTTCCCGGGCAAACCCACTCCTACCTGGGCAGCCCCATCCACCACCAGCTCGAAGGACGCTCCCACGGTGCCGAAGCTCAGGATATCCCCTGGCCTCACCCTGACAGCCGCGTTTTGGACCTGGCAGCTGTTGACAAAGGTGCCGTGGGGAGAGTTGAAGTCCTGCAGGATGAAGCTGTTGTCTGAGGCGGAGAATTCGAGGGCTGCATGACGACCTGCTACACCTGCAGACTGGGAGCAGGCAAGGGACGGGCAGGGAACGCTGCTGGAGGTACCTCCAGGTTCGTCCCTGCTTTGCCAAGCCCCTTTTCTGTCGTCAATCCGAGCATGAACTGGTACCTCCACGCTTTGCACGGAGGCCTCCAGTACATCCTCTTCCCTTCCCCCCATCCTCCACCCGTTTTAGGACGCCCAGCTGCCTCGGCCCTACCTGCAGGACGATGTCTGCCCCTCTGTGACTCCCGATGGTCGTGGTGTCGGATTTCAGCTGGAAACACCCCTCCGAGCTCTTTAGGAAAGCTCGCATTGCCCAACCCCCTCACTTGCAAGGCTTGCACCGAACAACTAAGTCCTCAATCAGCAATTTCTCTACGCGCCCCCCCCACCCCGCCCCCAACACACAACTAGAGCCACAAGTGGCTCTACCAACTCAAACACTAAAAATTGTACAAAATGACCCCAAAAGCGGCTGTGTCCCAGCTGGCAGTGTGGCTGCAGTAGCCTTGGAAACCTCGGCCACGCTGGAGCCCGTGCTGCCTGCCTTGGTGAGATTTGTTTAGGTTTTTTTTTTTTCCCCCGTCTTTTTCCAAGCAACTGTCCCGGCAGCACAACACAGCTCCTCGTCGGCATGGCCACAGCGATCCCATCAGCTGGGGACGCACGTGGGAATGTGTATCCCAAACCCCGCAGGGGCTGTGACACCTGCCAGGGCTGCCAAAGAATCTTTGCCTTCATTTTACTTATTTTTTATTTCATATCATGCTCACGACACAAACAGAATCGGGTCTTGCGACCTCAGGCAAGGGGATAAACATTACTGTCAGGTAGATGCTATCACCCATCAGTGCTTCTCCATCAATATTCCTTGATCCTAGGCTGTCATACCCCCGTTTTCAGAAGAGAAAGGAAAAAAACAAACCCACTCGCCACCAACACTCCCCAGTTTGCCCTCACTATTCCTGCAAGATTTCATCGTGCTCCTTTTTGAGGTAGAAGTAGCACATTCGGCAAATTAGTTTCTCGGCAAACTTCCACCAGTTTGAAGCCTTTCCCTTTTCACACTGTCACACTGTACTCTTGTATTAATCTCTATTGAAACTGATGTCAAATTTTACTCTAAGTGTGTATTATAAAGTTGGCTTTTCACAAATATTAAGGTGTGTGCTATGTGATTAATAACTTTGTAAGATATAAGTTTTATTTCTGTTATTAGTGAAATACTAGTGAAACTTAAGCACAGTAGTGGATATAGTATGCTTGAACGGTCTGTTTGGTTGGATAACATTCAGTAAAACACATGCTGAGGACCCTGCTGCTGACACACCAACTATCAACACCAACCCTCTGTGGAGAACATAGACCAAAGCCCAAGATGGAGAAGATAAAGAAGATGCAGCCAAGAAACACGCATGCTCTAGAAAAACAGACCCAAGGAGGAGACATGCTAAACAGTTCCTGGAATATGGAAACTAATTAGTGGAAAAGTGTTAGAAAGGGTATTTGAAGGAAACCTCTGAAATAGCAAATTGTGGACTTGGTTAAATGCCAAGTCACCTGGCCAGCTGTGATTTGCATTTTTCTATCTCCTAATTGTCTTATTATTTTTCTTGTTATTAAATCTATTTCTTAAAATTTATAAGTGAACTTCATTTTTCACATACTCTCAAGTGACTAAGCTGTACAGAGGTGTATCTGATGAAGTGTAACGGAAAATAAGTAATTCTATGAAGTTGTAATAAAGATTTTTCTTTTTGTTCCCTCTTTTTTTGGTGTGATTCACTCTTTTTTTTGTTTGTGTTTTGTGTTGTCTTTGTCTGGGTATCTCCTTACCTCTCTTTTGTTCACTCCCCTGCCCCTCTTAGTCTCTTTCCCTCTCTCAGCCATCTTTGTCTTGCTTTCTCTCCTCTTCACCTGTCTCTCTCTCTTTTCTTCTTTCCTCTTTGCTTCGCCTCTTTTATTCTCTCTTGCCTTTTGTCTCTTCTTACCTCTTCTTTCTTTCTTGTCTCTCTTCTCTCTCTTCTCTCCATCTCAGATATTCTGACTGTAATAAGTAAAGGGTTAACTTTGTTCATCAAGTCTGGTGTCCACTCAGGAAATCACAAGAATTTAGTAACTGTGGTAACAATGATAATGAAGTTTTAGTGACTGAGGTAACCATGATAGTGTAGTAACACAAGGTTATGTTGTAGGTACAATGTAGCAATAGAAAATGCTAAAGTTTGCTTAGAACATGCTGAGAAAGATCCTCCGGTGGACGCTTGCCAAGCCAAAGTCTTCCTGCGGACGCCTGAGGAAGACTCCGCAGCCTTCAGCCCGACGACCACCAGGAGGCAGATGACGACCCCCTAACAACAGCCTGCACAGCCGCAGAAACAACGCAGAAAACACTAGAGACTACGTAATGCAGGGAAACTGAACTGTATAAATATGGGGTGATGTTTTTACAGTGTGAGCTGTGGTGGAGCAAGGGTCTCCGCGGCCGCCCGGTACCGTTTTGCTCACTTTGCCGCTTGCTTAATTGGCTTGTTTAATAAATAAGTGATTCACTTTAATTGACTCACAGGTGATTGGCTTTTTTATTGCCATAACTTATAACAGTGACCTGTACCTTTTCCAAATGATAAACACACACACCAAAGTAGAGGCTGGCCACCAGCTGCAGTTGTGTAGTTCACCTGGACAGCATCTGAGCATCTCAGCAGTCAGAGGCTCAGTGAATCCTAGAATCCCTGGGTTGGAAGGGACCTGAAGTATCATCATCTATTTCCAGCCCCTCCCTCCCTGCCATGGGCAAGGACATGTTCCACTAGACAAGGTTGCTCAAAGCCTCATCTAACCTTGCCTTGAACAATTCCAGGGTTTCTCCTGTCACAGCTTCCCTGGGCAGCCTGTGCCAGTGCCTCACTACTATCACAATAAAGGATTTCTTCTCAATATCTAATGGAAACGAATCCTCTTCTATCCTGAAGACATTTCCCTTGTTTTATCACTACCTACCCTTGCAAGAAGCCCTTCTCCAACTCTATCACAGCCACATGAGGCTCTAGAAGGCCACAATAAGAAGTCCTGGAGCCTTCCCTTCTCCAGGCTAAACAACCCCAACTCTCTCATCCCCCTTCTATAGCAGAGGTGTTTCCTCCCTCAAATCATTTGCTTTCCATTCCTTCCCCTCACATTGTTCTCTCTGTGACAAGAGCAGCCAGGTAGCTGTGCTAAATTTTGATAGTTTTTGATGTCACTCAACATTAAATTATGAATTTAAGATTTGAAATGTGTTCCATTTATAGAACTCCAAAAAGGCTTCTGGCTTCAGACAAGCAACAGTGACATTCCTAAAAAATTAGCTTAAGACAAACAAGAAGAGTTGTTAATTAGAAGGTAGGATAAGTAGGGAGAAAACTTAAATTGACAGTAAATGCATTGTTACATCTAAAATTAGATATTATCTGCATTGTTAAAGCCTTTAAATTTGCTTTTCTGATGTTAATTAAAAAATATTTCTTGTATTCTGGAGATTTTTCTCCCAGGCATGTGATGCATAGGAAGAAGAGGCTGAAGAATCAAAAGAACATGATTACATAACAGATGTGGGCAAACTATTTCCTCTTCAGAAGAAAGAGGAAGTGGAAAATAAATTAAAAAAACTGAAGTTGCAATTAGCTGCGTGACTATCTACTATCTTGTGTGAAAAACTATGGAGATGTGGAAAAGCTCTGTTCCTTACAAAATTTGCTACACTTAGAAACAAGACGAGGTGAATTTCTTCTGCATAACAGTTTTTTGTCAATTGAAACTGGCAGTTCTGTAGTTTTCTATTTATGCTAGATTTAATTTTAAAGAGCAATCTTATAAATGCATACTATAAAGTTGGCTTTTTGCAAATATTAAGATGTGTGCTATATGATTAATAACTTTGTTTATTATATTAATAACTTTGTTTGCTATACAATTAAAAACTTATATTTGTTGTAAAGATATAAGTTTTTATTTCTGCTATTAGTAAAAATTAGGCATAGTGGTAGTAGTTGATATAGTAAGTTTAAACTGTCTGTTTGGTTGGGATAACATCCAGTGGGCATGTGAAGAACACCCTGCTATTGATATATCAACTATCAGCATCTGCCATCTGAAGAAAGTATGGACCACAGCCCAAACTGGAGGTGATAATAAAGACACAGCCAAGAAATAAGCATGCTCTAAAAGCCAAGTCACCTGGCCAGTCGTAACTTGCACTCTTTTGTCTCCTAATTGTCTTATTATTCTTTATTAAACCTATTTCTTAAAATTTATAAGTGAACCTCGTTTTTCACACTACTGAAAGAGTTTAAGCTGTTGCACACTCTGAGATCCTCTAAAAATGAAATCAACATAGCCCCACTCTCTGTTTAATCCAAAAAGTCCCAGACAGCTCTGTTCTCAAATAGATCATGTAAAACCACAGTCAGTGCCTCTGAAAATCAACGTGTGCAAGGTAGAAATCCACCTCTGGGCCTTTGAAAGGCAGCTTCTGCATTCTGCCAGCAATGGCACAAAAAGCACTGCAAAAACTGATTGGTGTTTCAGGTATGAGGAATAGGAGAGTGAGCACCTGGACATGCCTCCAGATCTAAAACACAGGTACAGTGCCAAAACAAGAGGCTGGTTAATGAATGAAGGAAAATCATGCACAGTGCAGTCATCTAACAGAGCAGAGCTGTCCCTGTGTCAACCAGGAGAGCAAATGAGCGCAATAACTGCTTGCTGTGATCCCTGAACAAGTTTCTCCCCATTGCCCCTTCTGTTTTAAATGCCAGCTGCCTCTGCAGAGCCCTAAGAGATTGCTTGGATGCTTGCTCTTCTGTGGCTAAATCCCATCCTCCTGCACCAAGGGGCTCAGAAGACTGGGGGAAGGAAATAAAGCAGAGGAAAACGCGTTCTGTTTCCTCATTACAAATCAAATAGTGTGACTGACATCAAAATACAAGCAAACAGATGGAGCAAGCAGAGCTTAGAGTGGGGCATGGGGAAGAGCCTGGTTGCTGTGAAACAGGAAAAAAAAATCTTGCCAGGGGAAAAATGGCGAGCAGAGAAAATTACTGCAGTGGGGGAAGATATTTTATTTAGGGCAGGCCTTCCTCATTCCCATGCTGTCTACTGCTACCTCATTGCTGTATATTCTGTTTGCAAAGACAGACTCCAGTTGCTACAAAGGGCTATGGGACATTTCTTCAGCAGCAAAAAACCCACTGGCCTCGGCCTCTCTAGCCTGCATGTGCTGACTTTCAAGGGACAGCCAATGGAATTCTACACTGTCATCCTTATCTGAAAGCACATGGAATTGAGCTTAGATTGTCAAGGAATATCTACAGTGATTCTGAGGTAAAGGTACTAATTGACAGTTTTAGTCCTCTGGCATGAACAGACCTTTCAAAAGCAAAGATGACCATCATCTGTGTGGGATTGGTCTGAGGCTGGAAATGTGAACTATCCAGCAGCACCACAGAGCTCAGAGTGCAAAACACACAATTTATACATCATGTATATGTACATACTGAAAATGATAATGGGTAATTACATGTATAAGTTCTGTTCTACTGCAGAGCTGCAGAATCCAACACATAATTTTCACCTATGCCAGCCCATCTCAATCACTGCATGGATGGGTGTCTGTGTATTTATGCACGTGACTATACAAATTCCAGGTGGTGTCAGCTGACAGCACAAGGTCTGCCTTTGGAAGTCAGAACTTGGCAGCTGTCTCTATCTCCATCTCCCTTTCATTCATTCCTTCTTTCATGACTGCTCTTCCTGTGCATGTATATGTACTGATTAACTCTGTGAAGGACTGAATTCACCTGCCAAATATCTAACTTGCTGTGACTGGAGGAGAGAGTAAGTTCCTGACACTCCCTCTCTGCTTAGGAACAGGGAGAAGCTAACAAACATGATGAGGAATAGGCTTGAACAGCATCAGGATTGGCAAACTGATTAAACCAACTCGCAACAGCTTCCTAATCCATATATATGTACAAATGCATTTTCTTCTCTCCCCTGTTCAATTCAAAAACATTCTTCCCCATTTCTCTTCCTTTCCAGTTGTCCATAACCTCAATTTTTTGAGGCTATTACCCACTAATCTGGACAAACAGTAAAGCCAGTCCAAAATATTTCCAAAAGCAGTGCTATTGCTAAGACATTAAAGAGTTAGTATGATACACTGAAATGGACAAATCTTCCATCCAGCTACATCCCTCTCTGAATACACACCATCTCATTACTGCCTTGGAGAAAATAAAATGAAGGCGTGTTAGAGCCAACGGTCACATCAATCAGAAGCTGTATATTAAAATGCCAGTAGCACTCCACTGGAAAAAAAACAATCCTGCAAGCAACCAGCTTTGCTAAGTTTTCCTGACCACTTCAGTGAGATAACATGCTTTTCCCAACTATTTCAAATCACTCCTCCTTCAAAGAAATCTGGGCTTGCTGACTGTTCACTTTTTTGAGGAGAAATTGGGGAAACCATCTAGGTGCTAGGTACCTTCTAGATGCATTCTAGACATCTCTTCTAGACTAGGTATCTTCTAAATGTGACAAAGACTAGCCTTATTTATCTTAATTTTAAGGCAGGAATGTCAAATCTATTCCTGCCCAAAAGAACTGGAAGCATCCAAACCAAATGCTGTCTTTCAGTCTAGATGTAAGCTCATTTATTGCCAAAATTCCACCCTAAAACTCTTGTTTCTTGCCCTAGAGATAAAAAAGAACCCCAAGCCCAACAACAAGCCCATCAAAATGCAGGACAAGGCTTCTGTGCTGCATGGACATCTTACTCCTCAGTTTCTCTGGTTGATTTTGCTTCGCTCAGAGAAATCTTTGCAAAGCCATGCAAAACACCCTTTGATCCCCTGTCCTTTTGTTTTGGGTGATGTCAAGCTGAAACGAATTTGAGTTTGGATTACTGTTGTTTCACAGAGAAATTTAACTCCATCTTTATTGTGTGGGACACTCACCTGGTTTCCTTCTCCTCACTTTTCAGGATTGTGAAATTATAATGCTGAAGTTTCACCAGAAGTCATGACTAAAGCTTGAAAAATAGAGGGAATATGCAAAAAGAAAATAGCAGGTTTTAAAGAGAGTTTTCAACAAAACACCATTAAACAGAAGTATCACCAAAGAGGATGAGCTGCTGCCAACACAGTACTAAATTCTGACTCAGAAAAATCCGCATTTCAGAGATAGGCAGAGCTATAACCTGGCTGCACAATAACAAATGTTCAGGTGTTGTCACTCAAGGGCGCCCTGGATTACGAAGTTACCTGATTGCTGCACATGGGCAATTACAAACGTGAGCCTTTCATACCTCTTGGACATACTGCCATACCTGCTTTTTCTTACTAAAAGCTGGCTGGAAGTTGAGTCTCAAAGCTGCATGCAGAAAAAGCCTACTAGGAAGTGCTGACATGCCCTGGAGGCACTGGGGTTGCTGGCAAGCAAGGGGAGACTTGGCAGAGGCCATAGCCCTCTAATTTAAAATTAGGCACAGAGGCTACAAAAGTAGGTCCTAATTTGCCTCTGCTGTAATAATGTCAGTGATTTCCAGTAGCCACCTGTCATTCTGCTCCAGCACTGCTCAGGAAAGACAAACAAAACGTTTCAGCTATATGATGATGAACTATGTACAAGGACATGAGATCTAACCCAATTTCAACCTGCGTGCCAAGGCACACACTCAGCTGAGCTCTGAGCTCCCTTAGCTGAAAATTAAAAGCAGAAGAAGAAACTCCTTGGGGTCAAAGTGAAAATATTTCAGGTACACCCATGTGGGGCAGACAAAAGTAGCTTTGCTACTGGCACATGTTTATCTGACCCAGTAAGAGCAATGCAGACCCACCGAGTGGCCAGCGCATTAAAAGATCATTGCACACAATTTAAATGTTTGGCTGGAATCCCCTGAATCCCAGTAAAGAATCTCTGAGGAAGGGAAAATATTCTGTTTGATGCATGTTAGGGAACTGAGGAGGGAGGGAATTGAGCCAGAGTGTTAGCACGGTTGGAGGAATTGTTCTCACTGAAGTCAGATTACTCCAACTTGTCTGTTGGCCTCTGCCTAGCAGTGCTGTGATGATGCAAAATTGCAGCTGACAGATTGGTGCTGAGAGTTTGTGTCATTGCGGTTACTGCATGTGGACATTATTCTTTCAATTTTGGTCTGTGATGCCTGTTAACATACATTACGCTTTTCCATATGGTGCTTTTTAGCCTGATGTCTAGGGCAGCTGCCTGGGCCTCTGTCCCCACGTACCCGCTCAGATCCTGGCTAATGAAAATGGATGATGGCCCCAGCTCAGTAATGGGACACAGATGGACCAAATGGCTTTTCACTTTGAAACATATTTTCACTGAAGAAAGTCTCCACAGACAGTGAACTTTTTTTCTTGTATCACTGTAAAATTCCCCCCTAATACATTGCAATCTTCAGAAAGGCGAGGAATACACAAGTTGCAAATTTTCAGTTTAACTGGATCTGCAAGGCTACAGAATAATGTCCTGGTCTAGTGCTGCTCTTCAGCTGATGGCCTTGAGGTGTTCTCCCACTTTGCCCTTCTCCCAGCTCACCTCTTCTACTCCTACTGGGAGATCTTCAGTGTGAGAAGCTGCATTTTTGGGGCAGCTTAAAAGATGGTCTGACAGGCTGCTAAATTAGTCTCAGCAGGACTGTACTGCCTCCTGAAACACAGAGAGTAATGTTAAATCAAACAACAGCTTTACTGTTACAAGAGCCACAGGAAAAGAAGCCTCCACAGCCACGCATGAGAACACAGGACTGTGGGCACTGTGCAACAAGCATCAAAACCAGGGGTTGTTTTCCCAGGACTCCTCATTCTCCAATTTATTCTTCTTATTATTATCTCCAATCCAAGAACAAACTGGCACAAGTAGAGTCCAAATTGCAGAGAAGAGTCAAACACTTCCACAGACCTTGTAGGAAACAAAGCCTGTGGAAGCCATGAGTGTCTTAGGCCAAACGTCCTGTGTCTGTTGCCAGTGTAAGTGACAGCCTGGTAGCATTTTGCAAATAGCATTTCGCAAATAGCATTTCACACACTTCCTAAGACAACTTGCTCTTGGTGGGCAGCCTGGGACATCTCACACCCACTTCCACATAGACTGGACAGGACTCAGGTGTGGCCTGCCTGGCCACAGCCATCTGGGAAGGCACACAGAATGAACTCCCCTTTAATGACTGCTCTGGTGGCCCATTTGTTCTGTGGTACACACTTCAAGAGATGGAGTTCCTTGAGCTGTGTCTGTACTCTGCACTGGGAGGTTCTCAAGGCTCATGAGGCTGCCTCTCACTTTCTAAAGTGCTCCTTGATATTTATGGTTTCTGTCCCTGTGCTAAGTATTTTCAAATAATTTGGAAATAATCCCCTTCATTGTCACTGCTAGAGCAGTGACAATGACATCTCATTTACCAGGCAGTCCATCTTCCCAGACAGGTGAAGACTAGTTAAATGTTTCTGAGGGACAGGGCAAATGTCTGTATGTGCTCATGTGAAAATGATTCTCCTTGAATCTCTCGGCCTTCATTTACAATTTCTCTTTTCAGTGCCAGCTCTGGTTTATAGGCTGTCATTCAGAAGCTGGGAAACAGAACTGACCAGCTGTCTGAACAGGGCTTCCAAAACGGGAAACATATTAACCTATCTCTGTGCCTGTGCAGATCCTGCAGCTGGTATGGGAGCTGAACACGATGGGCTGCTCTTTGCACATCAATTACACCCAGTGCATTGCTTGGGGCTGTGACTTGTCAGAAGTGGATGTATGCAGAACCAGGTGAAGACTCTCCAGGTGCAGAATTTGGACATGGCCATATCTTGTGCCCCGAGAGAGGCTCCCTGGATTGTGGTCCCTACCCTCCTCCTTGCTTCCTGATGGATCTTTGATACATGGCCTGGCACTTGGGCAAAGGTGGATCATCTCATGAAAACTCCTTCACAAAAACTGCTAGATAAATAGAAATGGAAGCAATTACTTATCTGAAAAGAAGAATATGGAGATAGAAACGTGCACTGCCACTTTCTCCTTGCAGCAATAATACTCAGTAAATTTCTATCTTATACCAATCCACAGTAACAACATAGGACTGAAAAAAATGCAAAGCTGCCTCTGACCAAATGGTTAAAGGGAGGTAGGACATTCCCTTCCCTCACTCCATGGGGGAGTATGCACCTTCTTGCACAGCACCTGGGTCACACACTATTTTGACAGTTTTACAATATAAATACAATACCATTTTTATTCTGGAATGGAGCAGAAGGTCACCAGTGCTGTTTCTTCTCAGTCATTCTGTTTCTAGCCCTCTCTGTCCCATGGAATGACAAGCTGTCTTCCAGCACTGGACAGGGTTCAGTTATCCTTTTGGAAGAGCAATCATAAGGCACTTTCCAGCCTGCTGGCTCCCAGCAGTGGGTAAATTCATCAGTTCAGAGATGAAGACAAGCACTGTTTGCAAGCCAACGTTTTAGAGCACAAAGACTGCTGTTTTCTCCCCATGGCTCTGGGCTCCTAAAGCGCAAATCCATGGCTTTTTAGGCAGCTGCAGCTCCCTGTCTGTACACCTGCACCTAAGCTTCTGGCAAGGAAGCCACCTCTCGCCATGGGACCAATTGGACTCTGACTAGATTAGCAGCACATGGCCAAGGACAAGGGCAGAGCTCTCAACAAAGAAAATGCTTTTAAGGAGATGTATCCTGACCTGTGAGCAGGGGCGTCCCTACACAGAGCCTTGTCCCAACTGGAAGGGTTAAAAGCCCCCTATAAAACATTATCATAGAAATATTCTCCCTTTCTCTATTAATTAAGCTGCTGCCCATGCTAAGTCCACCAACTAATGCAGACCAGTATACTCAGTGCTAGCTGGACAATCTCCTTTTATTCAAATATGTAAATGAAGTTACAGAGCAACCAAACAGATCTGAGGACCAACAGTGACCACATGTACCATGTGTCTAAAGTGATGGATTCTAAAGCCATCATCTGAGTGACCAAATATCTCCTGGACAATTTCTGGAACATACAAGCTAGGAGCGGGAAGCTTTTCACAATCATAAATCATTGGCTTCTTCCCCTCTTTCAAGGAGAGACTAAAATACACCAGCCAAGCACAGCCTCAGTAAAACATTTTTAAAAGCAAACTTTCCTAACTAGCAGTCCTACAATAGGAAGTAGGCCTGACCTCAAGCAAATTCAACAAGGTCTCAGCTGTAAAGATTGCTTGTAATTTATTTTCTGGTTTTACACTAAGCATTAATGGCTTTAAAACAAGAGTTCTCCAGGTCCCCAAGGTATTGCTGAAACAGAAATTCCTCATTCCCAGCTGAATGCCCTGAGCCTAGGGAAACAGTATGCTCTCTCCTCTGTCATAGCTTATTCCCTTGTGTGCTGTGGTCCTGCTAGACACCCATCATCCAGCCCAGCCAACCACTCAGAACTAAGACTCCCTCTCTGGGGAGGTGGAAGACATGCATTTGAATTGTTGGTATTTCCTTCACCTTCCAAATGCTTCCTCTGAGACTTTCTATGAGCCCTACATAATTTTCATAAGTGGGAAGTAGACATGCTGGAAGGTTTGAATCTAGACTCAAATGGCTCTCTCCAAAGCTGCTATCTTAAGGAACTTCAATACTGGCTTTTTTTTTGTTTCATCTGGCATGTCCCTCCCTTGGCTGCAAAATGAGATACAAGTCTAAAACTGACCTGCAGCTGCATCAGCTCCAAAGGTCATGGATCAGACACAGCTATTACAAGAAGGCTCACAGCCTCAGCACAGGCATTTCTGCTGTCTCTTTGCGTGGGGTATGGCTGTTCCTCAGCAGTCTGAGATACAGGCTGACAGCTCCTATAGTCTCTGCTTATATTCCCAGGCTTCTGCAAAGGGCTTACTCACAGCAGCTGAGTAACAGCAGTGAGCTGTTCTCCATTAGCTTACGTGACACAGGCCCTCTGACTCCCAGATATTCTCCGCTCTAAAGGCTGAGAGATTATTATGAAATAAAAAGCAACTTTACCCACAGTAGCTATTTTGGAGCAATGCTCTACTTCCCTGTGCTGACAGTCCCAGTTCGCTCTGTGTCTCTGGATAAGTGATTTTTTACCTACCCACACTTTATCATCTACTACCTTAGTGGTAACTCCAACTGAAATTCCTTATGAGTCCCTGAGGGAAAGCTACGCCTCTTAAATCCTTGTGGATGCAGTAGAGAGCACCTTCTGATTCCCCGTCTTCAGGCTTTTACAGCACACAGACCTGCACACTGCAGTCACCAAAAAGCACAACATCTTAGCACCCTGCCTGTTCTGACCTAGTCTACAAAAAACAGCCAACTCTCTCTTGCTCCCTGAAATCTTTCTTGTCACTGAAAATTCACCTTTTCACATTCTCTCAAACCCCTGTAAGTTCACTCAGTGTTCAGCAAAGGCAGGAAAAATGCACTGTGTCAGACATCCTCCCAAGTCACCAAACCATTTGTATTCACTATTTCCTGTGGTTGTATGTGTCTTACCTGAAGCTACTGCGACATTCTGAATGGCCAGTTAACAGCTCCTTTCACTGAGTTTTCACATAATATAAAAGCCATTTACAGCCTGCTGCTGCTGAGGGTTTTGTGAATGTAGGAGCTCAGAGAAATTACTGAAGTTAAATCTTCAAAGCCAACTTCACAGGTAAGAGTGGCTTTCAGAGCTTGGAGGACAAGGTCACTGAACAAAGACTAACAAATAGTGAACAAATATCTTATTTGACCCTTGATATCCTTTCACTCAAAAATACCCCCTATGGTAGGCAGGTCGGCAGAGACATGGTCAGAGATTTGCATAGCATCATCGTTAGAGCAAGACACAGAGCAATGACTCTCGATCAGCATCTCCCACCACCAAGCCAAGGCTTAAGGCAAATCTAACCCAAACTGCCAAGAAAGATAAACAAAAGTAGTGCTTCTGTGTCACATGGATGTTGTCAAGTTTGTTGTTATCTAAACCACTTCTTAGATGAATGTTGTCAAAACCAAGCATCCCATAGGAGTGCATCCTGTGAGCCACTACCTTAACGATGACCAAGAGCAACAGCAGAATCCACTCAAGAGCGAAGAGAAAATTCCCCTTTAGTGCAAACCCAGATACTCTTTTCCCAGTTTGTATCTACCTGGTCATATGCCATCAACCTTAAAAATAGATTTTCTTTTTAAGTAATTGGACTCACTGCTTTCCAAACACACATTTAGCGTTTCTGAGCAGACCCCAATATACTAACAATTTAAGACAAAAGAGAGCCTATGCAACCTTATGCTTCATTCTCCCTGCAGTACCAGGTTTAACCTCAATTTTCTGTGGCTGTAATTAATGCCAGAGGTGCCTCATGGACCACATATTGCTTGAGAATGACAGCCACAGGACCATGAGATAGGCAGTATTGTTGTGTTCCCACTAAATTTAACTCCATCGGTGGCAACCTGCAGGATCTTTGTAAGTCTTGTCAGATTGAAACTCTCTCCTTTGTCTGAAGCCAAAACCACACACAGTATAGTAAAACAAGAACTTCACTATAAAAGCTTGTACAAACAAGCCACCATGGAGGATACTAAATTTTAAATTAATACCTCCCTAGTTCCTCTGTCATATCTGTCCACATATAGACACACTTTAACCTCAGAGTAAATGAGATTTACTCCGTTCTCATAAGCTGCCTTGGACTACTACACATTTGTCAAGGGATAGGATATGCACACACAGGTTACCCCTGGGCATCAATATACTGTGGATTCACAGCTGAACTCATCCCCATGATAATTTCTTCACTTGTCTGCAGCGTGATAAACTAGCTTGAGGTTAAAAACATTTTAGAAAAAGAAAAAAATGAAGTCAATACCACTATTGGACCACATATGGGATTAGGGGAGGTCAGCACCGTGTGTGCTAGATGACTTTAAAAGTTTGCCTTCTGGCATATTTTTTATTTTGCAGTGTGTCTTTCTCACTTTTTAAAAAATCCAGAGATAACTTATGGGTATTTGATCTTGTTCATATATAGACATATTATTCTGAGCAGAGACAAAGTGCATCAGCTACTGTATCTAAAAAAGACATAGCAGGCTCTCACTCCCTTCTAACTTCACATATGCCATTGTAAGTCTCACAGTGCTTTTGTAAAAATTCAAATAGAAAATAAGCTCCTCCCACTGAATCTGATTTATCCTGCCACATTCCCTCACGTCTGATTTATCCTGCCACATTCGCTAAATATTATCATCAGGCAGGACCTTGCATTGCTTCAGTCTAAGCACATTGACTTAACAGGGAAACAGCAGAATCAGATCTAACTGAAACACTGATTTCAGAGCTGATAAAAGAAGCTGTCCTCATGGTGTTGGCCCCTGTCCACAGCAGGTGCGCTGGCAATTCAGACTTCCCCTTGGTGCTCAGCCAGTGCCTCAGCCTATGTTAGCAGGAACCATCTGTGGGGATGAAAGAGCAGCTCAACTTCCCAATTTACTTCCAGCCTTGAGAGCAGCCATATTCCTCTCTCCTGCGGGAAACACTAGATAATCCAGCTCACAACTTGATGAACAGGCAGGCTCTGTCTGGGGCAATCCCAATGCCCATGTACTCAGGAGTTTCTTGTTTTCACTACACAATTTCTTGAGCATTATGATAACAGACAAGATGTAATGGTGGATAATAAGGCAGTTCCTATGAGAGCACTTCTAAGGTGTTTGCCTCCTGGTTGGTCCCATCCTGCTACAGAGGCGTTAGTAATAATAATGGCCATAATTAGCTGTTATACAGTACTCGTCTCTTTATAATTTTTCTTAAGAAATGTGGGTGGCAAGAGCTTTTAAAATGGCAAGAGCCATTTTACAGACAGTGAAACCGAGGTAATGATGAAATGCAAACGCCAGCAGCAATGTGAGGCATAAAAGCAGCCCCCTGCCTCCTAGCTGGGCGCTTCAGGTAACACAGCCAGGATGCTCCATATCCTGTTACCCATATACTGAGTCGCGGAGTACCCCCAGCAAGAATCTTACTTTTCATTATGGAGTCAAAAATAAAACAAGCCACAGGACTCTAATTCCTCCTGCAAGCCAGAAACACATGGCCAGAATTTTCTATGGCAAATGAAACACTGAAAAATGCAGCATAACACAGAGCAAAGCAGCAGGCAGCCCATCGAGGTGCCAGAGCATGGTATCACTCATTACTCGGAGAGCTGGACAGTGCAAAGCGTTACCTCACCTGCCACAAAATGGGCTGGCTTGCTGATTAATCCAAAATGCTGCTGTTGAGATGAGTGACCTCCTGGTCACCGACCTCCAAAAGCAAAATATAAAGGCTCAAAACTAAGTCATTACAAATAGCTACCTTCAGTTCTCCTCAGGCCTCGGGACAGGCTCAGAGGTATACAGTTGAAGCTTCCTACTTTGTGCAGCCATTCACAGCAATGTAATACACCTCTGAAATTCAACTTCTTAGTACTAAGAATTAAAGCAAATAGAACAACTGAATTTCACACCATTTTGTTTTGCCAGTATGAGAGACCAAGGACTCAGCAGCCTTCTTCAGAGGGAAATACCTGTGAACCTGAACATGTCTATTGTCCATATCTCTGTACTACTTGTCAGTTCTAAAAATAAGGTTCAAAAATCTCATCAATAATCCCAAAGAAATAAAACTACATGCCCTGCTACTCTCCAGGCAGCAAACGGCACCCAATAGGGTGGGTAAGAAAACCCAGGTTCTGGGTTTGTTCAAGCAAGTTGAGAACACACCAAGAAATCATGAGTGAACCACAGCAGAGCCGCAGCTGTTGAACCCAGGATTACAGCCCATTTATATAATTATTTTGGTTTTGGATGCAGCCCAGAAGCACACTAGGAACTTCTCTGGAAATACCTGCTGGCAAACCAAAAGTGGGTCAAGCTATCGGCATGTCTCCCTCTCCCCCAGATGCCACCCCTGCACCCCACATCTGCACAGCATTGCCTGGGTGCTTCACTAAGCCAGCATGGGAAGGAGCACAGGGAGCTGCTCTCCCCCATGTCCAGAATCAAATCATCCTCTCCTCATTGTGACATGGCACCTTATCCTGACCAGGGGCTGACACTGAGGACCCTCCCCACGAGGCACAGCCCCAGCTGCCCAGCACCTCACTGCACACCCTCAAAGGCTGAGGAGGCAGCTGCAGCAGCTTTAGCGATGGCAGTGCCCCCTTTTGCGTGGCCCCCCTCACAGACGCAAAAGCCCTTCCCACAATGGCCATAGTCCCCCACGGCTGCTCCAGAAAATGTGTGTCCTGTCCCCTCCCTGCCCCGCCCCACCACGGCTGCCCCATAGAGAGGCACAGACACGCCCCAGAGGTGCCATGCTTTATTCTGAGGGGTGCAGGGCACAGAAAAGGAGCTGAGTGGACAAGGAAGGTGAGCTGTAGGGAAGGTGCAGGCTGGCAAGGCCAGGCTGGGCAGCACTAGCAGGAGGTGAAGGTTTTCCAGAAGAAGTTCTTGCAGGGTGCCTTGCGGTCCCGCTGTGAGAGCTGGGCAAGCTGCCCCACCACTGCCCGCTCCTCCTCCAGCTTGCCCTCCTCCTCCACATCTGGGAAGGTTGCCTCACGCCCCACATCCATGCCATCCAGCAGGCCTGCCAGCATCTTCAGGATGATGTCCTTGCGGAGTGTACTCCATTCCTGTGGGCAGAGAACAGGTAAAGTGAAGGATGGAAGCCTTGTCCACCATGGCTGTTGAGATTCAGAGCATGCAAACATCCTCCACGGGTTCCCTTCTCATTCCCGTGCCGCATCTCAGAGCTGAGAGATGGCAGAGCCATGCTGGAGCTCAGGGATCTGTGGCTGCAGTGACAACTGCTGTCTCCCATCCCTATCCAGCTCAGCCAGTTGGACCTTCATGTGCCATGTTAGAGCTGGAAAAGAGCTGCTAACAAATAAGCTTGAATTGCTGTGAAGACCCTCCCTCTGGCACTAATTAAATTTCAGTATATGCCAAGCTGCCTCTGCTGCTCTGGCTGCCCAGACTTCACCTTGGGAAGGTCAGGGAAGAGGCACAGTGTTCTGGGCAATAGTAAATTAACTTCATGGGGGGCTGTACCCCACAGTAAAATGCTGAAATGCAACAAGGAGAAGGTTGATGGGGAGAGGGATACCCCAAATATCTGAAACAAAAATGTTGCATCAGTGGAGACAGGCAATTGTACTTCAAGAACAAGAACCTGTAATTCCATAGCCCAACCTTGGGGGAAGGTGGGATGAAAAAAGAGCTTCTGAGCTCCATCCCTTTGCTGTAGCAGCACACAGGAGAACAGAACCTGTGGTTTGGAGCTTGAGGGAATTCCACCAGTGCAAGCCACGAGTTACCATGTTTCTCTTAATTTTACATCCAGCAAATCTGAGGAATTACCTCTTGCCTGAGCATTTCTGGTATCTGTCTCATTAGCAGAGACAGCTGGTACTGGCCAAGCTGAGACAGGATCTGTTCCTGTCAAACCATCTATTTCCCATGCAGATAGGAATCTTTGAAGCAAGTTTCCACGTCACTCCTCACAAATGCCCACACGTACTTCTGGGGCTGCTGTATCTATCCACTTGAGTTTACCTTACAGAAGGCTTATGGATATTTTTAATCACTTTCTTAGCTCTAGCAATTACCCTTGCTACCACACAAAAGAAACCAAGGAACAGAAAAATTCCACACTATATCTCTGGCAGAAGAAAAGCTAGCAAGCCAGTTTGTGCTCACCCTGATTCCTACTCTTATGCTGCAAGTACAGAAATGTCTTGAGCCCTTGGGAGAGGGACTGGGACGGTGGAACCCAGCTACGTGTGTCTTCTAGGTCATGTCTTTCTTGGAAGCATCTTTCCTAACTTAACTGCTTTTTGGAAATTAACTGTTCCGAGCAGAATCAGTATCTTCAGATTCAGGGGTGGGGAAGGCACAGCACAGCCTGAGTGAGGGGATATTCCTTACGCATGATTGACTGTGGCTGCCAGTGAAACCCAGCAGCTCTCCCCTGGCACTAATCCACTGCTCATATCCTTTCCACTTAGAGCTGTTCTGAAAGAGATCAAGAGATCAAGAGATTCTGGCAGCAGCGAGATCTCAGCACAGTGGTTTGGGGCAAACCTTTGGGCAGCTGCTTCATTCCCTGCACTGCTTCATTCCATCCTTCAGTGGCTCAAAGTGAACAGATCTTCCTTATGCATTGCAGTGTATTTTACGGTGGTTTGTTTAGTAAAATCCTCACATTTTTCATACTTAAAACATTTGCCTGTTACACCAGTCACCAGCAGTGACTGTTGGGATTGGTTCATCAGCATCCATGAAATTTTCAGTGTGCAGAATGCTCTATAACAGATATAATGATTCTTTTTAATTATATCAATATTTTGTAAGCAACAGTGTGTAAAAGACTAAGAGCCATTACACTTGAATTAATTTTTACCAAAGACTTATTAATCAATTTATTCCCTATAACTTGTTTCCTTTTTCCCCAGCAGCTAGTATTTGCACCAGGAATTTATTTTTTAAGACAAATGAGTTTACTTTTTAGGTACTGGACTTGTATTTGTAAGGATGTAGAACTGAAAACTTCCAGTTATACCCAGAAGGGTTAATCTCAGGCAGCTGCAGGAGCCTTGATCTCTAACGAAATGTCAGCACCTCACACTGTGTATGGTTCTGTCTTGGGGCCAGTTTTGTTAATGGGATGTGACCCCGCTCCTGAAGTACTAACACACTGATGGATGAGCTGGAGCCAATACTAAGACAGAAAAAACAACGTGGATATGCACAAAGAAGAAGTTGGCACCTGTGAAACCACCCCTGGGATCTCTCACTTTTCTGGAGTAACAGCAGCCTTATGGATATAGCCACGTGCAGCAACTAACCAGAGCTCAGAGGAACATCAGGGATGGGCAGGGAACATGCAGGTGAGAGGACTGTAGGGCAAGGGCAAGCAAAACAGGGCTTGTGATTAGGTTATGCCATGATTTCCTACCCCTTTGGCCTCTTAGGGAAATAGCACAGCAAAACAAAGTTATTATAGCACTGTAGCCATTATGATATTAGGGTTTTGCCAGGTGGTACAATAATTATATTTCCATAAGATCTGCCACTGCATAGAGCTGTGCTGGTTCAGAGCATAATTATCCTAGCAGAACTATGTCAATCTAACTCCTCATGTGAATACTACTCCAGAAGAAGCAATTTTATTTTCATGTAATTACTTCATTTACGATTCCTCTGTTACTCTCCTACTGAACCCATCTTTTAAACATTTGTCCTTCCCGTGAGTCCTATTTAAAATATTATCTCTGTCGATCGTTTTACCAATTATGTATCTTTTCTCTCCCTCCCCAGTACTTTGCTTTATTCTCTCATGCTGTACCCTTTCAATAATGTTTTCTCCATCTCCCCAGTTTTAACTAAGCTCAGACTTCACTTTTTCCAAGTCTCTCACATCTGTCCTGGTACCTTTCCTAAATCAGCTGGCCAGCAAGCCGTAGTAGCAGCCTGGGGCTTCGCAGCACGTGAAGCTTTAATGCCTTGGAATATAGAGGGGTGGAAGAGTACCATCAGGTACAGCCTACTTGTCCTTGTCCCCCTTTTCTTGGCTCTATCCTGCTTCTAACCCAAGGCATGTTGTACTCACCCTGGTGCTCTGCAGTGTCTCTTCCCCGGGCAGTGCCGTGCCTCTCACACTCCACACCAGCAGCAGCACAGACACCAGGCTGGCCACCAGCTGCATGATGCACAGGCTGTCACTAGTGCTGAGTGAGAAACACTGGGAGAGGGACCTGTTCCTGGACTCTCTTCTGCCTCAGACAATTGTTGCAGCCCCTTTTATAGCCCTCCCCCAGTCCGGTAGGTGACGCAAACAATTAAGTCTATATCAAAGGCAAATTAGGCTTTGGAGAGATTGTTAACATTTGGCTGCTTGAGTGGGATACTTTATTGCCTCTGGGCTTTCCACATGCCAGACCTGCAGAGGCTAAGGAAGCAAAGGTCTTGGACTGTCCAGTAACAGGCTTTTTTCTTCATGTCACAAAATTGTAGGCTCTATATCTGTGCCTCTTCTACTCAGCTGAATTCTGTTTGGGAGATAATGATGGACAGAAGAGGCCATCAGCTCACACAAACCTCCGGCCAATGCTAGATGATTCAGAGGGAAGCAGTAAAACTTTTGGCCACCAGTACTTATATATGATTGATTGATTGAAGTGGAAACAAATGAGACTGAAAGTCCTTCCCCAGAAATTTTTCCCTGCCCAGCACAGGAGCTGTAACTGCTGGAGCAGGGCACGACGTCTGAAGGAACACTGCACCCACGGCATTAAAGCCAGCAAAAACAATTACTAAGTAGGAATAGGTACTCACCCAGTCCAACGACCGAATCTTTGTGGCACATCCTTAAGGGGTGACCTCACTCTGGGGAGGAATCTCCACATAGCCCCTGAGCACTGGAGTCAGATGCTACACAACCAGAGGACGACAAGGGGTAAACAAAGCTTTTTGGACACTGCCTTCAGAGCGGTTCCACAAAATGTCCATCAATGTGGATCTTTTAATTAAGACAGCTTATACATATGCTTGCAATAGGCTTTCTTATGTTATGTCCTCAAATACTTCTGCTTTAATATATTTTTATATTAGAATGTTAAAACGAGCTTTCACAGGAGCTCTGCTCCCTGCCATGCCTCAAGTCCTAAGGAAGAGCTGGATATGCTCACACCGATCCCAGCTGAGGCAGCTCCCATGTAGGGAGGGAGCTGCTGCAGAGCAGCAGAGATGAACAGCTGCAGGAATTCAGGCAGGAAAAACTCTGTGCCTCGCACCCAGCCCGGTTCCTCACTGAGAGGCTAAGTCCTGCTCTTACCAGCAGAAACTCCAAGACTCGGCATGGCCCCTCCTCGCCCCGGGGCGCTGCAACCGTCAGCTTGAAATCAGAAAGAGTTGACTTGGTGACAGCACAGCACTAGATGGAAGACATTGGGAGACTCAATGGAATCCCCCCATCCCTTGCTCAGGACAGCTCTTTCCTGGCACAGCTGCCTTTGGCAAGGCAGGAATAGGGCGGCCGAAGGAAAGCGACCCCCGTGTTCTGCCCCACGGGGCGCGCTCTTCGCGGATACGAGGGTGGACAGGGGTGGAACCGCAGTCCGCGGCGCCCCACCTGTCCCGAGGTCCCGCCCCTGCGGGTACCGCCCGCAGCTCCCGCTACATCATCTCCCACAGCTGCCGCTCTCCCCGCCCCTGCGAGCGCCGTCCGCAGTTCCCACTCCGTCGCTGGCAGAGCCCCCGCGCTCCCCGCGCCCCGGTGACTTGCCTCGGATCTCCCGCGGGGTCCTCGGCGCGCTCTGCGCGGCGCGGCCGGGACAGAACCGACCCCGCCGCTGCCTGCTGCTGGCTGAACAGGTGCCGCTGATTTATCTGTAAGGTCCTGGTTTGTTCACCGCTTCTCCCAGCTTGTTCAGTAGCTGAAATCCCAGTTGTGCAGTGCTCCACTGGAACTTCTGGGTTAATGTTAAGTCTTGCCAGATGATTTTTACAAGGTTAAATTACAGTGAATTTATACCACAGAATATTTGCCAAGATACAATCATACAGGAATGACCTTGGCAGAAGGGTTCCTGTGAAAAACAGCAGAAGGAAAATAGCTATGAGCAGAAACAGTGAGGAATTGCTGCTGGCTCCCAGTGTCCTGTTTATTTCAAGCAGGTTTTCTGCCAAATTGAAAGGCAGTTTGTTTGCCTCTATGGAAGGAACGTGCATCCTACCGAAGGACAAAGTGTGGAGATAGTGGCAAGTGGGAGGAAGGACCATTTTAAATCTCCCTCTGAAATCCCCATGGTGGGTCTGTGCTGCCCAAAATACAAAAAAATGAAATCCTGGAGTTCCTGTTCATTCACCTGTTGAGCCTTGTAGAGACATGCTGGACATGAAATTCCAGGGAAGCTGCACTTGCAGTAGCAATGTGAGTGAGAAGCAGTGGAAGCTGTTCACTGTCTCCTTGTTCCCCATCTTTACCTCAGTCCTCTGGAGTTCCAGGTCACCAGACATCACCTTTGCTTTTCCAATTACTGAGGGTTTCTAAATATGGTGGCTGTCTTTGCTGCAGTTGGAATTTATTTCTGTTTCAGCAAGTGTCTCATTGCATAATCTGCAATTTAACTGTTCTCATGCACAGTTAATTGCAGTGGAAGAAAGCAAAGAAAGGAAGTCAAGAGACTCAACTAGGATGCCCCAGCCCCCTGCCAAGCACAGGTTACAAAACACTGAACCCCGAGGTCACAAAAAACTTAAAAGCTCATGTTGCAAAATACCAGCCTACAAAAATATCCAAAAAACTCAGGTTACAAAAAAACTAGGTTCCAAAACACCAGGATAACCTAGCTTCAAAATAATAGAAAACCAAATTTCAAAATACCAGAAGACCAGGTTTCGAAGTATCAGATTCAAAATACCAGAACACCAAGTTCAAAAATACCAAAGTAACCTAGTTTCAAAGTACCAGAACAACAAACTCAAAAATACCAAAATAATTCCATTTCAAAATACCAGAATATCAAGTTCCAAAATATCAAAATGACCCAATTTCAAAATATCAAATACCAAAACACCAATTTTTAGATGTCTTATATGGACAGGATTCCAAATCCCAAAAAAATGCAGTATTGCCAAAATGGGATCTCTGCAACCCAAATGATTATTTTCCTCTGAAAAGCTTTCCCCCAATGACCATCAATACATGTATTTATTTGAATCGTACAGCAAGCTGTAGTAAAAGTTTTACTTTAAAAGCAAACACAGTAGTTTAGATGGAGTCTGTGAGAACCGGCATTTGGGAACAAAAGATGGAGTGAATCTGTTTCCGGGATGCACACAGAAAGTCTATGTAGCAGGTAAAGGGAGTACTTATAAACTATTTCACTGAAATTCAGGGTGGACCAGCAATTGGGGGTGCTCAGGTTTGGCTCAGGCCTGTCAGGATTAGCCATAAACAACCCGGCCAAACCCCTGACCCCTCAAGGGATGTGTCACAGACTTCAACAGAGACACAACTCAGTGAGGGTTTACAAGGAAAAATCACTGCTATTTGCTTACAATCTGGGGAGAAGTTCCTCAATAATTACAAGCCTAGGACATAGGGAATTTTGGAGGCAGAATCCAAATTTTGGCCACGGGCACCCGGACAAAATGACAGTTCTTTTCCACAGATAGAAAAGTCCGGCACCCCGGCGTTTCAGGGGCAGACAAAGGGTCACGCAGGGGAAAAAAATTGGAAGGAACGACCAGCAGGTCCTTTCTCTACCTCACCCCCTACTCCAAGACATAGCAGCTCCAGGTGTGACCAGCTCCCTTCAGAGGATTACCTAGGCACACCTGTGCAGGGAGCTGCTAGTCCAGAGGAGCCAACAGGGGCATCCCAAGTTTCCCTTCAGGAATAACAGTTGGAACATCTAGCAGGGGCTGGAGAGCAGCTGGCTGTGCCTGGGCCCTGAGAATTGTTTCAAGAGAGTGTCGAGGTAAAAGCTCTCCTGCCAAGGGGGAATACCCGAGCAAGTGGGTCAGTATGCAGGGTCCCAAAGGGGGTGATTTTTCAGATGATTTGGGGTGATTAGGAAGGTTTTTGAGGCAATTTTGAGATGATTTTGGGGTGATTTTTGGCGCAGATTTTGGGGATTTTAGGGGGTGCCAAAGCCAGATTTGCAGTGATTTTGGGGTGATTTTGGAGCAATTCTGGTTGGTTTTAGGGTGTGCTGAAGCCGATTTTGAGGTGATTTTGGAGCGATTTTAGGGTGTTTTTGGAGCTATTTTTGGGGGATACTGAGGGTGCCCAAGCCGGTTTGGAGGTGATCTGGGGGAAATTTTGGGGTGGGTTTTGGGGTGGCCAAAGCCAGTTCTGATGTGATTTGGTGGTGATTTTGGAGCCATTTTGGGGTGTTTCTGAGTGGCGCTGAAGCTGGTGTTTCAGATGATTTGGGGTGATTAAGAAGGTTTTTCAGGCGATTTTGAGGTGATTTTTGGCGTGATTTTGGGGTGATTTTTCGTGCAGATTTTGGGCACGCCAAAGCCAGATTTGGGGTGATTTTGGAGCAATTTTGGGTTGATTTTATATGGTGTGCTGAAGCCAATTTTGAGGTGATTTTGGAGCAATTTTGGGGTGTTTTAGGATGGTTTTGGGGGGATATTAGAGGTGCTCAAGCCAGTTAGGAGGTGATTTGGGTCAGATTTTGGGGTGGGTTTTGGGGATTTTAGGGGGTGCCAAAGCCAGATTTGGAGTGATTTGGGGTGATTTTGAGCAATTTTGGGGTCATTTTAGGGTGTGCTGAAGTCGATTTTGAGGTGATTTCGGGGAGACTTTTGGGTGATCATGGGGGATTTTGAGGGTGCCCAAGCTGGTTTGGGGGTGATCTACGGAGATTTTGGGGTGGTTTTTGGGGCTGCCAAAGCCAGTTCTGATGTGATTTGGGGTTGATTTTGGAGCCATTTTAGGGTGATTCTGGGTGGCACAGAAGCTGGTTTTTCAGGTGACTTGGGGTGATTAAGAAGGTTTTTCAGGCGATTTTGGGGTGATTTTTGGTGCAGATTTTGGGGGTTTTAGGGGGTGCCAAAGTTGGATTTGGCGTGATTTTAGGGTGATTTTAGTGCAATTTTGGACTCATTTTAGGGGTTGCTGAAGCCGATTTTGAGGTGATTTTGGAGCGATTTTAGGGTGTTTTTGGAGCTATTTTTGGGGGATACTGAGGGTGCCCAAGCTGGTTTGGAGGTGATCTGGGGGGAAATTTTGGGGTAGATTTTGGGGATTTTAGGGCGTGCCGAAGCCAGATTTGGAGTGATTTTGGGGTGATTTTGAGCAAATTTGGGGTCATTTTAGGGTGTGCTGAAGTGGATTTTGAGGTGATTTTGGAGTGATTTCGGGGAGACTTTTGGGTGATCATGGGGGGTTTTGAGGGTGCCCAAACTGGTTTGGGGGTGATCCAGGGGAGATTTTGGGCTGGGTTTTGGGACAGATTTTGGGGTGGTTTTTGGGGCTGCCAAAGCCAGTTCTGATGTGATTTGGTGGTGATTTTGGAGCCATTTTAGGGTGATTCTGGGTGGCACTGAAGCTGATTTTCAGGTGATTTGGGGTGATTAGGAAGGTTTTCCAGGCAACTTCGGGGTGATTTTTGGTGCAGATTTTGGGGATTTTAGGGGGTGCCAAAGCCAGTTTTGCAGTGATTTTGGGGTGATTTTGAACAATTTTGGACTCATTTTAGGGTGTGCTGAAGCCGATTTTGAGGTGATTTTGGAGC
>VYXD01006651.1:365-41167 GCA_013397195.1 Hylia prasina
CTGCCGCTGCGCCCCGGCCGCCCGCGGCCGGCACCCGGCAGCCGGCACCGGCGGCGGGCATCGCCCTCACCCAAAATGCGGCCGCCGACAAGGGCTCCGGCGGAGGTGCATCCTCCCCCTGATTTACTGCCGACGCTGGAGGAATAATAAGGAGACTTGTGCAGCAGCCGCGCGCTATTTTGGGCGCTTTCAAAAATAACGCCTTGCACTTTTCGGGGAGGGGGAGGTCCGGTCCTCGGGGGTTCCGCCAGGTGCTGCTGGGGTTGGGTGGTGGGCGCCGGGGGACCGGGGAGAGCTTGTCTGTGGCTCTTGCCCTCATCCTCTGCGCAGAACAGACCTGGGGCAGAGGCAGAACAGCTGGACACCAGTAAGGAAAGTGCGGGTCCTGCGGGAGAGAGGCTGCCCTCCGCCGCGGCCGGCGAGGGGATCCCCGAGGAGATGGTCTGAAGCCAGACAGCGTGGAGCCAGGCTCCTGCGCTCCCGAAATACGGGGTGCATTCGGTATGGACGCATTCCTTGTGGTGGGCCTCCGTTTGTTTACAGCCCACAAAGTAAAACTAGTCTCAGATGTGCCACCTGCTTGAATAGTCTCCGTCGGTGCCCTGTATTCCCAAAGACAAACATAATCTTTTATTTTCTGTCCTTGGTTCAGAAAACAGTGGAAACTGAAGGCCCTTGTTATTTCATGGGATTGCCCAGGATAGACTTCACCTGCAAGGAGGTCTTTTAGCAAAAGAACATTACACAACATAGACCTGTTCCAGGCCTAAGTGTACTGGGAAAGAGGGAGGATGGAGGATTGTGATCAGAGGTAAATATGATACTTTTAAAACTGTGTATACATATATGTATATATGTGGTTTGAGGCCAAGTATAAAACAGCAAAGAAGACAATCTTAATTATAGTAATCCTAAATTTTTTCAGACTGCACAGCCTCTCTAAAGTCATTCTGTCCTAAAGGCAAAAACTGACAAAGTAAATTCTGAATTTTTGATAGTTTGGCATATTATTATTATATATCTCTTAAAACAACTCTAAAGTCTCAATGCATTTGTTTGTTAATCCCAGTAATGATCAATGACCCAGCTTTGTCTTACTTTTATATATGTTCCCTTCTTCCAACTTTGGCCCAAATTACTAGAAGAGAAATAATAATTGATACTAATAGGCACCCAGTAATAAATATCAGTTGAACATCAATAGAAATAAATGCAAATGACAAGACTAAGTACAACCTTTTAGGTATTATTGATGCATTCTGCATTACCCTATGATCCCCATGGTGGGGACAGCATTGCACTGGACACGGGACAGAGATGGTCCATCTCTGACAGGACTTCCTAGCCTCAGCTCCTGGTCAGTAGAGTATTTACTTCACTATGTGTGTTAAAATATTTAAGAACCAAGCTTGACAACTCTGCTCCCTTAATGTATGCCCATGTTTAAACAGTTCAGGCTATCAGGCTTTTGCCATACTATCTTGACAGTTTCTGTCTATTTAATTTTTTTTTTTTTCATAGCAGTAAAGTGGGGCTCACAATTAAGTATTTGCAGGACTGGTTCCTAAGCAAAATACATTGTAGTTGTTTTATGATAAGCAATGATAAGACTGCTCACACCTCTTCAGCTCAAATGGCATTGCATATAGGCTGCAGTTTTCATCAATAAACATATGTTCATTAGAAACTAATTACAGAAAACAGTATTAACCTAATTGTAATAATTAGTGATAACATACATTTTAACTCTTCTAAAACACAGACGCAAAAAATAGTAAAAGATGAGAAAATTCCTACTTTCCACCAGTGAACTCTTAGTTGAGGAAATTTATGTGTTAGAAACAAAGAATAAACTGTAACTGAAGTCATTCATCACTTTTTTGAAAATTATTTCCCAATGTTCCCAGTGTTCAATGTTGTTGAAATGTTTTAAGTCAGACAGTTGCCAAAGAACTAGATTATTCTATTGTAGCATTAAATTAGCTGGGCTCTGCAGAAGATACTCAAAGAATGGTGCAATTTGGTGTTATTTCAGATTCTTTACAATGCTTGACCTGTACTGATTATTCTTCAGATGATATTGATGTTTTGGGGGATGGTATAACATACCCTGTTAAGAAAATACATTTCTAAGAGTACAACTGAACTAGTTATCTGCCATTATTTTATTTATGTTTGAAAGACTTTGTCTCTTTCCTCTGAAAATCTTAAAGGGAAACATAGTCATGTATGTGACTATGATATAAGAGTGTAGCCCCTTACAGAAAATGATGACACAGGTGGAAAAGCTCCTTGAAGGATGTATATTGGAAGTAGTAGTTGAAACCAAGGATTTGAAACAGCACATAGCTGCTTTATTGGATCAAACTGATAACTCTTTGATTAAAATAAAAGGACCTATGAAATTAATAAAGGTACCCTCTGTTCTCTGTCTCTTCTTCAATCCTTGCCCTAATCATAGTGTGTCAGCTCATGATGTATAATAAACCCATTATTTTGTCAATAAGAATTTATTGAGTAAAAATAGATTAAACATTATTCACATATGCTCTTTAAACATTAGTTCTGTTGCCATTTTATTTAATACTAGAATTCCATCTGCATTCCAAAGGCAGAGAATTTCGAACACTTGTTTTCTATATGTAAGTATGGCATTTAATATGATTTTGGCAGTATGTTTAATGACAGATTTTGGAGTAGCTAAATTTGGTCTCTCTCTGAGTATTCTTGTAACTCGTTGAATAGGTGTTTGTGCAGTAGCCAAATACTGATTATTTTTCTAAGAACATGTGCATGAACATCCATATACATGGCTTCCAAAATCCAAATCTTGAGTACCATTTAAGGGGGTTGAGAGCAAAGTAATGTACATTATCCATTCAGTTTGCATCTTGGGTTTGTGTGATCTAGCAGCTCCTCAGCAAGTATCTACCTAAACCGAGAAAAAGAGAATCAGTATTTGCATTTTACCAAATACTTTGACATTTCTGGTATCTTGATTTCTACGATTCAGATGAACATGCCTTAAAGATGGCCTTGTTAATCAAAAATAGCTTGCATGGGACTTTTTATCACATTTCTAGTAACCTGTGCAGCTCATTGTGTGACCTTTCTCACCAGTGACAGTCATCAGTCTGTCATGTGATTCTTCCCCAACCTGGAGGACAGGGAAGAGGGTTGGAGGGCAATCACTGGGAAAAAGAAAATATTGTATATGTTATGTAAGCCAGGAAAATGGAAGTGTGGAATCTTTAAGAAGTTGGGAATAAAGAGAGAATGGTGCTCATTTACCAATTGAAGCAAGCAAATTGCAGTCCATGGTGATTCCAGTTCCTCTCAAGGGTACTGCCTCCCTGTCCAAAGAACTTGATGTCCACACTGATTTTCAGAAATAATGATTGACGTATTATCAATAGAATCAACTGGTTTTGCCACTAATCCCAGCATAATTATCGAAGTCGATTCAAATGTCACGCTAAACTGGAGAGCCAGTAATACTTCCTAGCTTGCAGATCTGTGTGCCTGCCTGGCTGCATCCCAGCTCCCTACCAGACTGAGACTTGGGTGGGCAACAGTCTTTTTTTCCTGGGAAGGAAACTTGAGCATGAGTACTCGAAAGAAACTGCAGTGTTTTCCAGAGAGGTTTCAGCCCAATGTGCCCTGGATTCACTGTAGGTGCAGCCTGGGAGAGCTTGTTTCTGGAGACATTGATGAATCCTTCAAAAATTCCTGCGTTCACAAAGTTGCAAGACTACAGAGTTTTCCAAAGAAATTCGAAGGCAGATAGGGAAGTTATGGGATTGCCAGTTCAGAGTCCAGAGCCATGTTGCATATAAAGAGTTTGGGGAGCATTGGACCAGAATAATGAGCTGTAAAAGCAGAAAAAGTAATTTGCAAGACTGAGTCAAATGCAAATTAGAATATTGATGAGGACTCTTCAGCCAGAAGAAGGCCAACGTTAGAAGCTTGGACATGTGAGTTGGACATTAGGGAAGGGCTTGGAGCACTGGCAGATCTTAATGAGTTGAAGGAAGCAGGAGGTGGCCCCAGAGACAAGAGGTAAGAAGATACAGCAGAGATTGTGCGGTCTGGAATGGATGATAGGCCAAAAGAAACCAGTAAGAATAAAGGTCCTGAGGGAGAGGAAAGGAGGGGGTAGTAGGAAAAGAGACACACCACAGGGGAGGACAAGTGGTACGGAAAGGAGCAGACAGAGTGTGAGTGGGTCAAGAAGGAAAAGGGGAAGAAGGGAGGGAACCTGTGCAGGCAAAGCTGGAAGTAACAGGAGATTTGCAGTCTTTAAAAATGGAGTTTCCTAGACATGGTTTTAAGGGATAATAATGAGCAATATCATGGTTATGAGTATGAGGGTAACCACCACATGGCTCTTTTTGGCACAGAACTGTAATCATACATGCTCTTTCCTAAAGTATGTGGGCACACTCTGCATATAAGGGCCATTATCATTTCCCATAGTGGGCAGCTTTGAATCCATGAGATTATAACAGCCTTGTGGCAGAGCATTACGCTGGACATTGTGTTCAGGCTGGATACTCCAGACCTGTCATCCAAAAGCTAGTAGTCACTCTGAGAGCTAAGGCTGTATTTTTAATATGCACAAAGAAGGCAAGTTGATGAGGCAGCACAGAATAAACATCACTCTCGGGAACAGAAGCTGAATGAGAAAGGGTTGCAGTCTTCACTTCTTAGATGGAAAACAATTCTGTTGAAATAGGCAACAAAAGCAGGGGTTATTTTAATAATTGTTTGTAGAATTTTTAGATCTGTAACTGCTGCTGAAAAATATATGGAAGTGAATAAATAGCTCATCCTGTGAGTTTGCTTGGATGGCAAAGCCTGACAGCATGGGGAAAAGAGGAGGAAGTCCCATCCAAGGTCCTTAAAACACAATGGCAGGGTGAAAACTTGCTCTCCCTGGAGAGCAATAGAACAGTTTTCAGAGCAACATGTGTCAGACTTAGTGACTCACAGCCACATGTGGACATTCCTAGTAAAATATAAATTGGTCCAGCAGCAGATGAAGAGGAAAGAATCCCAAATATTACTTGTATTAGACATAAGAGCAAATGACTCAAAGTATGCCTGCAGACTCTTTCATTATTTTCAAATCTTTTTATCTATTAGTGTGTTCAAACAAGTAAATAATGCCATTTTTTCTTTATTTTTTAGTACTGGTGGTGTCAGATTGCGTATACCAGGCAATACATGCTTGGTGTATGTGGGATAATGCAGAGGTTTTCTCTGAGCAAACAGATCTCTCCTTGTAGAGGCTGATGCCCATAGTTAAAGGCAGTAGAAGGAAACCAGAAATGCAGCAAACATTGAACAAAGTGGTTTTGGACGTTGATAAGAGGTTTTCCTTACCTGAGAATTCAGAATTAGGATTGCAGCAGAACAAATATCCACTAGGCCTGCCAATCGTGACTGCAATTAAAGCAACAGACAAAGCATCTCCTGTTTGCTGTTAGGTCCAACAACCCATGTAGAACAACAAGAAGTGAGTCCTTTATAACATTTTTCCAGTGATGTTGTGTCATGTGGATGCACAGCAATAGCATTCCCCTCTTTGATGAGCAACAGAGAATATTAATGGGGCCTGCTTCTGCGACTGACAACGAATGGATTATTCAGAATCTGAGAAATTTATATTCCATTGCCAATGATCCTGAGTCATCAGGCTTTGTGGAGTCAACTCATACATTTCCTGTTCTGGCATAGTGGGCATTGTGCTCTCATTGATCTATGTATGTAAGTGAATATGTAAATGTAAATGTAAATGTAAATAGTAGCTTCAGTCAGTAAAAGGGAGTTTTTGTTCTGGACTTTTAAGCTACGTGCTAACCCCTCATGCTAGGAAATCAATCTGCCAAAATCTCGTTTATTATCTAGAAAACAATGACAAGTGTGAACTAATATTCTTAGTAAAATAATTACACACAATGTAAGCGGTGGGAGTACCTGTTTGCTGCAGAATTCAGGATTCGACAAACACGTTTCAATGGAGAACTCAGTCTCCTGGCTACCACAACAAAGCAGGCAGGATATTCTTCTTGCTTTGAGCACAGAACTGTATACGTTAGTAGTCTGTGCAGTCATGCCTATTTGTGGAAGAACCAAGTCATGTTGGTTTACATTTGCAGTTTCCCACAACATGATTTGATTTCAATATCCACTGATAACAGAACTGATACATGCTCTTAAGCGTTCAAGAGGAACTGAACTTCAGAAAAAATACTTTTGCTGAAACTAGTTCATTTTCACATGTTCCAAGATAAGCTTCACGTGACACTTTCCATCAAGCCCTCCTAGCTTCTTACCCCCTGGGGAATTCTTGCAAATCGAAATCCTCTGTGCCTTAAATTTTAGAAAAAAAATGATGCAGCATGGGAACGTCAACTGTATAATCATTAATATCGTTATAGTGCTGTACTTGGAAACATATATACCCTTCTTTAAATAACTTCCAAATAATTAAACTGGACAAATTAAGTTTAAACTGAAGGACTTTTAGATTTGCAGTGCACAAATACTGCATTTGGGAGTGTTGATGAGTTCTCAGGGAACATTTAAAAGTTCCAAGCAAAAACAGAAGGACTTTAGGGTCATTGGCTAAAAGTGGGTGATGAGCCTTTCTGACTCCAAAGCGTAAGTACGTGTCTTGCCCTCTCACCAGTCATCCAGGGAGGCATGGATGTAAATAGCAATTTCATAAATATATTTGTTCATCCTGAAAGCACCATGCATATTCTTCACCTTACAGCAATAATGACAGTGATGGTGTGTAAGTGTACTGCGTCTCGCCTGGGGCTGTTATCAATGGCTAACTTATGGCATCTCTCTTATGTGCTGAGTTTGGAACTAAGGCTATGTAGAAAGCCAGTGGTGTGAAGAATGTCCTTCAGACTGGGACGCAAACATGTACATGAAAGGTTTATTGCTTTTATTAAATGTACAGTGAATTCAGATATGCACCTTACATTACAGCCTATGTGAATATCTGAATTGCAATTCTCAGTTCAGAAAATTTTTTCAAAAACTGTCTCCTACATTATGATTATATCTTTCCATTAATAATATTTCTGACTTCTCCTGTTTTGGATGAGATAGTAGTTGTGGGCATCAACCCAATGAAAAGGAGATATATCTTAATGAGCTATATCTTAATATGTATTTATTTATATTAAACTATTTAATCTTTTGGTAACTAGTAGGGTTGTTCTTCTCTATGGAATGTAAGCCAACTTTCAGCTGGGAACAAATAATTGCATTATATAAGCACACATAAAAATAGACTGACCCACATCTATAACAACAGGATCATATTATAATAAAATGCTATTTCTTGTACAATTTCCTGAAGGCAGAAAGCACCTATATAAATGGACTTGTATAAGGAAAGCCATGTTATATTTGGTCTATATGCTGGTTTACATTCACGTGAGCCAAAACATGAACTGTTTCTCTTTTGGTGCAAGTTTGTTCTGTAGTGAAGATGGGTGTTCAGGCCTGGGTATCATGATTTGAATTAGTATGAGAAGATTCATATAAGATGACATAGTCTGAGAAGAAGAAGCTGCATGCAAAAAATACTGTGCAAAGTTAAGAATTTTTTTATTTCTGGAATAGGCCCCAGTGCTGTAGAATTTTGTTCAGGTTACTACGACCCATCAGAATACAGCTCTACTGAGCACAGTTCTGCACACATTGGGGAATCAGCAGCTGCAGATTTAAATAGGATAAGAAACATTATATAAACTTACTGTACATGCTGCTTCTCCTGTTGTAGTAGCTAATATGTCAAGACATGCTTATAGAAACAGACACATGCATATGTGCACGGCAGACAAGGTAGGTGCTCAGCTGGAATTCAAACCAATGTGTATTTACAACTGCTGTGCTTTCTTGCACAGCTTGCAAATTCACAAGCTGACATGGTATATTCCAAATATTTTAAGTTGTAGTTCTCTTCAAAGCTAAAAGATGGAAGCATAACATGATAATTGTGAATATTTAATACTTTACAATTCTCAAATACTAGTTTTATCAAGCAATATCTGTTCCTAAACCAACAGACTGTGTACAACAAGAGCACCTTTCTTTAACTACAGCTGGCATTACTGGTGCTCAAAGCCAACTTACAAATCCTTAATGCTTAGTTAACTCAGAATTAGTTTTCTTTATATTAAGAGCATGATGTACTCCAAAGTAATGAATATTTCCATGCCAATTTCTATTTTAAATTCTTAATTTTATTGTCTATAGCATTTATTTATTTATTAATGCCACAAGAATTCTTTCATAACAGAGCAATTTTCCCCACTATTCTTTCACCGCTGCTCCCTAATATTCTAATAAGTGAAAAAAATGTTTGTAGGAGGTGAGTGTGGAAAATTCTAGCCTAAAACACTTCTTTAATGAGTCACTGAAAATAGGGAATTAGAATGAAAACCATTTCTAACCTTCTTGCATTTGCCTCCTTCTAGCTCAAACATAGACTTCACAATATGAAGGGGATGTGTATGTTTCTGCAGCCTAGACCTGGTTGCTTAACCAATAACACATAAATCTAATGAGCCAAGTACAGCATAGAAAATGCAAAAACTGGGATTTTTTTACACTGCTTAGCTTCTCTGCATTAACACAGAAGTAAAAGTAGCCACTTGAGGCAAACTTAGGCTCTAGTTGCTACCTGAGCTTAGCTGAGTTTCATTTCAGTGTGCATTGACTCAAACTTATTTCAGCTGACTGTTAACAAGAGCAGAACCCAAGAATTTTCCATGATGCAGAACCCAGTTCTCTTAAAACTATACAAGAGCCCAAGGTAATCTTGCACTGGTTATTGAAGAACCATCCAAACAATATTTTTCTTGCTTCTGTTCCAAAGTGAACCGAATTAAAAAAAAGAATTTTACATCAGAAATTTGCAGTAGTTTAAGATCAGTAAGATATTTAGGTCAATTCTGCATAACAACTGGTCATTAGTATTGCTAGCACATATGATCATATAGATGGGGAAATCATGCCAGTATTCCAGGTGCTTAGTGAGTTAGATAGCAATGCTGATGTTTTAAAGTAAGTGCAACACTACAGTCAGTAGGGCACTGATCCATCAAAGAATGTGACTGCTGTATTCTCTGTATCTGTGTGAGATTGCAACAGTGTGGGTTTTATGTGGCTTTTACAATTAAAATAAAATTCAGAAGATAAAATGCACTTCTAAATCCACTCAGTGACTGGTCAGTCAAAAGCCCACAGAGATCAATAGGGCAGTAATTTACAATGGGAACTGGGCTCAAAAACCTTTATATCATTTTGAAAATTTTGCCCAAGTCTAAAAACAATCGATTTTTTTTCTGGAGCCAAAATGTCATGTTAGTGGATCATCCTGAAACTTCAGGATGTGAAGATATCTCTGACATTGTGAATGTTAAGAAAAAGAAAAGTCATTGTGTTTTACATATGCTTGGCATCAGGAAGGACTGATCTCTGAGACCAAATATAAGCTATGTGAATTGAAGCAATTAAACAAAGTCACAGTAGTGTTTATACAAAAGTGTTGAGTGTAGCCCTCTCCACACACCACAGTGAGCAATAGAGATCTGGTCTTACACAGATCTTTCCTATTAGACTTCTTATCAATAGCTTTGTGACACCTTAACTAACAACTTCATGAAAGGAAATATTTCAAAAACTGACCTGTAAGCCAAGTAAGAATCCTACTGACAGATTCACCTTACCAAGGCATACCATTCACTGCACTGATTTAAAATTTACCTCCAATGAATTACATACCTGGCAACTGGAAAACATAGGAAATATAGTTTAAAACATAGTTTTCAAATTGCAGAAAGGAAGAAATCAATTGCTCAAATCTGAATCAAAGTCTCAATAGATGCTCATAATTTTTTAAATTTTTTATTTTTTATTTTTTTTTTTTAATGTAAGGATGGCCATTTAACAGCAAGGCTATTAAGTTGCAGATCACATAACAAAAATTTAATTTCCTTGGCTTTATCTGTTCTCAATTTCCAAATGTTCTGGGGCTCCATGTCAGCTCAAATGTTCCTTTGTTGGTCATCCCTCAAAGCGCACCCAGTGTGATGCAGCATAATGTCAGCCCAGGCAACTTGTAGAGACTTTGCACAACTGTGGAGCTTGTGAGAGAGCAGCTGAATTTCACCCAGGTCTGGAATGCACAGCTGGGAGATTTCCCCAGCTCCAGTAATGCTCCCATCCCCACTCATCCACTCCAGTCACTCCAATCACACGTAACTGAAGAGATCCTGTAGAGTCCCTATGGCAAATTTAAAATGTCTCTGTCATCCACATATAAAAGCCACTGTGGGCTCATTGGGCATGGGTAAATAAGTAGCTTGTTCTAAGACCTCCCTTTTTGACTTCTGAACCCAGCTCTTGCCTGCAGTTCATCTGCTCAGTAACTATTCCCAGCAAAGACAAAAGCAGTTTTTGATAAACCAGTTGGCGGGAATCACTGATTCCTGACAAAACAAACATCTCCCATGCCTCTCTGGCAGTTAAAACACATTCTGCCTTGACTGTGAGGATAGGATATGAATCACCTGGTCTTTTAAAAGCAAGAAAAAAAGAGTAAAGTCTTGATACCCACAGATCCAATGCAGGAAGTACTGGTGCTCTTGGACTCAGCAGTCTGAGCAGTGAGCTCTCCCAGCCAGCTCTTCACTGCTGCGACAGGAAAATACTTCAAAGGAGTCACACAGGGCATTTTCTGGTAACATCCACTGGATGGCAAGTTATTAGATTCTTTGAAAATTTGGATTATATCATTCAGATATCTTGAGGTAAAAAATAAAAGGCATACTGAGTCTTGTCAAGTAGCTTAAAAATCTGCAGTTTTGATCTTCAAGGTGAGGAAACATTTCGCTTTTTCAATATGATAATTGTTCATTCCTCTGAATAGAAGCTATTGAATGAAATGAATGTAAAAAAAAGTCCACTTGGACCTTTCTGGAATAGCTACTAAGAAACCTGGATCTAGGTGAGTGAGGAGCAATCTAAATTAAAACAGATAGGAGTATGACCTCATCATTATTATGCATATAAGTATTACATATATCAAAACATGTAACAGTTTTCTTATATAGCATAAACACTGTAATTTTTGCAAACTGCTGGAAAGGTGTGCCTTAGCCATGAGTAATTCTGTGAGGATGGTAAAAAGGTAATTTGAAGGCACTTTTTATGCATACACTTTTTAAATATTATTCATCTTTTTATACACAAAACCTTGAGGTTGCTTTGAGGTTTGGCACCTTGGAAGTTATTCCACTGGAGACAATTAATACACTGTGCTTCCAACTGTATATAGTATTACTTAATCAGATAACACAGTCTCTAGTGAAGATGTCCCAACATTTTTCACTTCAAAACAGCTCTTAGCATTACTTTGTCAAATGAGTTTTGGACTGAAAAAATTCTTACTAGGTGTTTTTCCTTAGCTTTATTATATTCTTGTTTGTTTCTTAATTTACAGATATAATAATGTAGGCTTTTATGAGGAAAGGGGTAGACAAAATGTGCATCATGTGGCCTAGGTTGAAAATGTTCTGGGTTTTTGCATTAAAAGTTTTACTCCACCCAGTTATTGAGGTAAAAATATTAAATTTGACAGGAATAGAGAGGTTTATGCTACAGAATTATTCATGCTGCTCCTCTTTAAATCTATTCCCATTTGAAAAATTTCATTATGCAAGTGTTCAGAAAATACTAGCTAGATACTTAGCTGAAAATTCTGAAAAGTCTGTCTGCTATGGACCCACTCAAGGCTGCAATCAATTCCTATGATTACAGCCAAGCTCCACAAAAATGTGTATCTCTCAGGGACCTTTCTGTTGACAAGGTACAGAGGAGAAAACAGATTAATTTGAATGCAGTGTAGACATAAGTGAAATTTAGGAGTTAGGGACTACATATGTGGAGAAGGAAGGAGTGTGATGAGCGAGAGGGTGGGACAATGAATTGCCAAGTACTTATGCAGGAGACTGGGACTGGGAGCTTGTGTGGAAGATGAGGTTTAGAGGATGACAAACAACCATGGTGCACAAAGGAAGAGAAATTAGGTTAGCTGAACAAAGGGCAGGATAAATATATTAAGAGAATTAGATGAAGGTTTCAAGGGAAGGGGTCAAAAATTAACACCAGTTCTACCAGGGACTAAGTAGTGCAAGAGGGCTAACCTGTGGTTTGCACGTTGGTCAATGGTTAAGTTGAACTGATTGGGTGGGTACGAAGACAGCACTGTAAATGGCATAAAGAATAAGATTCAAACAAAACAAAAAAAGCATTTTAAAGCTGCAGTGCAAGGTTAAATGTAAACTTTTAACACATAGAAAATGTGGGCCTTGACACTGCTTTTGAAACTTTAATTTGAACCCTTGGGCACAAGCAAAATGATACACTCTTATGGCATGATGATAGACTATTTCTTCTACAGAAACCCAGCCTTACTCAGGGAACCCCATTACAAGAAATCTCCTCTGGGTTTCCACAAGGTTATATATTGAAGGTTACAAAGCTCCTGCTTCATTGACTCTGGCAGTCAGAAGGTGTGAAATGCATTAAGCAGTGGATTGCTAGAAGGAAAGCTACCTGCATGGAGATGCTGAAAATTAGGTTCTTTCTTTGCCTCTGACAGTTTTCGTATAATACTAAACAAGTAATTTCCAGATGGTCACTAATTGCTCATTTTCAGAGAGCCACCCAAAGATCTGAGATCTAGTTTCAAATAGTGTTGGCTAGTCATAGCTGAATTCTACTGGAATAATGCTTCAGACATAATGGATTGAGAAGGTGTCTCCTTGGCACATTGGACATTTTGTATTACAGAATAGTTTTGAGTTTAAGTTTTGGCTTTCCCATTCTACGGCAGTTAATCTTCTCACCTCAAACTGTTCTTCAAGTCCAGATAATCCTCCAAATAGAAAAGCATAATTTAATTTGTGTATTCCAAGATATTTCAAATTTAATGTTTCAATAAACAACTCATTTATGCAAAACTACATGGATTTGTTTGCTTCAACTTGAACACCTAGTCCAGTCCTACAGGGCTTTTGGCACTTTTTTGATTAGCTTGTGATTCATCTCATGCAAAGAGTCAACTGTGCTCTTGAATTAAGTACATAAGGAGAAAAAAATAAACAGTTTTGGAATGAGAATATCACTGTAGCTTGGATTTACTGAATAAAAACCTATGTGGTTAAGCTTTGTAACTAAAATAGAACCTCCACTTTTGGACAGAAACCAGAGTACAGTTTGGAATTACAGTAAAATATCATGTAGACAAATTAATTTCAATGGAACAATAGTTTGAAGCATTGTATTAATTTTATTTTCAAACTCAAGAAACACAGACTGTGATCCTTTCCTACCCAAGCAGAATTCATTAAATGACAGATAATGTAGGAAGATACAGAGCCAAAAACGTGGGTTAGAAAAAGAATATTTTTTGTAGTAGCATGGGAAGATGAAACCCAGAAGAGTCTTTTATATCTTTTAGTGACTCAGGTATTACACACCCAGATGAGTGCCTAACAGCACAACAGTTTGCAGTGCAATTTCTCAGGCTAGAGGACGGAAGGCAAAGGGTTACATGAGGGAAATCATAAATGTGCCCAAATCAGCTGAAATCAAACTCAGGACACCCCTAATTCTGAAGTGATGTTTACAGCTCATGATGCTACGATTAGGAAAAAAACAAACACACACACACAAAAAAAGCAAAGCAAAAAAGAAATTCACTAAGTGCATCAGAACTGCAGATAGCACAGAAGAATTTAAATTTAATACTCACTCAGAGTATTAAATGGTGGAAACTTAACCTAGAACCTGTCATTTGCTAAGTCTGTCTTTTTTTCTTTTTCTTTTTTTTTTTCTCCATTGTGAACATATGCAATGTGGCACCTTGCATTAACACGTCTCGTATCACCTTCCTCTGACACAAACATCCAAAAAACTTCATACTACAGGAAATATTATTCTCTCACATAACTGTAGACTGATGGCAGATGCATAGGAAATCTAAGGCCTCCTAAATTCCCCAGGGAAAGTTTAAGCAAGAAATAAGAAAACGCCTGAGACGCTGCTCTGTTTCTTAATACAACTGTTAGCATAACAGAGGCAATCCTTCCCCTTCTAAAAAGGTCACTAAAAAATAGGATTTTTTTATTTATTTATTTTAAAAGTGTATGAGGATGTATCCTTACAACCTCAAAAATAAAATTCCTTTTTCATCAGGAAAGTTAACAATCTGTTAGAGAAAAATGACTTCAGCCTTCTAGGCTGTGAGAATGCCACTGCATTTGGATTACAGATCTGAAATATTGCAGGGGTTTACTCTAAGCAATTTTCCTTTGAGCAAGACAATGTCTTGTACTGAAAACAAGTTCATGAGATTAAAAAAAATCTGAGACACTAAAAAGATTTTAAGCATTCATTTAATTTTGTTGAAAAGAGCCCCTTCAAATCATAAAAGGGATGATTTAAAATAAGAACTGGATTCCTTTACCTTCTACATGAAAGAAAAGCCTATGAAGGGGCTAAATTTTCAAGAGTAGTTCATTTGCAAGGGAAAAACTCATTACTGTATATTCAGGTCAGTGGTCTGGGATTTTGGCTAAAAACTCTGAAAACATTGTTTTTGGCATTGCAATAAGGTGACGTTGCAAGTTCCAGCAGGTATGATCTTTTGTTTTCACAGCCTACAGCCAGAAGGAGCCATTAGACCCTGTAGTTTTAGCTCCTGTAGGATACAATTAGGTTTAAGGCAGACCAGTTACTGCATTATGTTCAAAATTAAGTTCTTAAGTTAGATGAATAAAGTTGCAGTGCCCAAAAGAGTGAGTGATTTGTTGGCCACGGTCAGAAAACAGGCCACGGAAGGTAACGCTTGTGCCCAAGGCTGTGGCAAGAGCTGACAGCCCAGTAGGTGATGTGACCTCAGAAGATGAACCACACTTTACACAACAGAGGAGGAAAAACTCCGCTGCAGTATTTGGCAAATTTAATTGGGTGGTTATTCTTTTCCACCTCCAAGCCTGGTAAAATCTGCATATATAAGGAGGACACATTAAGGAGGACAAGAAAAGTGGAGATCCTGCCTCAAAGCATGAATTTGTTCTGCCCGAGGTCCCATCTCCAGGTGTGGTTGATCTCTGGTATTTCAGAGGAGTATCAAGAAATTTAGGATAACTTGCTTACACATTGCTAATTGTTCATGAGGCAGAAAAATGCTCTGCTGATTCTTTCTGGCAAATAACTAATGGCCTTGTGCAAGAGATCCCATTGCAATGATTGCTTTACTGCACAGTTGAAATTTAACAGGCACGCTGAGGGCAATGCCTACAATATCCCTGAGGCCTGTGGAGGGTGGCAATAAACATCACTTCACTGGACACAGACATAGCAAAGCCAGAGGGAACTGAACACCTATTCAGTCAGCCCAGTGGACCTCCTACACTTTTTCTCAGGAACTGGATTAAAGCAAATCTTTTTAGAATGAATCTTGCTTGAGGTTCTGTTGTGTCCTAACCCCTCTGCATATTTCTAAAAACTGCCAATTTGCCACACCAATAAAAATTAAAATAGAACCAAAATTTTATTTTTGATACCATGGCAGTGGTAAGCTATACTAAGATTTAAAAAATATCCCAGGTCAGAATTGCCAGCCTATTTCCATGAGAAAATGACAGTAGTGCTGCTGATCCTTTGTCCTTAAGAACCATTAAATCTCAAATAAACTAATCCACAAAATAAATTGTGAAAACTGAGATTTCAAATAAAAAGTTATCAAGGAGGCATACCAACATCAGCTAATGGCGCTGCAGGAACATAATATTTAGATATACATTTATATATACACATCTAAATTGTAGGAAAGTAAAACAGGCAAGCAAGATTTTTTTTGTCTAACTCCTGCTTTTAAAAGGGATCTCTGTCTCTGACAGTTGATGTCAGACCAATGAACAATAGAGAAGAATACTAGCAGACACAAGGCCTATGCCAATTGTCTCTAATGTAAGATCACAAAATATTTCCTTGCATTATGATAGCAACAGTGAAGTGTCACTGGTGTGAAATGGATAAAAACAAGATCTTGAGTATGTTAATGTGTTAATGAGTTTTTATAAGTGACCACAAATAGCACTTGTGTATGGAAATGTGCAGCAGCTGCTTAGAAAAACCATCCACTATTGCAAAATTATGAGGGAAAAGGAAAGGATAACATCATAAGAGGTCTTGCCTCTAGCTGAGGCTCTGTGTGAACTGATGGATGCAAAACTCTCCAAATCAGAGATCTGTGGCACATGAAGGATTGGGTACTGTAAAATGTGAGCATTCACACGGGTCCTGTATAGCTGGGCACATATGAAAAGGGATTTTGGTTTTCAAATCTCTTTTGTCTCTGTTGGCATGTGCCACTCACTATTTCTTGAGTGCCATGGAACATACCTGGTACCTAAAACTGAATGATGGGCCTGAACTCTGGCATTTTTCCTGTGTGATGTGAAGTTAAAAGGCTTAGTACAACAGACTTGATTTAAACAAGCAAACAGAAACAAATATGATATTTACTTACTGTAGGCGATTTCAGTACCTAAGGTTAAAGAGGCATCTGTTTCTCTGGTGTAATTCCACTGGTTTCAACGGAATCAGGGCAGGATAAATTTGATGCAATACGTTCACCTGGTCACCTAGCAAACAGCAGAGACGTTCCCTTTGTGTGGAAGGCTGCACACAATCAGTTTGCCATCTAGTGGCAACTATTCTGAACACAGACAGCAGTTTAAACCGGCATGTGATTATTTTAAATAGCAGGATGTGTTAAATCAACTGAGGTGAATGAAAACACACATTTTCAGGTAAAAACTATTTTGAAGCCTCAATGGGTATGTATACCCAGCATTGTACATTAAGACAGGAAAAATCTCCTGACGCGAGCTGTCTAATAAAAACATTTCCAATTGTGCTAATACTTTCTGTATAATGTGACTGGATATAGATCACCTGTAGCATTTTACATAAAAGAAGATGTAACAACATCCTGATGATCAGACACTTTCTAATTCACCCATCTGCCTCTCCTGTCAGTCTTTCTCTGGGATTAAAAAAATGCTGTTGCTGAAAATTTTCACACAGTCAAACTGGCCCTACCTGAGTCGTCTCAGTGGCTGCAACTGCAGCTGCTTCTGTGGGAAAAGCGATGACATGGCCAAGTCAGACTGTTTGTATTAAGGTTATGAGTTACTAATAGAAAGGCTAGTCACAGCTACAGATCAAATGCCGTACCTCCAAACCCAAAGTAGCTACCAGAGTCTGCTCAGGAAATGCAAAAAAGATGTACTTTTTGGTGCTGGGTGGCCTGGTAGTACCTACACATTTATGTGAGTGGGTTTATTTTCCCTTCTTTTAATGTTAATTCAGTTTTTCTTAAAAGTGACTGGACATTTATCTGCTTGTAGTACTTAAGTGATCTTTGTTGCTATACTATTCTTTGACTATTAATACCATATGTATTGTGACACAGGAAATTTACCTGACATAGAAAAATGCTGTTATCCTCTTATAATTGCTTCAAACTCATAGTGCCAAAGAATTCTGCCCTTCTTTCTGCACAAGGATTTCCATAAATTTAATAAGAACCTCAAAAAAAAAACATTAAAGCTGGTGTCAGAATACAATGTTCCTAGACCTGATTTTAAGATAGTAAAAAGATACGAGTCCTGCATGTCTGAATTCCACTGACACCCTATTCCATAATGATGGAGAATACTCAAGAACCAAGTCAGTTTATCTAGAAGACATGCCAATAGCTAGCAGTACCTAACCTCAGTGAATGACAGGAACCAAAGAGTGACAAAAGGTCAGCTATGAACATAGGTCCTCCAGTTTTAGAGTATCCTGAATTGTCAGGGGAATCCCCTGCATGCTGGAAACTTGAGCAATATGGTGCAAAAAATTGGATTTGGGGAAGATTTTAGATGGCTGAAATTCATATTAGGATGTCATTAGCTATTACCATGCAGAAAACCATTTAATAATGAATTATTTTAAACGGGAGTTGTACTAGAGAGCTGTTGACATGCATTTTGGAGATGTCATAAATACAATTTTGTAAGTTTTCTGACAAATACCAGCTGGATTTAATGTCTGAGGAGCACTAAAATTGAGTAAAAATTCTTTAGATGACAACATTTATCATGTTTCAGAGCTTAATGATATGTCTGCTTGCACTGTAGTCGTCAAAACTATAAATATACATGGATGTTTCATTGGGTTACTGAATGCATCTGTACTCAACCTCCTGTTCAGTGATCACAGACAAGTGCTCAATTCATTGAAAATATACTTTAGCTCCATTTACCAATCTAGTTGTGATAAAGTGACTTGCTTTCCGTTCTGGGCCATGAATCATGGCCACAAGAGTTAATTAAAGTTCTAATGGCAGGGTCAACAAGGTCAAGTGAATGAGCTTGTCTATATGTAATTAGGGCTGAACAGAAGATAATGAAATGCAACAGGTGTAACTGAGAGCAGAAGCTGTCTAATATATTAAAGTGCTTGACCTGAAGATTCAAAATTGCTTTTGGAGTAAAAGGTTGGGAAAAGTATCTTTTTACTTGTAAATGGAAGAAATTTCTCTCTAGAATGAGACAATACCCCAGCACCATCTTTACTCTCATTTTCAAACCTGCTGAACTCAAGCGTGTGAGTAATGCAACTGTTTCAAAAGCACACATTTTTATTTTCTAGGCAAATGCAGCGTAAATATGACTGCAGAAAAATCAAGATAAATGAGAAAATTTTGCAGATGGAAATTCACCCTGGATGTGGTTTATTCCACATCAGATTGGTTGTAGAATTCCTCTATTTTCTCATTTTAGAAGGATGAGTTCAAACTAAAGATGGCAAATAATGAAAATCATAAATTTGTGGCACTTTTCAATCTAATAAGAAAAAAACATCATTTATCCTGACTCCTCTATACAGATATCTCTTTCTCACAAGCTTGCTCCTTCTAAAACTATCACTTTCCCCAGGTACTGATAAACAGAAAAAGCATACTCCATGAACAGGACAAAATGTATGCGGAATAATTTACTGCATAATCCTAAGAACTCAGTGCAAAAGCACTGAGGCAGGTGTATTTAAGGGAAATGTGTGAACATGTAAGTGTCCCAATAGTCTTTCTCCAGCAATCCCCCAGCTGTATATTAACAGGTTTATGATAGCTATTGGCAGTGCAAATTTCTTTCTGCTACCTTGCCCATGCTGGAATCAGCCCTTCAATCAGAAGGTACACTTGTGTAAATGAAAAAGGAGTTCAGTTTCCATGCCCAATCAATCCCAGTATGTCTCCTAAGAGCACCTAAAAGAGATCATTAATTAGTGCCACATATTGCTATGCTGGGGACACCTTCCTGCAATGAACAAAAATGAGACAGGTCATGATGTAGAGGCTCTACTGTTACATCCACCCCAGTAAATAAAAAACAGTGACTGGGAACATTCCTGGGCATAGAAATGGGATGACACATTGAATCAAATGGTAACAGGAAAGGTTCTTGTCCATGCTGGGTAGCACAGCTGGTGAGGATGGAACAGGCCCTGGTCATGCTTCCCATATGTCTTGTGGGCAGCCATTCTGTCTGATGGAGTGAGGGCACACCACTCATGCCATACCTCATGGCCCAGGAGCATCCATGGCACTGGTTCCTGTCAGCTAGATTTTGGCTTTTTTAAATGGCAGAAAACCAGGCTTGGCTGCTGTTAAGATGATGTGGGGACAGCCTGTTGGCATACCCCTGAGAGAGAGCAGTGAGAGACAATGTCAGAGAGGAAGCTCAAACGGTACCATGGTGGGCTAATCCCTGGCCATGAAGGAGAACCACTGATCCATCTCTGCAAGCCCAGGAGAGCTCTGACATTCAGTGGCAGGCAGGAACACAAATTACAGTCTGTGAGGAGCAAACACGTTCCAGGTTTTTGTCAGGAGAACTTCAGCCCCTTTGCCCAGGTGTGAAACCCATCAAGATGAGTCACTTGGAGCTTCTCTCTGAAGCACCTTTCAGGCTAAAGGGGTGGGACACAGTATGGGGTGCAGGGGAGGAGCGTTTTTTGGGTTTGCCCAGTATTTATAATGAGATGTTTAGGGGTGGAACCAAAGGCTGGGAAAGGAGGGATTTAGGTGACTGGTGAAGGAACAAGTGTGGCAAAGTGTGTTTGAGTGTGAGAGTCTGGGTCAGAAACTTCTGGGGCTGCAATCACAGGGGTGAGTATGTCCTGGTCTCAGGAACTAGACAAACTGGGATCCAGATGCCAACTACTGGGCAGTGTGCTGATCCAGCTTCTGGAGCAGATGGGAGCAGAATGAGACCACTGGTTTGTCTGTGTGTGTGTAAGTGGCCTGTGAGCTATGTGGTATCCATGTATACATGTGCACATACGCATAAATATAATGTATATGCACATATATGTATGCTCTGTGTGTGTGTGCACTTACACACAACCTGGTTACTCTTTGGTCTTGGGAGCATGGAGCTGCAGCAGCCTTTCCTATCTCCAAGTATTTGATCCCACATGATGTATTTTCCTCTAACCATAGCACCATTTTCACAGCTCCTCAGTTTTTGTGGACTTTGTCCTAAAGGGATTTTTCAGTGCTTCATTGTACTTACCAAAAATTCCCGCTAACACTAATGGAAATGCCAGAATATCTTCAAAATGTAGGCTTGTCAGCACATATAGCTTCTCAGCAGAAAGGCCAAATATTGATTTTTATTTTTTTTTTTAATACAGACAATTAAACTTTCTTCTTAGACATACAGTGGGGCCAGAGTGGAAAGTTTACATTGCTGCAATTGTGTCATAGCTTCTCCCTGGATAAACAGAAGACTTCATTTTCAGTTCTATCTATCCCACACCATTCACAAACAATAAAATTAATTTCTAGTCTGAATAAATAAAGCCTACTAAATGAGTTTCTTTGCCAGTACTTCCAAGCTTTATATTGAACTTGTTCACAAATCCAACAGTGTCAGTTAACAAAACAAAAGATGTTGTTTACTATTTTTGCTATTAATTAAGTCAGCTCCTTAGATACAAGTAGCTCATTGGGGTTAATTATTTCTAAAAAGAATCCAATCCATTTTCAGTTTGCTAGTCGGAAAGAATTATACCAGTTTTTGAATTTAATTCTTTTGGTGTTATGAACATATTAGAATTTGTAAGCTTTAACACAGAAATTCAAGGAGACAACTTTTCAGAAGCTGAAAGTTCCTAAAATTCACCTCTTATTTAATCAATTATATTGTAAGTTCTTTTAAATAATATTACCAGGAATAGGGTCATTGTTAAAAGCAATTCAACAAAATTTGAAAGTAATGATAGACTGATACATTGAAAGAACATTCCTGCTTTCACCTAATTCTCAGATTTCTCACCCCTTAAAATGTATCCATCTGCAACCAGGTTGAAGAAGGAAAGAGTCTAATTGCTTTAGTGCTCTTGGTGGTAGAGTCTAGACCTCACACAATTCTGTCTCCTCCCATATGAGAGTCAAGCTGTCATACTGAGGCTGTACAATGCCTAGGTGGCCAACACGAAATTGTAGGGGCTGTCTTTCACAGGATACAATCGAGCTATATTTAGCTATGACACGTTCCAGGTGAGGAAATGTTACTTCCCTTCACCACATTGACAGATTCTGCCAATCACTTCCAGCCACAAAAATAGCGGCCACCATTTATGTTTCCAAGCTCCTCTATCCTCACACACAATGCGAGTGTAGTTCTTCCCTATCAGCAGATGGAGACAGAGTACACATGTTTTGATGTCATCCTTCAGTAAACTAAAAATTTCTCACCACACAATCCAGTCTGCATCCATTTGGTCGAGCTCTCTATTTTTAAAAAGATTTCAGGATAATAAATCTAAATTAAACTAATCTAAAGCTTGGCATGTAGTAATTTTTCTGATTTTAAAACTTTTTTCAGGTTTTGGAATTACCTAAGGAATGTGATTCCTGGTCTAGCATTACTTTTTAAGGCACAGAGCTGTAGTGCAAACAGTCATCTTAACAGTAACAGAAATTACCTGTTCTTTTCCAGGAGCTGTTCCTGTAATATTGCTGTATGATACACTTCTTCAAATTGTTGTTAATTATTTTTGCAATACTATTTGACAGCATCATAAAATTGTGGGTGTAAAAGGTAGCATTCTAAAAAAAGCGAAAACCTGGAAAAACAAACCCTAAATAATAAGCTTAGGCAGCAAACTTATCAGTAAGCTTTATAAAATTTTCCTCACGGTTCAGTGTTACATTTGACTTTATGTTTTGGCACAGGTAGCAGATTGGAACTAGGTATTGCCATTAGGTGCCATTATCATATTCTTAAGAATAATTGCTGCCCTACAGAAATAGCCTTAATTTTACTTTCAAAAGGTGTTCCCCATTCTGCATTTTTTTGTCTTTTTTTTTTTTTTTAATGTATCTTGGATATTGTCCATTACATATCACTACAAAGAGAGCATATGTGTACAGCCAATGTCAAATAATAGTTTTTACTAACTTTTGTCAAGCTTGTGAGGCTCAGGTATTGCTATCCTATCTAAGTAACTGTTTTCCTGTGTGTTTCCACAAATCAAACTAGCACAAACTCCACGGGTTCAAAAGTAATGGAGTACTATTTTTCCTCACAGTCCTAATAAAATTCTGTAGTGTAATTACTAAAAAAATTATGTATTTAAAAATAGGGCTTGTTGAAACTAGATTGGATAATTTATTTTAACTTTCATTAAAATTTCTCTTCTGTCTTTCTGCTGAGTAGGAGTTGTCATTTTTCCTGTATCTGTTCCAGTAAATTGTAAGAAAATAAAAAATACAAAAAGTCATTATTCCATTATCTCAACATGTAGCTAACAAGCATCATCTTTATATTGCTAACATTCACTATTTTGAATATAGTTAACATTCACTATCGAGTGACTTAGTATTTTGGGTCACACACACTGCCACTTCCAAGTTTGATTTGCTCCTGTTCACTGGGTTACCATAATTGAAGTGATTACAGTCTTGAAGCAAGGGTGTGACAGAAATAATAACTGTTGCCTCACAGTATTTAAAGTTTTTAACTGTGCAATAAGAATGGGAATAACCTCTTAGTCTGCCCAACAAATCCATGCCTACAGCTTCAATTATATTTCTGTCAAACTTGTTGACTTTGTTTCCATCATCAGTCTTTGGTTGGATTGACCCTTTGTGAAGAAGTCAGTGAATGTAAACTCTTATTATGTTAAATAGTTATCTGAGATTAATGCAACCCACTAGTTTTTCAATTACCTTGCTAGTTATAGCTACTGAAAAGGTTTCTGCAAATTAATTTTAGGTCATGGCTGTTTTCAGCTGATTCTTTGGGGTAGATAATGTGCTCTTTGAATGAATCCTTTTGCTTCTTTTCAAAAATTTTTTAATTGTTAAAGCAAATATTTCTTCATTTATTTGCTACCACTGACTACTGCAACTGTTTAAGCAACTTAGTTTATGTGTTTTTATTTTGTTTCAGTATATTCCTTTGTCATCACGTCAGCCCTCGAAATAGGACTTTACTGATGCACAGATTTTCGTGCTAGTATTTTTGCGCAGGAAGGAATTTCACACAATATTACCAGTAATTTCCCTGACAGTATTCACAATCTGGAGCTATCAAATCTATGTGTAAAAGCTCTTGTTTGCCGAGTGCAGAATGCATTTTAGAGCAGATAACATTTATTCTGTATGACTAAAAAGGCATAAAAAACCCTAATGAAATTTGCACATGTTATGTTAGTGTCAGCAGAAAAAAAAGTTCTTTCTTGGTTCAGTTTCAGAAGCATCTTTTTTTTCCAAATAACAGAGCATACTGAATCATAATGTGCCTGTAAAAAGTCAAATTTGAATCCATTAAGGAATTGCTCACTAAAAGTTGGATGTGCTCTAAAGCACACTAAATTTCATTCTAGTGAAGGAACAAAACACGGTTCAGGAAAAAAAGAGTCATAACGTAAGTCTGGAATTTCTTAACTTAATTATACCTAATTTAAAGTGAATTATACTTGATGTAATAAAGTGATAGTCAGAAGAGAAATGTTAGCAAAGAACATTGTGAAGAATGTACCACTCCACATCTATAGTCAATAGAATTAAAACTAGAAAATGTAAAAGATAATTAAAAGTAAGAAGTTATTATAATCCCAAGGAACAGTGATCACATGAATGCTGAAAAAAAAGCAATTAAAAGGTAGAAAAGAATATTAATGTTGTGTCTAAATAGCCAAATTATATTTTAGATATGCTTTGGCTGACTGTAGCTACAGAAGTAGGAACACTGCATGAGTAAGCAGGATTTTCTCTTTGCTCTTCAGCAGCTTACATTTAGCTCACAGATGTCTTCTGTCTCAAGTCAGTTTAATCCAATAAACTCACCTCACCCCACCCTGTCCTACACTTACCCATTAGAATGTTTTTTGGGGTGAAAACCAGCTGCTTCTTCCTGCTAAAGTTGGCATACGGAATATAGCAACAGCACGTCCTTTCACTCATCATGTGTCCATGGCTCTCAAGGTCAAAACTGCTGAAACCAAGGTAAAGGGAATTGAGTTTATTTAGTGTTATATATATCACCAAATGGTATTAGAGAATTAGACAACTGCTGCAGGGCTGGAATAAGCTGTTGCTTTCATTCTCACAGACTGTTCTTCAATGTCCTCTTCTTAAAAACCCCCAAAATTAAAAGCGTACTTTATCCTATAGTGCTGGCAGCAAGTACTGCAAAGTACATCTTATAGAAAGGATTTCAAAATACTTGATGTTCTTTCTCTTATGAGATAAAATTCTTGGAAGTGTCATAAAATTTTACATTTGATGTCACCAGTGATTTCCTAGGATTCTTCCTTTAAGTTGTTTTGACATATAATGAATAATCCTGTAGATTTTAACTTGTAGGTTTTTTGCTTTGAAATACCAGAAGATCTAGAAAGTGAAAAATAGATTGAAACTAAAAAGTGTTCTCAGATTAAAAAAAAAAAGTGTATGTTTAAATTTCTGTGGCGAGGTCAAATAAAAAAAAAAGGTAGTAGAATGTGATAAAACTGGAAAATTTTCAGTGTTTTCATTTTTGTGTTGTGTGCATTTCCTTGGCTTACTCAAGTGAGCAAAGCATACTATACTTAATGCCTTACTTCATCCCTAAAACAGGGGCTAAGAATATTCCAGGTACAAAGAGAAAAATACTGTGCCTTTGATGCAAGTGGAAGTTTGTTGCTGACTTCAGGGCTAGGAATTCGCCTACTGTAATTACAGGTCAATAGGTCATTGTCTCACAGCCATCCTTCAGCTGTGTGATTTTCCCTCCAGTCCTCTCTCACCACTTTTATTACTGTACCAATCTCCATCTAGGGCAGATAAGGCTTCACAGAGGCAGTGGCAAGAGGAGGGGCAATGGATAAAGGAGAATCGCAGGAAAAGTGCAGCTGCCCAGAGCAATGAAATGAAAAAGATTCCCACCAAAAATGTGCCAAACATTAAACTTCCAATGCTTGAAGTTATGTTCAGGGGAGTAAGAGGCAGCATGGTTGCCAAACTTACACGTGACATTGTAGTTAATTACCATTACCACAGTGATGGTGCACGCTGTGGAAAGGAAGAGATCAAATGGGTTATTTGGCCAATTTTCATTTAGAATGAGAATAAAGACAGTACAAATGAGCTGTATTTAGCCCACAAACCCATGTGGCTGAAGAGATTAATAGTTCTCAGTTTTTGCTTGGCTTTGTTTTTATGTAGGGGAAAAAAGAAAGAATAAGACCGTCCTGGAGTTTTTTAATTGACAAATATCAGTTTCTACAGGCATGATGGGTTTCTCTCCTGTTGCATTAGAAACTAAAGCTTTTTAGTCTCTCTTCTTGTGAGTGATAGATGTAGTATTCAATATTTAACACTTTACAACATTTAGCAATATTAAAATATGTGGTTTGATATGTTCAGTGTTCCCACTTCTGTCAATGTTGGATGCTTCTGTAAATACATTACCTACCAGAAAACCACTCAAAGAACTAAGGCCAGAAATGAATGTTAGAGTTGAAGTTTCATCCTCAGAAGTATCTCCTACTGCTTAGTAGGATCTCTTATTTCCAAAAGGAGTTTGCTCTTTACAACTTGGAGCTGTTTACTTCTTGTGTCCTTTTTGATAGATTAAAGACCCCTTAAGTACCTGGTATTTTCTGTGAAGGTACTTATCCATCATAATTAAATCATCCCTTGGAGCTAAACAGATTGACCTCTTTAGGGCTGTAACCCTAATGAAGAAAAACCCGAAACATTTCTAGGTCCCTTTTGAGTGTCTTCTCTGTACCTTCTTAATTTCTTAATAACTGTCAAGAAATGTCCTTCTCCTTTTAGGAACACTTGTAAATTTTGTATATAGTAGGTATACAACAATATATGATAGAAACAAAGCCATACATTATAGCCACACATTAGCAGCTGAAATATGCTAAAGAGCTTTTGGCACATTAATATAATTAGCAACAGCAAAAATTCTGCCCAAATATTTTATTTTACAATTTTTTTTCACATTATGTTGCATAGAAACCTAGAATTATTTTCTAAGAATGTCTGATGTTAACAGGGGTTTAGGTTTTACTGTTTTATACCCTTTTGCAGGTTGTTCTGGTGAACCTGTTGATATGCATAATAGTTTTCTACACTGTGTACTATGTGGTCCTCTCTGTGTGCTTTGCAGTATTCAGGTAAGATTTCCCTGTCTTGAATCTGATATGCTGGCATACTGGAACTCATGAGAGGAGATATGCCTGTTTAAAGGAAGCATCCAAACTGGAGGCATCCTGGCCTGGTTATGCTGTGAACATAATTTTTCAAATTCAGTTAAATTGTTGTACCTGAACCTTCTTTCAAATGGACAAGTTGGCAAGTGGAGACTCAAAATGAACATAAAATGTCAGTTCTAATATTCTTTCTTGTAGTCGTACCATGTAAATTAATGAACGTAAGAGAAAAGATGGCATGAAAAAAAAGGAAAAAGATTTTATAGTCAATGAAAAAGACAAATTATATCCCCCTAGGAAGTTATTGATTAGCATGCATAGCACCAAGCATCTAAAGTAAAAGTGAGCAAGGGCAAAACCACAACTTAGAATGGGACATAGAGAGCTATTTCATTCAGAGTATTCCATTTGAAATCCTATTTAAAAAGACTCATAATATGTCATAATCACTAAGAGATTACTAAAACTCTCTTTAAATTTATTCTTTTTTTTTTCCACAGGATTAAAATGTTAGATGGTTTGGCACCTTTTGATTTTAAAACAAATCCCTCATGGATTAACCCATATTATTTAGGTAAATGATGTTTGTTTCTCTTATTTTTTCCCCTCACTCAAGAAAATATATTGCATATGGATGTAAACTGTCCAATGGACAGTATTTTAAAGCTGCTTTGGTAATAGCAATGATTTATGTATTTTAACTACACTGCAATTAAATGTTTATGCATCTTGCCAGTGCTTCTCATTTCTGTACTGCTACTTAACATTCAAGTGATTTTTTTTGTTGAGTTCTTCTTCTGATCTTGCATCACCAGAAGAAAATGTCCTGCTTTTCCAGGATGCTTCATTTTCATTGCGGAACAATTACCTATTTTCTATCGAGTTCCTCCGCAAAGTTGTTTAATTTAATTTTCATACTGCAGCAAATTTCTTATGAATCACTGGATGCAGATCAGAGAAAAGGGTCACATTCAACTAATGGCAATTTTGCTTTGGTAATACTTGAATACAGTGGGCATTAAAATATCAGAATTTGATTGTAGCTCAATCCCTAAATGTATCTATACATATCCTAATACAAATTTCTGCAGTTTTTCTGAAGCTCTCAAAATATATTCTTTTTCCTAAACTGTCATTCCTAAAAAATTATATGCATATATAAAATTTTACCAGATTTGCAATCTATTTTACAAAGGCAAAGCTCATAATCTGTCAGTAAAATATGTAAAGCTCAAAAGTAAATTGGTTAGTTTGTAGATTAAAAGAGTAATAAAAATACATGAATGTTTGTACAGCGCTAATACTGATTTCAGATGAAGAAAGAACATTTATGTTATGGCAGTGGAAAAAAAATTAAAACATATTCCATTAGAATTGCTTTTCAGGGTGAAATGTAATTACTGTATCTCAACATGATTTTTTTTCCCCACAAATTTTATCAGTTAGTTTGATGCAACATGTTTATTTGCCAAAGACAGCAGCTATTTCATAGCAACAGCAAGAGCAATTAGTATTCCATCCTCCTTTCTGTGCATCCATGAAAATGACATGGAAACACAGAACATAAGAGCATCTGTTTGAAATCTAAGGGCATAGAGTCAGAATGAAGATGTGTAAATGATGTTGCAAATGAGAATTTGTTTACTCAGGAGTTTCACTCATTCCTGTTAAAAACAGAATTCTGTCTTAAGAGAATCTCAAAATAAAGATGGAAATCAGCTCAGAAATGAGGTATCCTTTCTGCTTTCTGGATACCCAGTTCTGTAAAAACATTTGCAGAGCATTTGCCTACATTAAAAACCTTCCCCAAATTACAAAATTAATGGTATAACTTAAAGGGATTAATGAAAAAGATAAACAAAACATACTATAACGCATTGTAAAAAATTAATTTTTTAAGTGTTATTTCCCATTTTCCTAACCACATGAGGTTTTTGCAGTTACATTTTTCTTATTTTTCTTAGAATTTTTTTAACTACTCATTGAAAGATCCATCATACAGTAGGGAGTCATAGACCCTCTAAATAAAAGAATAAAATTGAAGGGCATAAAATGCAGCCAAAGTAAGTTTCACTGTATAAATTGAGTGAAGAAAAGAGAAATATGGCTACTCTACTGTCAGCTACAGTAATCATAGAGATTATGTTATTGCAACAGTAAGAAAAATAAATAATTCCAATAAAAACATTGCTTTTATATGCCCATGTACTTAAAAAGAGGAAGAAATTGCATTTAGATGGACAATTATCTGAATTACAAACTCATGTTTATGGCCTGTTGTATGTGAACTCAGGACTAAAGCTGGAAGGGACATCACGTATTTTCCATGCCAGCCCTGCATAGCCATACAGCATTGAGAGAAGCCAGGCTCCTGCTTGTAGGGATGCGTTGCCTCTGCTCACCTTGTAGTCTCTCTGCTCTATCTCCCCTTCTATGTCTTGTCTTTAAATTGTTCTGAGATAGAAGTATATATATATAGAGAGATATACATGTCCATATTTTGGTACATATACCATATAAATATATGATACAATGAAGGGAGTAAGCTATGAAGTTTCTTACCAAGCATAACTCCTTAAACACACAATTTTGTTTTGTTTGAGAAAAGAATTACTTATGCCAGTACCAAACAAAGCTATTTGGCACCATATGCAAAGACTGTGGGTGGTCTCTAAGGAAAATTTTCATTAAATTTCTCATCTAGGCTATATAAATCGGTCACAGTCCTATCACTGTTCATAATTCTGTCATTACATGTTTTTATATGAAATATATAACATTTTAAAGTCTATAGGCAAATCAGCTTACAACCCATTCAGATGTCTGTGGCAAAAAAACTTATCTTTGTAAGGAAAACATAAGCATAATATTTAATAGAATCATAGAATCACANCCCTTGAGGCTCCTCTCTCCAGGCTAAAAACCCCCAGCTCCCTCAGCTGCTCTTCAAAGGACTTGTGTTCCAGACCACTCACCCTCTCCATTGCCCCTCTCTGGACACANTGTGGCACCACCACCATGTTCACGTTCATCATTAAACCGTGTCCTCAAATATCATATCCACACACTTTTTTAAACACTTCCAGGGATGGNGGCCCAAAACTGAACTCAGTGATCTTGTATGAAAATCTGCATAACTATCTCAGGTATTTTAGCTTCTTATTGCTATCATTTGGAATATGGGAAGAAGTCTTTCAAAACTGTGTTTGGTGAAAATATCGTATTTTCATTTACAGTTCTTGTGATATCCTTGGAAATAACATTCTTCCTTTGTGGTCTGCTGTTTGCTCTGGTTGTGGAAGAATGGGTTTGGGACTATGCTGTAACTGTTACAATTATTCATATCATTATAACTTCAGTTGGTAAGTAAGTTTACTGCTAAATATTTGTATAGTATCACAAGTTGAAGGACCAATTCATTATGATTCATCTAATGCATTAATGGACTAATTTAATTTTCCCTAAAGCTAAATACCTATGTATCTCTATTTTCCATCCATTTGACTCATGCTTCTCTTTAAATCCTCTCATTTTAAACTTAATTCTAAATTTGTTGCAGAATTTTAAACCATTATATTCTTATTAAAAATCAGAGGCTTAGTTCATATTTTAACAATTCGTATCAAACAGACCCAGGCTAGATACAATTTCTGCATCTGGGAAGTGTGGTTTTTTTCAAAACAAGACATTAATAGTTGTTCACGTCTGGATATTTTAAAAACTACTTATTAACACTTTAGCTTAAGTTCAAAGTAAAAACAAAGTTTTGCTTCAGCCAAGTCAGTGCAAAGGTTTTAACTTAGATTATTTGAACTAAATCTCAGTGAGGAAAATGAAGCATTTTATCACTGAAACTCCTTTCCCCCCATAGAACTCTTCCCCTTAAAAAAAGAAAAAGAAAAGAATTAGCTGCTGTAAACGAGAATTATCATCTCTTTTTGTCAACACCTAGTAACCTGCTCCCCCTTCTCATGCTGTTTAGCAGAATGCTTCTATGGCTAATTAGGAAATATGTTTTTACTCCATCCTTGCCAGACCCTATCTGGGGATTCTTTTCTCTTGAAACCATGAGGTTAATATGTTTATTCTAGAATGCAGAAAAAGGCAAATATTTTTGACAAACTAGGAAGTCCTCCCTACTGTCTAGAGATTAATCTTCCATTTTCCACTACCTTGTCCATTTCTCTTTTAGCACTTTATACAGATGGGAGATTCCCCAGTTCCCTGACAAATTAAGCCAGAGACCAACAGAGACTTTATCTTAAAAAATTAAGCATAATTTCTCATCTACTAAATTTGGTTTTCTGGAACTTAAACTACTGTTATTCCTCATTAATAATTTTTGTATTTAAGTAAAGGAATTTACAAAAACTACCAATAAACCTCCTGTTTGTACATAATTTATGCAGAGATTTAGCTTCTCTCATTACATCAGATGATGCATCTTGATGTCCCAACAACCTCAGATGTATCATTGCTTCCTTCAGATGGCCAACCAAACCTCTGCTGGCTGGCCTGAGCTATCAGCATATGCAGTGTGCTTCCCAGCCCCCTTTAACACCCCTGTCAGCTTTCTTTGGGGGAGGCAATATGGGGTTAGAGAACAGCCCTGCAGTTATCCCACAGTGGAGATGTGGGTCAGCTTGGGGGTGGCCAGGGCAGGTGCTGGTCAGGACCTAAAGCATTTGTCATTTCAATATATGTAAGACATACAATCTATGAAATATAACTAAGCAGACCTTTGATAATATAGTGCACTGCTTACTTTTCCCATTCTTACTGTTTCAATATTTACATTTCTACTTTTCTTCTTCTTGCAGTTATGTCTGAATTCCCCCTGATGTTACACTGGTGGCTGGCATTAGGTATAATTTCATTCTTTAAAGTTTATGTTGCTAAAATCTGTGTAGAAAATTAGTGTTTATAATCTGAATTGTTTCTATTAAATATCTGTTGCCTCACTAATTTAAGAATTGTCAACATTTAAAGAAGTACTTTAAAGAAGGCTTTTCGTTCATACTTCTTTTATGCCACAGGTAAATAATGCTGAACTAGGATTTGCCTCACCTTAGAAAAGTCCTCTCTTTTAAGGCCAGAATATGCTCATCTTATGCTAGTCTTACATACAAACAACAGACATGTGACTTGAAATAAATCATGACTAATCTCAATTAGTCAGGATTTAATGATGGCTTGTTTCATCTATAATAGGATGAAACATACCTCAATTCAGGTGTCAAAAAGACTGTTGTCCAAAGTTGTAGCCCTTCTTGATACCCTTTAAAATCAGTGGAAAAAACAGGTACCTTCAGAGGCAAGTTTTATCAACATTATGTAAAAGTACTTGTGATAGATGAGATGAATTTCAGTCATCACATTTCCTCAAAGTGAATGGCAAAACTACCTTTCTGAATGTTTAATTTTCTGTAAAATTACAAGCATAGATTTTTATGTGAAAAGTAGATTGTCTTGAAAAACAGTAGTTAAGGGAAAAGGACTGGCTTCTGTTCTTCTTTCTTGTATTATGGATAGCAAGGATCAACAGCTGTAATAATTTCCTAAATGATGGGGAGAAATAAATAAATTCCCTGTCCTACAACTGATTTTGCGCTAGCAGTTGTGGAGGCTGATATCTTTGTAAGTAGTTAAAGTCTTGGGTAAAATGTTTTAGTAGGAAGGCCGGTTTTTTTTTAATTGATGATAAAAAGGATGTCAGTTTAAAGTTTAATCATAAAGTTCGTATCCATTATAAAAATTAATAAAAAACAACCATATTTTTTCTTTCAGGATCTGGAGTAATTTCAATGATTTGTGGAGGACAGATTTTGGCATATTGCTTGTTCAAAGACAACTTCATTTATCCAATTCTAGATGACTTTTGAAAAGGAGTATTAGAACTTGCCTTTATATCTATGTGAATTCTATTGTTTCATTAATCAATGTAATTAAAATGAAGTTAGCAACTATCTAATTGTAAGGTTAATATTTAGCTTACCAGATCTCTGGTACCTTATGCTTTTTGGCAATTTCATCACTTTCAGCTTTTGTATGTACATTTTTCATTAATCATGTAATTAGATACACTGTCTCTTTTTTAAAAACCAAGAAGCCATGAGGAGGATTAGGGCAATGGTGCAACATTCCTTCAATACCCTAAAAGTAGAAGGAAAACATTTATTTGAATGTAGTGCTCTCAGGGTGCCTGTTATCTGCTGTATTTTATGAAATGCTGACTCTAATTTAGGCTGCTGTCTAACCTCTCACAGGCACTGAAAAACTTTAAAGTCACCCTATCTGGGATAAATCAGTGAAGGTTTAAAGCAGCCTTTACCGATAAAATCCTGACAAAGAAGAATCGCTGAACAGCACATATCTCTGCACCTCATTCCATCTTACTGCTCTCACTTAGAAGCTGCCCCAGTCAAAGGGAGGCAGAGGTAGAATCCCTAATGTTGGGTTGACCCCCTTGCTTCCAGGGTTGTTACAGGCAAATGTTTTCTATAAAAGCTCCAGGCTATTCTCGCTTCCACTAATGACCCATTTGTAGTCTGGCTGTACTGAAAGGGAGAAAGGGAAATGCTACTGACACACTTTTCTACATATCCTTCTTTCTTCCCCAGCTACCAGTGGCTAAAGTGGGGGTTTATGGGTAGTGGTAATTAAATACAACAAGCAAACATAGTAGTGGCTTCAATTTACTCTTTATGTCTTTAATCATAATAAAGTTGTAACAGAAAAATTGTGAGAAGGCAACTTAGTCTTAAATATGAAATCCAGTGATTGGATTTCAACTGCAGTTTGCTCAGAAGAGGAAGACTAAATTGCTGTTTGCACAGGAGTGCTAAATGTTGTATTTGCCTTAATCTCACTCAACAGATAATGCCTCTGAAGAATCAGTCCCCTGTTGATCTAATCAAACATCTTAAAATTTATTGCAAGTTTTGAAATTTTCAATTAAGTTTCAGTACTGAAAGTACATGTACAGTGAGAAGTACCATTCAGAGACTCCCAAAAGAAAGAGTTTGTTTCTCATGAGTGATGGATATGTAAGTCATTTTAGAGTCGAACCAAATATGTAAATCCATAGCACTGAACAGATGTAGAATTCAGAAGTTTTTCAGCATAATGAGTGAATAAGCTGAATTGCAAATCTTCAGAAACATGACTGTGCTGTACTATCATTTGGAAAATGTTTGGGGACTTCTAGGTTTGTCTCATTTCAGAACTATAGAAATTGATGGGAAGGAAGTAAGGTCTACTGTAATTTTGTACCCCTGTTCTCTTCCTCACAGTTTGTGTGTGTAGGTAATGTGCCATGTGGCAGAACATGAGTGGATTAGATATAAAGTTAATCCATGGGTGGAACATGTTTCTGTTTTTAACCTGACAGGATTTTCCTCTGTGTCAGCCCAGCTGTAGCATTTTAGCAGCTCTGCTGCCTGTCTTAACATTTTTAACTTGTATTTCCTATCTAAAAATTTAAATCACCAGCAAGAAATACCTTCAGACTAATATGAAGAGTGCTTTAGTCCCACTATCTCGTCAAAGCACATACAACTAAGCCAGAAAATCAATCACAGCAACACCTCTGTCAAGGATTAAAAGCATTAGTCCAGCTACTAAAGGATCATTAGGTTTACTTTCAGAAGTAAAGCAAGACAATTGTGAGACAATTTCAACATTATTTATTTCATCTTTTCCATCACTTCTATCTCGTGTCCAATGATAAATATTACACCTAATGTTAAAGTGTAGGCAAATTTCATTTTGTGCAAATAAATATTAGCATATGAGCAACACGAGCTGTATCTGTGTGGCCATTACCTGGTTAGAAGCCTTCTTTTAGCACTGGAGTCTCATGACATGAGACTCGTATGCCGCTTGTAAGCAACAATCTGTTTTCTCTGCTGATGTACACATGATTCTAGAACAGGTAGTCTCCATGTCCATAGAGTACAAGCAGAATCTGTGATGTTATGCTTGTGGCTCCTGCCCCAGGATTTTCAGTTTTTGCTCCCTGAATCAGCCAGTCAGGAATATTGTCTGATGTAGTTGTTGTGGCTTTAGTGTTATTTAACCCCTTGTGACACAGTCTAGCAGTCACAAGTTTGCACATACCCAGATATCAGTGGGGGTGTAATCAATCTAGGAAACATTACAAACAGAAGGAGACTTCACCCACTTCCAGGCAGAGTCTGCAGGGAAGAAGATTAGCAATTGTAAACAGAAATCAATGGAATAGTACACAAATAGCATACCTTAATAATACCATACTTAGAGTAATTTTAAGATTTCTTTTCAGCAGCAAGGAACTTGTTTTCATCATGTCCAACCACCTACTGAGACAGATTATAGTTCTTCTTTGTTCAGCCCTCTCTCTAAAGGGCTCTGCATTCATCCTTGTTCCAAATGGTGAAGTGTCTTTCTTGTAACAAAGAATGCGACTGAAGTGTGTGTGTGGGGGGGGAATGTTGAAACTCTAAACATGTATCCTTAGGCTAATGCCTAGGAAAGTGGCTAAAGCCAAAGAAACCCCAAACCCCAAACATTGCTCTGGGACCAACAAACCAACTCAATCACATAAAACCAACAAAATATCAAACTACAGAGTACAGGAACCATTATGATTTTTGTTAGAATTTTTACAAAAATATAGGTTATCTACCTATAATTTCCTAGTAAAGGGCTGGTTATTACAAACAGCCTGTCATTTTTCCAGCTCTGTAAATTGCTTGATCAACATTTCCATCTCTTTTGTATGCAAACTTTAAAAAGCGAGCAAAACAAAACCTTACACTACTCATTATTTCTGTGTTCCTAAAAATGCCAACAACTCGAGCACCAATAAATACAAGAAAACGTAGTATGAGTAATGATTGGATTACCAGCAATGTAGATGAGTCACCTGCAGTTTTCTGTGCTGGGTATACATGCACAGGATTCCTGAGGCTCACAGTCTTTTGACCAAGTGAGCTTTGTTAAACAGAGAAAAGATGTGAAAGCCTAACACATTCTTTATTTCATCATCTGGTATATATGTTGACACACCATAAAGTTAGATCCTTGTTAATCCCCACAGGTATTTAAAGATTTATTTAAATACTTTTTATTTTCCAAATGTGACGTATTTGGAACATTTATTTCTTGGCTTAAGATCCTGTGTAATCATCCATCTGCTCAGTAATGTCTAATACTCTAATCTCTTCTTTTTCTGAGCTAATCATGGCCCCAGACAGCATGCACACTCTCATTAGATGTCAGAGAGGATAAAGGTCTTCAGAATGGTTATAAAATTTGATGGTGTAATTAATACCTTTACTATTGGCTTTAAACCTTTTAGTGTGAGGCTATGTCCCAACCTCTCCTCTGCTCAGGAAGATTAATATGGATGCCTTTACAGTTGCTCTTCAGTTGCACCAGGATAATTATGCCTGTTTTTTAGGGCAAGATTGCTCTATGATGGAGTTAGGTCCTACTCCATCCATCCACCAATGCAGGGGAGAAAAGGAATACTTTGCAGTCCTCTCCCAGTTCGTACACTCAGGTTTCGTCTGCCAACAAGGGTGAAAGAAGGGAAAGATCCATGCCTAGATGTTGTCCTGACATGTAGCATGGCACGGGCTTGGACTGGGGATTTGGGAAGCAACACTATGACAACAAATTCCACAATGAAAACCTGAGGAAAGGCCTTGGCCCCAGTCTTCTCAGGTGGCCAACCCCTGGAAAACAGTTGAGCTCAGATAGAAGGATGAATGGTTGAAACTGGAGCCTATAAGGAAGATGTAAATTATGTTACATCCTTGCTGTGACTGTCTTAAAATCAAGATAGTTGCAGCCATTTCTGTTCCTTACATTCCAGTGAAAATAAATCCTAGTAGGCGATTACTTGCTGTGCATTTGCAAAAAAACATATGTAAACAAAGGTCTGACTCTTGCTTCCAAAGCAAAGATCCAGTAATCTCTACTGGAACAATAATTTTTAAAAGGACCACAGTATCCAGATGCTCTCTTAGAGCAATCTTGTCACCAGATTTTCAACATCCAAAGAAGAACTGTTTAAAAAACCCCAATGGGTTATGGCAGAATGCTGAAATACTTTAAGAATTACCAGTGTCTTAGCAGTCTTCAGAAACTTCTGACTTCAAATTACGTCTAGATCAATAGGTTTTGAAATATACTGAAAAAGGTGCTTAGATACACTCTGTAAACCTTGATGGGGTTCCACACAAAGAAGTGTCATTAAAATTGACGTAAAAGATCAATGTGTTTGATATCCCATATGGCATGAACTGAAAAAATTTGTAGATACTAGCCAAATTACACAAGCAAAATCAACAGCAAATTATATTGACATTAATTCAAAATCAGATTTAAAAATAATCCAAATTATAACGGATTGTTTTAACACAAATTCTCTGTAAAGTTATAGCAAATCCCACAAAAGTCAGAGTATTCCTTAGAACACTCCCAGGAGAGAGAAAGGCAAGCAGTGAGTGGCAAAGGCAGAGGTGTGTCAAGAACGTGGCAGCTTCAATGCTGAGGAAGAATGGAAGAGAACTTACTTAAAGGTGATCAACCAAGTTACCTACCTCAGAGTAATTTTCCATTCTGCTGGGAGATGTGCTGGTAGCTGTCCTGGCAAAACTTTTCAGTAAATCAATGACACACAAAAATTCATTTTAAGACACCCAAAATCATCAGTGAACACAGCTGATTGAGTTTTGCTTGAAAAAGAAAAAAGGTGAAGGGTGTCAATGTTGGTTCATTTCAGTCCCATTAGATTTCAGTTGTTCAGGACAGACCCACGAGGGTACAAGCAATGACAGTGCAGATACTCAGATCTAAAGCAGTGAACTCCCTAGATCCCCTGAATTCATCAGTCCAATTATTTGATATGCTATGTTTTACAGCAGTTTTTAAGCATTCAACCCTTGCTTTAGAAATAAACTTTATTTCCTAACATTTGCCATTGAAACATTTAAAGAAAAATGAAAATTGCAATTGAAAAGCCACTACAGTTTTTCCATTGTCAGGATATGAAACATCAGGTCTTCAAGTTTTGAACAAATAAAGTCAGTTTTGAATAAAAATAAAGTTCTATTGAACTGAAATTTTCTCACAAAAATCTGCTTAGACCAGAAGGTGATTTTATTGAAAAAACTTTTTCCCCCAAATGATAATGTTTCAGACCTTATTTGTTGTATGTATTTTTAGAATGTGTTATGTATCACTAGATAACATTTGCAGACTGTTCCAGTTGCCGAGGTAACTATGTTATTTTAATGATCAGCAGAGAGGATCATTATGTAAAACATTATGTTAATTTCAAACACAGAAAATTGATGTCTTGCTGTTACCTTGAAGCTGCACCTTTTTTTTTTCTTTCTCTTTAAAGTGCATTTTTCCATGAAAATTAATGGTATAGCTAAGTGCTTGAGTATCCTTTTCAGAGTGATTCAGGTTGTCTTTGAAGGAAAATAACCTAAAAAATTACACCTGAAAACCAACTAATGGCAGATGAAGAAATTCAAACCACACTATTTTTTTATAGGAAGAGCATATGAAAAAAAAATTCCATATATTCCTAATAAATATGTATAATGTGCAGGAATTTTAGGAAAGCACATCTATAATTTAATTTTTAACTTTGCAATATATTATTGTTTAAGGAAAGCAAATTATAAAGCATATTTGGGTTCTGTTTATGATAAAGTGTGTGTATTGTCCATGATATAGATCATCTGATGAAGATATTAAAAACATGACATTAAATTTTTGTTGCTTTTATTAGATTATGTATCTATGCGATTACTAGATTATACCAACAGTACAAATGCCATGTATTTACAATTCTGCTGCAATCACAAATGCTCTTTCTGAGCCTGCAGAGAGAACCTTGCTGATGTTAGTAGTTCATGGTGCATTTCTGTTCTCAACCCTGCTTTCTCCATTAAAAAATTTGAAATTATCCAACTATGTCTCACATAAATTCCAGGGTTCATAGTGACAATTGTTGCTCTAGGACACCAGCCTCACAATGACAAATTGTCTCAGGCTACTGAATTTCAACTCAATTTTGTCACCAGAATCTTCTTTCTCCTCTTCTCTGAAGTTCTGCCTGTAGATTGTGTTAAATTATGAACGCTTCATTCTCCAAGTGGAACTGGATGCTTTTATGTATCAGAATATGATATGCTCAAGACTTCCGAGAGCTCCTATATTCTCCTGACACTTCATAATAATCACCTGATCCATTTTAGAGTCAGTGAACTCTTCTGACAATACTCAAAGTGCATTTTGATGGAGTCTATATTTATACGGACTGTACCTCTTCATTCCATGGAGCTTACTCGAATCCTTTCCCAAGGATTTCCTCTGCAGGCAAAGCTCTGACTTCAAAAGCTGGTATCTCTTTTTCAGATTCTTTACCCATAATTACACCTAATACACTGCTCTTCTGTTTTAAACTCACTACCCCAACATGTTCATCTGGCACACTGGGGTTTGCCAATTTGTAAACATCCCAGTGAGGATTGCAAGTGGAAAATGTAAGAATGGGAAAAAACCCTTAAGAATTGCATTAAATCAGCTAGATATTGTGAAAAGAACATACAATAATCAGCTGGGAATAAGCCATCTATTAGCTAATAGGATTAGGAATTTATTTTCCCCTTCCAATAGCTTATGCCTCACTTGTCTGCTATGGACCACCAAATATTTTATCCTGAAAAGCTTTGCTTTCATCCTTAGCATGGTGAAAATAGTGGGCTAAATTTTTAGTCCTTTGAATCATTGAAAATCTTCTGATGGGTAGCTTTCTGCTAGAAAATGCTGATTACTCAAAAGATCTTTTTGTAGAAATCTTCTGACGGAATATAATCAAAATACATGTGTTACCCTCTTGACTACTGAAATACACCTGAACATGATGCAAAATAAAATTAAGTCAAAAAATGGAATAAAGTAAAACAACACTGAAACAAAACTCCTGAAGTGTATGTTTTATTTCAAACATTTTGAAAGGTCTTTTTAAAAATTGTAAAACAGACTTTTCAGGGTTTTTTTCATGGAAAGGTTAAATTCTTGCAGGGGAAAAAAAAAGAAAAAAGAAAAAAAATAATATCTGAGATGAATTTTTATTATAGCAAGATGATTTAAACATTTTAGGGATGAAACAGTTTGAGTTTTAATAGAATTTTTAAGCTAGATAAGATTGTTGATCTTTCCGAAAGAAAAAATTGTTATATGGATAAATACAAGCATGGAATTAGCAAGTAAGTATACTTAAGGAACACAACTGAGAGATAACTAATTTTAAGAAGAAATATGAAAGGGGGATCATTAAGTACGAAAAAAATAAGCCTGCTGTGGTAAAGCTGCTACAGATGAAACACTAGCTCTGCTCCACTCTGCTGTAAATGGTGTAGAGAGCAGCATGGAGGATGAGAACAAGCCAGCAAGTAAAGGGCAAATATTTTGGAGCTCTAATTGCCATGAGCTGAGAAATACAGGAAGTACAGAAAGAATTTTTGGAGAGTAAAATAATGGCATTGATTAAACAACAATCTTGAGGATATAAAATACTTGTGGGATATAAAAACATATATACAATGAGACAAAAATATCCAAGTTGCAGCATTTACCCACTACCAAAAAAACACCCCCAACCTATTTTAACTATCTCCCTCATCTCCTGTATGTTTACAGAATCTGTATTCTATCTGATTCATCAAACCTCCCAAAACTAAATACACTCTTCTCACAATACTGTCAAGAGTGTGCAGACAGAAGGGATTAAAGACTACAGGAAACCACCAACTGCATTAAAATTCCTACTCTCTATGGGGATTTCCAGGAAGTTCTTTCTAGAAAACCTGAAATAAAATTTACTGTAGCCAGCTTACTTCAAGATGTGTGTATATATA
>VYXD01006666.1:5411-18694 GCA_013397195.1 Hylia prasina
GTCGAGCCCAGGACTGGCACTGGGAGAACTCAGATTCCCTTTCTCTCTGGCAGCAAGTCTCCCTGAGTTCACAAAGTGGTCTCAGTCCCATCAGTTTTTATACATTTTTTTCTGCCTGGGGCAGGGATTCCTCTCTTCCTTTTGTGATTCCACATACTGTGTTCCACATGTTAGTTTCTTTCTTCACATTGGGCTGGACAAAACTCTTCCTGTGGGATGGATGAATAGTGATGAGTTTCCAACGATCCTGGCTATCTCGGCTGTGGATCTTCGTCCTTTGTGTTGTACTGGACAACGCTGTTTCTGGGAATCGAACAAATGAACAAATGTTTGATCGAGTTTACAGGAAATTGGTTTCGGGATGCAAACTCGACAGATGGTTTCAATGATTGCTCTGCCTCCCCTTGGTTGCTGGTCGGAATGGGCCATCTTTCTGGCCTAGCCACTGCTCTTCTTATGTTAATGAAGTATAGTTTCACTGTAGCCAGGTGTAACATTTGTGGATTCCTGTCTCCTCCTGAGGATCCCATTTGTAATCATAACTTTATAACATACACATTTTACAAGTGCACGAATTAACAGATACTATTTATTACACTTTTAATATTTGTAGTTGGCTTCCTAGGGAAACAAGGCTTATGCAGTTATGCTGCCTGTTCCTCTCTTTGCTCATCCCATTGTCTTTGATCCTGTTTTTCAAATTCAGCCAAATCTGATGGAAAATACAGGTCTCACAGACATTACATCCATTCAAGTGGAGTAGAAACACACAATTCAATGCTTGGAAGTTAATGGTTCTGTTCATGTAGCTTGAGAACCTCATACTTGGCTTGAAACAAGGCATGGTGGGCTCTGGGTCTTATACAGGGGAGTTCAATGGCATGGGATGGGCTGGGACTCTGGGAGCCTTAGCTAGGCACAGGTTGGTTGGGGAAGGTGGGAATGCAGCCAGTCACTGTAGATTCCACGGCCTCCAGAACAATTCGCTCTTGCCAAAAGAGTGGTAGCTTGCTTTGACAAGTTCATAGCCTACAAACAAGAATCGTGATGACAGGGGTTTTGGGGCTGACTGTGCACTCCCATATGGGAACAAATGTCCCTGTGGAACCCGAGGGGCTGAGGAGTACCACCACACAGTGAAGGCTCAGGCATGTGACTCAAGGATGAACACTCGTCCCGCTGCCTGCTGGTGGGCACCAGGGTGGCTCGGACCCGTCCTCGCCGGGATTCAGCAGCGGCCCTTCAGCCGCTGCGGAGCCCCGCGGGGAGCGCCCTCAGGCCCTCAGGCCGCCCCGCGCCCTCCCTGCAGGGTCAGGGTCGGAGCCTTCTCCCAGACTGCCAGTGATGGGGCGAGAGGACACAGCCTCAAACTGCGCCCGGCGAGGTTAAGGCTGAAACTAAGGAATTTCTTCACAGAAAGTATGATTAAACATTAGAATGGGCTACCCGGGGAGGTGGTAAAGTCACCGTGCCTGGGGGTGTTTAAGGAAAGACTGGACGTGACACTCCCAAGTGCCATAGTCTAGCTGATATGGTGGCGCCCGATGACGGGCTGGAACAAGACGATCCCAGACGTCTTTCTCCACCTAGTTCATCCCGTGATTCTGTGGGTTCGCGCTGCCCTCGCTGCGAGCGGCGCGGCAGCGCTTGGCCCCCTCAGGCCGCCGTCGGGGGCGGTCCCGCGCCGCAGCCATGGCGGCGCCCATTGTGCCTGAGAGTGACAGGTACCTGAGCGCCGCTCTCGCCGGGGTGGGCCGGGCGGGCCGGCCGTGTGGGGTGGTGCGGGGAGAGCAGAGCAGGTCCCGCTAGAGCCCCTCTGACCCTCCCTCCTTTCTTTCAGCATTCGCAGGGCCGTGTTGCTGCTCAACGCCGTGGACCCGGGCCGGTTTCCGCGGCTTCTCTCCCGCCTTCTCCAGAAGCTGCATCTGAAGGTTGGCGAGGCGAGGGGAGTCGGCTGGGGGTCATGTCACGCTGGGCTGGGCGGGGTGGGAGTGGGGGCTCGGCGGTGCTGGAAGGGCGCGGGGCCGGGGCCGGGCCCGGCCGGAGCTTGGGCAGCGCGGCTGTGGAGCCTGAACATCCGTCCGTCCCTCTCCCCCACCGCCCCTGCTTAAGGATTTTAAATCTTAATTTCATTCATCACTAGTTCTTCAGAACTATATCGGGGAGGTGAAATAAACTCGGATAGGAATGGCGTGAGAAGGTGAATGGCATGAGAACGAGTGATGCTTGCTGTAGCCCGCTGTCTTCCAGGTGCTGGTGCCTCCGAGAGCGCGTCTGAGGATGCGCGAATTGTTTGGCTTTTTGCACAAACTCGTCCTCTGCCCTCACGAATGGTGTCCACAAAAATCGGATTTGCTATCCGGTTTATAAAAAGCCGGTGCTTGCACACTCGAACGAGACATTGATTATTTGTTTCAGAATTGTGCAGGCCCTATTTTCAGTGGTATTCCCCGAGTCAAGTATCCCAACCATCAAAACTTTTTACCATTTATACGTTTTAGAAAACTAAGGCTTTAGTGTTCATTGGCAATAAGTTATATAGTTCTTATTAGTTAGTATTCTGTGTTCTGCTGGTTAATGACTCTATTGCTTCTCACACTGCTTTGTCTGTGTGCTCAGTCTTTCTCTTCTTTTGAGTCGTTGGGCGTCTTGGATTGGTGCTCCGTGAATTGGTGGTCACAGATTTCCCTGCAGAAAGTTGATTTCAGCACAGTTGATGACTTGGTTTTATCAGTTTCTCCCTTATCTTAGGAGTTCTACCAAATGTCCTTGAGGCCCATAAATTCTGCATTCTTTGTGTTCACTATCAGTGGTACGTGCTTATTCCCAAGTTTTGTTAACCTTTCCCTAGGTCTAAGGTCACTGACATTTGTCAAACCCTAAACCTGAACAAGGCAGTTCTTCCAACAAGTAATTTGGCTTTCTAAAACCTGCACATCACGTGGAGCTTATTAGCTGCTCTCTGTTTCATGGATTTAATCACCTTTCTTGGTGATTAGGCTTGAAAGTATACAGAGATCAAACATCATAGAACTTACTTTCTTAAGAAAATGTTACATGTTCTGCGTTTTACAACACAAAGGAAACATTAAATGAGTATCTTATTTATTTTCCTGCATTTGTGCATGTGCATCGACTAAAGACACCTGTGGAACTGAGGATAAAAATGAAATCCAGAGCTTTAGTGAATATTTCTGTTGTCTTTGCAGAAGATGGTTTTGACTGCAGAATTAAAAAGAAAAAGTAAACCAGTAGTCAATTTCATTTCACAGACCTCAAATGTTAAATTCAGGCTAACTCTAAACTTTGTACTAAATATTGCATGGGAAACGGTAAAATGAATCATATACCAGAAATTAATTTCATTGTCTTACAGTGTCAGATTTTATTCATTCCATTGTTTTATGTATAGAAAAAGTATATAAAGAAACATGGAATTTGTTTTCTATATGCACATACATACAGGCTAAATGATAAAATATTACAGGAGCAGCATGCAAAAAATGCAAATATATTAAAGATTATACGTGTGAGACTGTTAGGATTTATTTGATTTAACTGCTGGTTTGTTTGGGTTTTTTTTCTATAAGCATCACTAGCTTGGATGCAGCTGTTATTGCAGAGAGTTTTCTCAGTTGTTTTGCGTGGATATTAATTCTTTGGTAACTGGAATGTATCACCAACTTTTGGGTTGTTTGGTTTATTCTTTTTTACTACTCCATAGCATTTTAGTAGCTCTTCACAGTTTTAATTGCCATTTACATGAGCTGAAGTGGTTATTGTAATTCAGCCCACTCAATCTCATGAATAGTTTTACTTTCTAAAGTACCTAACTAAGTAACTAGTTAAATTGCTGGAAGCTTGAAATGAAGTTCATTGCTTTAACAAAGCAGATACTGGGAGCTCTGTGTTTCCTTTTAACAACTAATGATTCCAATAATGTTTCCATTTTGATACTCTTGTTATAAACGTTGTGATCATTGAAAGTTTCGTATAATTACCTTATTTTTTATTTGGACAGCTAAATTATTTTGTTTGTCTAGCTTTGCAGTTTTGGATTACTAAGTGGTCTAAATGTGGTGTTTTTTAGTAGCTGGGTTTTAAAAGAAGGCAATATCTGCATTTTAAATTACTACTTAATTTGCTCTAGTATAATAAGTACAACTACTCTAGTTTAAAAGTGCAGCACATTCTTAATTGTCTTCGGTAAAACAGCACGATATGGATTCAAACTGGCTTTCAAAATATACATTAGGCTTTTATTTCCTTTGCAACAGCATGGGTGATTTTTAGAAGGATATCCAGAATGGAAGAAGCATACATAACTAACTACAGTTTTGCCTTCTGTTTTCTGGGGTGTGATTTAAGTAATGCACTTTGTACTTGCCTTATTTTTGTTTATATAAGGTTGCTGGAGATCTGATAATTGAAAGAAGAATGTTTCTTTAGTGTCTATGAGGTACAAAGAGAAAGTGTTTTCTTCTGATGTATATCAGGTAATCCTGTGGTACTGTGTTGGCTTTTAATTTTGATTTTCAGTGAGAGGAATTGCATTTGCTTTGTGATTTCTATTTAGAAACATCTGGATAGCCACTGTGTTTATAAGGATGAGGAGAAAGTTTTTATTTTGAAAAGTATGTTCTTGGTCCTTAAATGAAATGTCAGGACTAACCATTTTTGTGCTTCAGGCTGAAAGTACCTTCAGTGAGGAGGAGGAAGAAAAACTTCAAGTAGCGTTTTCATTGGAAAAACAGGATCTTCATCTGGTTCTTGAAACTATATCATTCATTTTGGAACAGGTATTTTTTCACCATTAGGCATTGATAAGTGTATTTTTTTATCCAGCTATAGATTTCAAAAATATAACAGTGAAGTTAAAAAAGAGTTAGTGAAAATATATCTGTTGTGTATAGTATATGTTTTGGGGTTATGGTTTAACTGCTTTTTGTTTCATACCTTTCTGATTTGGATGGGACTGGGTGCCTTTGTGCAGTGATTTTTCAGCTAATGTAAATATTAATACTAGAAATGAGGTCTGCATGACTCCGAGGGAACTCTTGATAATTATGAGATATCGTATTCTCTCTCATTCATTGTATCAAGCCAGCCATGCATTTTTTAAGTTCTTGTGAGGAAAATCCCAGACAACATTACTGAACACAGCTGAAGTTATTTTAAGAGTCTGATATGTAAGATTTTCATGCACAGAAGCAGTCTGTATGGGGGTGAATAGGCACAACTGATGTAGCTCGAGTATTTGGAGGAGAGGATGACTGCATGGTGTAGCATGTGACAAGGTGCAGGGACCTTGTAAACAGAGAAGGTTTTCTGATTCCGTGGTCTACCTCTACTAAAGAGCTGGGAAGCTGTTGTGTTACCTGATAAATATGGTAGCTGTTTTAAAAATTTTTAAGCCAAAGATGTTATCCATCCATTTCACGCAAATATAGAAAGGGGAGTCTTGTGCAGAGGGCATGCGTAGTGGTGGTCTTTTGATGGATTTAAATTGGGTCCTTTCTTACACATGTCAATTTATGATCAGTTCACTTAATTAACACATTCCACTGCACTAAAAATAAACAGTTCTCCTCGTGGCTCTCATCCACCAAAAAATCAAAATGAAACCTGAGGTCACGTCCAGACTGGAATTTTTAATTTTCTTCTTGGCAAAACAGCAGATTTACCTGTTTACTGCCTTGTTCTGAATTCCTCAGACTGCTTAATTTATAATTACTGATCAGAAACAGGAAAAGCAGTTAATTCTCTTCTTGCTTCTTTTGCATTAAAAAAAAAAAAAAAGAGGGAAGAATATTAATATCTGCCAAAAGAAAGAGTCCCAGATGGACTGCATATTGTATGAGAACTCTTTGTTTTCCTGCTGATAGCTGTGCTTCTTGGAGCAGCTGCTTGTTCTGTCAGATAGTAGCTGTTTTAACAGCTCTTTAGTCTGTGGAGGCATTATAGATAAAAAGACTGCCATACAGTCTTTGCCACATATGTTATTTCTTTTTTTAACCTGACCCGGTGGTGCCACAGTCCTCTTGATGATGAGGATCCATATAGAGTGTCTTCCACAAAAAAGTTGACACTAATAAGGCGGTAACTCAGTTTAGGCAAACTGTTCTTGGTTTTTCAGGATATTACCTCCTAGTTTGGGTTTGCTTGAATAGTGTGAATTTGGAAAAGTTCTCTTTTCTTGGTGGTCACAATTGGGTCAAAGCCCATCTTCTTTTTTCATTGATAGCTGCTTTGCCATTATGTACAGTAGAAACCTGGACATATACTCAGATCTGGCTTGTGTCTACTTTTTTGTAGTTTGTCTGTCTTGAGAAAAGTAATTTGTAAGACTGCATTTTGGGATACAGTTTTCCATCTACCAAATAAGAGGGTTAAGATGAACAGGATGCATATAGTTCCCCTAGTGCAGTTTCTAGTAAAAGTCTTGTGTGACCACAGTGGCCATTTGTGCTCGAACATGTCTGCTATGACTTGTAGAACAGCACTTAGCAACAGCAGTTATTTTTCCTTTAACAGGCAGTCTATCACAGTCTGAAGCCTGCTTCGTTGCAGCAGCAGCTACAAAGCATTCACCTGGATCAAGACAAAGCAGAAGCATTTGCTAATGCATGGGCGACTGCAGGTCAAGATATGATTGAAAAGTTCAGGCAGAGGGTTTTGACCCCTCAGAAGGTAATGTGTGTGGTTTTTCTTCTGAGAGAGAATAAAGTTATATTAGTTTGGTTTAAAGAAAGGAGGTTAAACTAAGGTGCAAAGTTTATGACAAGGTACTTGGTCAATTACAGGTACTTGAGAAATTTGAGACAGTTGAATTCTGTTGTCTTTGAGAGATGTTACATGTTAGCTGAGGTGTTGTAACTACTGTAACCCGGCTATATAAGCATTATTAGCAACCCGCATACTGTTTGTGTGCAGGCTTTACAACATGGCCAGGGGACACTGTGTTCATGAGCATTTGTGGTGATTGAGCTCTTCAAGGTGGTCATTCTCTGCACTTGTATCTGAGCTCCTGCCATCTTTAATTTTGTAAGCTGGTTGCATAGTGAATTTTGTGAAGTACTAATTATTAATTTTGTGGTGTTTTTCTACAGTGGCATATAATCTTGCTTCCTTTGTGCCTATTGCCACTTAAAACTTGCTATATGCTTTGGAAGTCTCGTATATTTAGACATAGACGTCTGTATCTCTGATGGAGTATGATAACATCATTTTGTTGATTCATAATAACTCTTCAAATGCGTAAGGAATTGTTTATAGAACACACCAGTGTCAGCCAGGATCAAATTTTTAGAAAGAATTGTGAAACACAACTCTATTATTCTTACTTTATCATTGCTTTATATCTTGTTGGGATAAAATTCAATTTGTTAATTAATGATTTGGTGAGTAAAAGAAACATAGAAAATAAATGGTATATATTAACTACGCATGATGCACGGAGAAAACTAGAACAATGTAATTTGTACCAGCCTGCTTGCTCCTAAATAAATCTAGAATTTCCCTTAGGTGTAAAATTCACATTTTGAGATGAGGAGGTATATCTGTGGAACAGATTAAAGGTACTCTGAATTGCATCACAGTTGATTTTTTTTCAAAGTATTTAATCTTGATCCTTTGTAAAACTGGGTAATTTTCGACACAAAACTTACAGGATTTTGATATGCAAAATTATAATAACTCATGAATCTAACACAGTAAATGACTGATAGTATAAGCATGCAAAAAAAAAAATCAGCAAGATATCTTGGGTTTCTGGTTTTTTTTGTTTTTTTGTGTTTTTTTTAAATAATGTTACCAATGCCAAGTGTACAAGTCCAAAAGTTTAAATGGTCAGTGGTACAGTAAGTATAGAGGCAGGTATGACTGTCCATTGAAGGAGGTAAGTAATTTGAAGACCAAGTGAAATAATGGAAGATTATAAGGTAAACTTTTTGACATACAGAGTATATGTGCAGAATGGAAGGCAGTTCTGAAGCCAGCCTACAAAGCAGATGTCTTAAAAAATTTTTTTCAGGCAGAGTATGCATTAATACATATTTTACTGCTGGCTCCTCAGCATATGAGAAATTAATAAAAACACCTTTCATCTTCTTTGATTTCTAGCTTGTACCATACATACCTGTGGTCATTCTGTGACCTGGTCTGGGAATGGCATTGCTTTGTTACTTGTCTTGAGTTTTGTGGGCACTGTAACATAAAATGTTTCTGGTTTATGTTACTTTCTAAATTCAGCACCATCTGCTAGTGCAGTGGTGTTTTCCCATATAAAGAAGTTTTAAACTGTTGTTTTTAATTGAGCTTGTGGGAAAGCAACTGCAAAAATACTGTAGTGCCATTTACTTGCTTTTTATTGTGAGGGCAGGTTTAAATACAGGTGTGTGCCCCTACAATATGCTTAAACCATCATTTTTCCTCCTGCCTTTTTGCCCAGATAACAGGTTGAGTATCAGTTTGAGTGTAATTTGAGTTGGAACTTGGAGTTACTTTCTCAGTTTGTTTTGAAAATCTCTGAAGTATTACTCGTGTAGACTTGAAGCTCATGAGAGTTTTCCTTAAAGATTAAGTTCACAAAACTAATTGCTGAATAAAGAATTTATTCTGCTAGCAAGAAGTAAAATATCTTAAAAATTGCATTGTAATGGAAGAACAACTTCACATGTCCTTATAATCTCCTGTATCTCTTTGTATTATCTTACAAGTGCAGTAGGTGTCTGCATTGTTTCCTTCAATACTGTGTGTCATTGCGTATCTGCATGTATTTTCTGTATTACCTGTCTGTAGCTTGAAAAATAGTGAGCAAAATATTCTCTTGTGGTACATTGCTGTACTAGCCAATTTTCTATAAACATTCATCATCATCTCTTCAATTGAAGTTAAAAAAAAGTTTATAATCCTGAAAAATACTTACAGAAGGGTGATTGCTTTTTAGATTAGATATACAATTTAGGTACTTATATTGATTTAGAGATTATATTAACTTTTTTTGTACAAAGAGATGTGTATTGAGTTATTGATACCCTCTTCAACATGTAAATATGGGTGTAACATACTAAACAATTGATCCTATAAATATGCCCTCTATATCACTATTTGTTTACATGGCCATGTATGAATTCCCAATTTACATTGTTCAGTTCTCTTCCAGAAGAAATATTCTGTACAGAAAAAGAATGGCATATTTTCACAAGTTCTAGCAACATAATCACAGGATAGTTGAAATTGGGAGGACTCCCTGGAGTGTATCTGATGTACCCCCCTCTGCTCAAGCAGGGACATCTAAACCAAGTTGCTCAGGACCATATCTAGACAGCACCTAAACATCTGTTAGGATGCAGGTTCCACAACCTTCCTGGGCACCTTTTGTCAGTTCTTAGCCACCCCTGAAGTGCCTAAATGTTTTCCTGTGTTCAGAGAGAGACTCCCATGTTTTAGTTTGTGCCTGTTGCCACTTGTCCTGTTACTGGGTATCACTGTAAAGAGCCTGGCTCAGTCTATATTGCTTTCCTTCACATAAGGAGTTTAAAAGCTCTCTTGTGGCTTCTTCTCATATGTGAGGTGCTCCTATCGCTTCATCATCTTGGTGGCCTTTGCTCTGCTCTTTCCAGTACCTACATGACTCTTATACTGTGGAGCCCAGCCCTGATTATGCTGCTCCAGGTGAGGCCTCACCATGGTCAAGTACAGGGGAAGGATCATTTTCGTCAGCCTGTGGGCAGTACTCCTCCTAGAGCAGCCCAGGATGGCTCATAATTGACTTGGTGTGCACCAGGAGCCTCAGGTTCTTTTTCACATGGCTTTTTTCCAGCTGTACAGCATCCGGCTTATATTGGTGCTTGTCCTCTCCAGTGCAGGACATTTCACTTCCTCTTGTTGAATTTCTAGAGAAGAACTGTCAGACCATTTCTCCAGTCTGTTCAAGTCCCTCTGGATGGCAACACAACCCTTTGGTGTACCAACCAGTTGTCTCAGCTCTTGTCAGACCTTACCTGAAGTATTGCATGAGGGGCTGGCTGAGGGGTCCCCAGCAGGAGACAGACTCGGATCTGTTGAAATGGGTCCACAGGGGTGCCATTGAAATGATGCAAGGGCAGAACACCTTTGCTGTGAAGACAGAGTGAGAAGAGTAGTTGTCCAGCCTGCAGGAGGGAAGGCTCCAGAGAAATGTTGTAGCCATTCAGTACCTAAAGGGGGCTTACAAGAAAGATGGAGAGAGATGTTTTACCAGGGTCTGTAGTGGCAGGACAACGGTTTTAAATGGAAGGATTACAGATTTAGATTGGATTTAAAGAAAGAAATTCTTGATGAGGCTGGTGAGACACTGCAGCAGGTTGCCCAGAGAGGTTGTGGATGCCCTGTCATTGGAAGTGTTCGAAAGATTGGATGGGGCATTGATGAACATGATCTAGTGATCAAAGAGTTCCCAGCCCATGGAAGGGAAGTTGGACTAGATGATTTTCAGAGGCCTTTTCCAATCCAAACCATTCTGTGAATCTGTGAATGCTAGTTGTTGGTTTTTCTTTTCTCTTTCATGTTCTTTTAAAAATACATACAGCTTTTTGGTTCTCAGTGCATGTTTGGTAGTAACTGTTGTTGACCTGTTGAGGTGGTGTGGAGCACTACATATGAATTCAGAATTTAGGTCATATGTGAGTCTTTGTACTTTCACTTATCACATGCTTCCTGCACATTAGTAACTCTGAATTTTCTTTAAAGCAGCTTTAGTGCGTGTGTAAAGGGATTGCTTGTGTGATGCAAGTGCAGAATCAAGGTCATGATTAACATTATTGAGGTCTTGATAGTTCTATTCCAACACATACACAGTGTCCCTGCACACACTAACAAGACAAAGTTCATGAAATAACTAAGAAAGATCTATCTGGAATTTTATATTGTGTTTTACTAAAATCTGTGTGGCGAAATAATTCTAAGTTTTTCCTGACACGTGGTACTTTGATATTGTCTATTACAGAGGTATTGAAATGCTGACAGTACAGTATTTTCTACTGTGTTCACAAGAAGGACTGGGCAATAATCTTCCGTTTCTGTTTCAAAACAGTAAGAAATGGCAGACAATTTTAGGTTTTGTTTTTAGGGGTATGGTTTACACATTAAGAAAGCATTGGAACCTGTGGGATTGGTTAGTTTATGGTCAAAACTAGTGGGTAACACAGTGTCCAATTTTGTTATTTCACAATAAAGCTAAAAAAATTGACTTCTCCCATTTTTGAGAGTAGGCCAGTGCATCTTTTGGCTTGCAGAAGTGTTCAGGTTTGGACTCCAGACCACTAGTTATTATGAAAAATAATTTCTTACATATATTTGTCTGTATTGACATGTTAGTTCTCTTAAACCAGATTCTTTTCTCACTGGCAAAGTACAAGTTGTTAAAAAGTAGTATTCTGAGTTCTGGGTCTGTCTGCCAAAGGTGTAGGTGGTAATGTGCTGGTTGATACCTTCATTAGGATGACAAGTCAAATTGTGTTTGTTAGAGCAGCAGAACAAGTGTTTTCTAGAACAATGATTAGATGAAGTTTTCTGTGGCACATTGAACACTGTGATTGTTTGAGAAAAACTTCTTTTTTGAACATAGGTTTTTGAATTTTTTTGTGCAGACTGCTTAGTAGATAGTGAGGTTATTGACTTGAGAAATTAATAAAAATTGGAGTTAAAATAAAGCTGTACTGTTTAATACTATTTCTCATTTCATCTTTTCATTTTTCTTTGCTGAATTATTGGCAGTCTTCAGCTGCACAGAGTTATTAACTATGTATATTCTGCGGTTGCATTAATTGGTTCTTTGGTCCATACTCATATGGCAGTGCCTTTATTATTTCTGCTGATGATCTTACAAATGTAGTTAATTAAGATAATGGTATTTGTATAATTTTTTCATTTGAACACACTCTTAATCTGGCCTTTCGAATGATAGGACAGTGATAATAGTTTGATATCAATCTGATCCAGTTTTTAAGTCTTTTCTTGGTAATGTATAAGTGTAGAGATGAGTGCACATTGATCAGATTAAAATGTATTTTTTCCTCCCTGCAAAGAAGAGCTAGATTTTTGATAGGGTTCATTCTGAATTCTCATGGCAGTTTTACATCAGTTTTGTTGCTTTTCTCCACTTCTCCTCCCCCTAATATTATGTTCTCTGTATGTGTGTTGGTATTCTGCACAAATCTGTTTTATAGGCAGATCAAGCTAAGTGCTTCATAGCTTTCTAGTTTTAGAAAACTATTCAGGGTATCCTTAAAATATGAAAAAGATAAAAGTCCTATGTTGCCAAGCAAGAGGAGTTTTTTATAGGTTTCAGACAGCATTGCTTAATATAATGATGCGTGGGAATGCAACTAGTGAAGTTATGTACTTAAAATTCTTGACAGTGCTGTCAGTTCTGTATCTTGAGTGCCTATATGAAGCCATATGGGAAAAACTCTGAAAGTGATTTTCTCAGAAACTGGCCTTCTTGCTAATGGATGTATATGTAATATTAATATACTAAATTCCCTCTGCTAAATGCTGGCACATCTACAATAATACTCTTGAAACACATGCATCCTGTGGTTATGCAAAAAAAAAAAAAAAGAAGAGAATTGGTGTGCTGTGTGTGTATGTCATGGCAGAATTTTTTTTCTGATATCAGAAGAATGCAAAATAAGGAGAAACACAGCTCAAACTATAGAAAGAATTTTACAGTTTGTTGTTAGTATCTGATCAGCTAATCATTCTTACAGTGACAAGCTGAGGTCACAAAACCACTGTTGTATGTATGGGCATTGTCACAGGGAATTGTGAACCATCTTGCATTAGGTGATGCCAGTACACTCACAGAGACAAAGAGACTGCAAATGATGAAATACAGAGTAAAAACAGTTTTTCATACCTAATGAGATTATTTTAATCACCTGCTGTAGCACAACTGAGTCTTATTCTTTNTGAGGCTGGTGAGACACTGCAGCAGGTTGCCCAGAGAGGTTGTGGATGCCCTGTCATTGGAAGTGTTCGAAAGATTGGATGGGGCATTGATGAACATGATCTAGTGATCAAAGAGTTCCCAGCCCATGGAAGGGAAGTTGGACTAGATGATTTTCAGAGGCCTTTTCCAATCCAAACCATTCTGTGAATCTGTGAATGCTAGTTGTTGGTTTTTCTTTTCTCTTTCATGTTCTTTTAAAAATACATACAGCTTTTTGGTTCTCAGTGCATGTTTGGTAGTAACTGTTGTTGACCTGTTGAGGTGGTGTGGAGCACTACATATGAATTCA
>VYXD01006666.1:18938-37210 GCA_013397195.1 Hylia prasina
GGGGTATGGTTTACACATTAAGAAAGCATTGGAACCTGTGGGATTGGTTAGTTTATGGTCAAAACTAGTGGGTAACACAGTGTCCAATTTTGTTATTTCACAATAAAGCTAAAAAAATTGACTTCTCCCATTTTTGAGAGTAGGCCAGTGCATCTTTTGGCTTGCAGAAGTGTTCAGGTTTGGACTCCAGACCACTAGTTATTATGAAAAATAATTTCTTACATATATTTGTCTGTATTGACATGTTAGTTCTCTTAAACCAGATTCTTTTCTCACTGGCAAAGTACAAGTTGTTAAAAAGTAGTATTCTGAGTTCTGGGTCTGTCTGCCAAAGGTGTAGGTGGTAATGTGCTGGTTGATACCTTCATTAGGATGACAAGTCAAATTGTGTTTGTTAGAGCAGCAGAACAAGTGTTTTCTAGAACAATGATTAGATGAAGTTTTCTGTGGCACATTGAACACTGTGATTGTTTGAGAAAAACTTCTTTTTTGAACATAGGTTTTTGAATTTTTTTGTGCAGACTGCTTAGTAGATAGTGAGGTTATTGACTTGAGAAATTAATAAAAATTGGAGTTAAAATAAAGCTGTACTGTTTAATACTATTTCTCATTTCATCTTTTCATTTTTCTTTGCTGAATTATTGGCAGTCTTCAGCTGCACAGAGTTATTAACTATGTATATTCTGCGGTTGCATTAATTGGTTCTTTGGTCCATACTCATATGGCAGTGCCTTTATTATTTCTGCTGATGATCTTACAAATGTAGTTAATTAAGATAATGGTATTTGTATAATTTTTTCATTTGAACACACTCTTAATCTGGCCTTTCGAATGATAGGACAGTGATAATAGTTTGATATCAATCTGATCCAGTTTTTAAGTCTTTTCTTGGTAATGTATAAGTGTAGAGATGAGTGCACATTGATCAGATTAAAATGTATTTTTTCCTCCCTGCAAAGAAGAGCTAGATTTTTGATAGGGTTCATTCTGAATTCTCATGGCAGTTTTACATCAGTTTTGTTGCTTTTCTCCACTTCTCCTCCCCCTAATATTATGTTCTCTGTATGTGTGTTGGTATTCTGCACAAATCTGTTTTATAGGCAGATCAAGCTAAGTGCTTCATAGCTTTCTAGTTTTAGAAAACTATTCAGGGTATCCTTAAAATATGAAAAAGATAAAAGTCCTATGTTGCCAAGCAAGAGGAGTTTTTTATAGGTTTCAGACAGCATTGCTTAATATAATGATGCGTGGGAATGCAACTAGTGAAGTTATGTACTTAAAATTCTTGACAGTGCTGTCAGTTCTGTATCTTGAGTGCCTATATGAAGCCATATGGGAAAAACTCTGAAAGTGATTTTCTCAGAAACTGGCCTTCTTGCTAATGGATGTATATGTAATATTAATATACTAAATTCCCTCTGCTAAATGCTGGCACATCTACAATAATACTCTTGAAACACATGCATCCTGTGGTTATGCAAAAAAAAAAAAAAAGAAGAGAATTGGTGTGCTGTGTGTGTATGTCATGGCAGAATTTTTTTTCTGATATCAGAAGAATGCAAAATAAGGAGAAACACAGCTCAAACTATAGAAAGAATTTTACAGTTTGTTGTTAGTATCTGATCAGCTAATCATTCTTACAGTGACAAGCTGAGGTCACAAAACCACTGTTGTATGTATGGGCATTGTCACAGGGAATTGTGAACCATCTTGCATTAGGTGATGCCAGTACACTCACAGAGACAAAGAGACTGCAAATGATGAAATACAGAGTAAAAACAGTTTTTCATACCTAATGAGATTATTTTAATCACCTGCTGTAGCACAACTGAGTCTTATTCTTTCACTCAGCTTAGTTAGCAGGAATTTTAATTGTTTACAGTTTTCTGGTACTACTTCTTAAGGATTTTTTAATGAGTTCCTTCTTATCCTTGCCCTCTTCTGTCTTCTGCCAAGAAAGTTACGAAGGTTAGAAAAAGGTACATTTTGAGAATGTTTAGAAAGATCTGTAAATTTTGTTATGTTCCTGCATTCAAGATAGCATTTTAAAAGGTCATAAAAATGAGTACTGTCCTTGTCTTGTGTAACTTCCTGTGTAATACAAACCATAGTTTTTCCTCAGTATGTAAAAGAGCTTTTGGAACAGGGGTCTGGTTGTGATTTCAAGGCTTGAAATGACAAGTAACTTCTGTGGATTTTTTTTTATGGTTGCTAAAAATGTTTGCCTTATCTCTAATTAAAAACTGTCCAACTTAATCTTTCCTCCACTGGATCTTGTTATATTTTCTGCTAGGAAAAAACACCAGTCAGCCATGACTTAATAAAAGTGGTCATAGACTGGTGTGTATTTTTACAGCAATTTTGTGCCCACAAATTTGCCATAGATGGAGCACAACAGGACTTTGACATTTTGCACAGTGAATCCCTAAATGCTATGGGTTTTGAAACTGGAATGCTGTTTCTAATGTTTGTCATAGCATCTCTTTCTGTTTGCTTTCAAGCTAGCTGTTTATCAGTAAAAAAGAGTTAAAGATGAAAGCTTGCAGTATTTTCAATTAGTGCAAAGTCTGTTGAAGTTGTTGCAGTTTAGCAGTAGTCTTACTCTACCAGTGTTATGTCATGTTACTTATTTTGTATCCTTCCTTTTGAAGCACACTGGTTCTTTTTGGAGTGTGTCTTTTTCCTGATCCCCAGGGTTAAAGAGGTGAGGGTGTTTGATTTGGATATCGCAGAGACAAATCTGAAAATACTACTTTTCTTGGTATACATGCTAAGCAAAGTTTGTAAAGGGAAAAATTATTTTATCCTTGAAGACAGAAATGGGAAATCAAAAGAAATTTACTTCCAGGTTGTCTCAGATGAAGAGTCTAGATAAACTTAAATATTCACCAATAAGGTGAATTTATGTGCATAATTTTTGCATGTTTTCCTTTTAGAGTTAAATCCTCTTAATACTTTCTCTGAGAGGTGAGGTAGTGGCTCTTTGTTTCATTCCTGTTGCTTTTTCTAGCATTAATTATACGCTGAAACTAACAGCTTATAGAGTTAAAAAACTTACTATTCTTCTTTTTTTTTTTTTTTTTGCTGCCTTCTTAAGTCACTGTTGTTATTTTGAAAAGTTATGCTGAGGCGTCCAATAGTTGCATGACAAACATGATGTGTTTGTTCACATTAGTGAAGATTCTTCATATTCAGTGCCTCTATCTTGCTTGGTTTAATCACTTGACAGAGTATTTGGCCTAATCTATTTTCAGTCTCTTGGTCATAACAATGACCAAGAGGTCTTTTGAGGCTGAGATGCTTTTCTTCCCCCCCTGTGAATTGTGCTCCATTTGATCAATAGTTTACATGATTCTGTAAATTCCTTGTCAGTCTGCCTAGCCCAATCCAGCACTTTCCTTGCCTTTATACTACAACTTTGTAATATTAGTTGAAATAACTACCTTTATTACTAGTTATTCTTTTCTACTCGTGAAAAATATAGTTCCTCCTTTTTTTTTTGTTTGCCTGTTTGCTGATGGTCTCACAGTATCTACAAGATAAAGGCAGAGTCTGGTTTGACATTACGTTCTAGTATTGTGTCTAGAGAGATAGGATCCATCCAGTTATTCTTACTTTTGCCTTAATGACTGAGAAACATAGCAAAAATACCATTAAAATTTTAAAGTCCAGTCTTTAAAGTTTAGTGTGAGTCACTGTAGACTGTGCCACTTCTGCTTAACTTGGCTGTGCGTACGTGTTATGACTGACTTTAACTACAGACGTGTAGTTCATAAAAATCTTCACCCTATTGTACTGAATCTGTTGTGTGGGTGAGTGGTTGTACCTACAGTTTTGTTGATAGTTACATACTATTTTTTGGGGACTGCTCCAAATCTTGTGTTGAATTTGAAGATTTGCATAATACTGTCAGATGAAGATGCTAGTCACTTATTTTGTAATTCATACATACAGATAAAATTTGAATATTACAAATTTTAAACCTGCCATTAAAGAGTACTTATCACTGAAACTACAAAATGCCTGAGTAACCCATTTATGAAATGGGGATACTGAATTGCATTGAAATTGAGTAAGTTTGTCCAGTAGAGGGACAGATTTTTAACTACTGCATACTTTATTTTCTATTTTCTATGAGAAAATAGAAATGTTTTTCTATTGCAAATAGAAATGTGGTAAAGGACTGCAGTAGAAATTTCATGCAGCCATATGAAAACCCAGCTGTTTCACTGCAGGATTGCTAACCTATGGAGCAACTGTTAGAGCAAGACCTGCTGAAAAGAAGCTGCGGCATCCAGAACTTCCTTCAAAGATGTTCATGCCACCTGAGTTCAACTGAAGTCAGTAGCAACAATGGATAACAGAAATCACTGTCTTTGTGCAGTCACCTCCCATGCTCACAAGTTTCTTAACTTGATTCTCCCATGCTTAAGTTTCCCATCAGGAGAAAACTGGTGTTTGATCTGGAGCTTAACTTAAAGGAAACATTCTCTTCCTGATTACACATTATTTCTGTGTTGAAGACCCTGCCTGTGGTGATTGGCAAATTTTGCCTGTCAGTCATTGCCTTCTCTTAAAAATTTGCCCCTTTCTTTTTTGTTTTAATATTTATTTGCTATACTGAGTACACTTTTGACTACGCCCTGCTGCTGTCTCCCATGCAGCAATACTCCTTCCTTGAGTTGGAGAGAGTTTTTGAAGGAGTTCATAGTCAGGCATGTTTTCTCATGCTTAAATCATTCCTCAATTATTTTCATCACCACAGCAGGCAAAATTGATATTTTCATGTCTATAATTTTGATTTTTGATTCTGGAGTGCTGAGTTTGCTGATGAAATGTGGAATTGGCACCTCCGGCTATAAATTTTAGAGAGAAGAATTAATGGTTTCCTCTAGTTTTATGCTGGTGTGATTTCACAGATATCAAGTTAGAGTAATGCATTGTAGACCAATTTTTTAAAAATATATAATACATATTGAGTCCTCTCCCATCATACAAAACTGATAGTTGGTATTGCAACATGTATGTATAGTTTTAATATATTTTCTTTAAGTGAAAATTATTCATTTATTTAACTGTGTCTTAGTATATTTTTTCTAATTAATTATTAAAGGTGAGGGGAGGAGATCTCCAAACTTTAAACATGAGTATTTTGATATTTGTTTTCTACAATGAATTGAGGCATATTTTGTCTTCAGTGCAGGAACTGTGTGTGGCAGTTACTCTTTCAGGAATTAAACCGAGTGAAAGGATGGCTATTCTCATTTTCCTCTAGGTTATTTGCTTAGAACAACCAAAAAAATACAAGTGAAAGAACACTAGAAAATTTCTTACGTTGAGGATTATTTATTGCCTCAAAATACCTTGTTGGGTGGAAACATTTTAAAAAGTTTTGTTGTCAATGTGATATATACTACTGTAATAATATGAGAAAAAGATTTCCTGAAGCTGTCTTTCATGTCCCATTATCTCTTCACTGTTCATAACAGTTTCAGTTGGGATAGTATGGACAGCTTAAATTACATAAACAGCTCTTTCCATTGTTCCAGGAAATGTTTCATTCATAAAGTTGGACTATTCCTCTCAAATTAGAGGGAAAAATAACTGAAGTGAATGAGTTAATTTCTGAGACAAAATTCTGATGTAATTTCTTAAAATAAGATGTAATTTCTCTCTTTCTGTAACTTGTATTTGGGACATTATCGGTACCTTGCTAAGATATATGTGGGCAGAGACATTGCGTTGTTAATTTTCCCCATTAGTGCAAGCAGTGACATTATGTAGTGCACTTTTCCAGTTTGTCAGGCTTCATTTTTAAGGTATTGTTTTTGCTCACACTGGGGGTATTCAAAGGTCGTTCCTTTTTTCTTCAGCTGTGAGAAATCTACTTCCTCAAGAATAGGCTGAAGGTTGGGTTTTCATCCCCCTTTTATATGCTCTTCCACAGTGTTATTTACTCATTCTTAACACTAAAATATTAGGTGTTTAGACTTTGCAATCTTAAGATGTCAATATTTACTTTTAACTGTGAATTAAGGTAGCCTATTAAGTAGGGGGCACTCCAGCATTGATGTAGTGAAGCTGAACTAACCTCCAGGAGTAACTGCTGTGTGTAAACTGATACATGCATGCTCTTACAGATGCACCACATTTAGTAGAAATAGATAAGGAGAGCGTAACTTTGAAAAATAGTGCTATGCACTTGTGCATTACTATGGTGTTTTTAATAGAAAGAGCTTCAAGTGTGTGGATTTCTTTCTCAGGCTATGAAAAGCATAATCTGATGTTCAGTAACACTGAAGTTAACATAAATACCAGATCATTTTGAACTACGTGCTCTGTCAAAATAAGGATTAAATTATTTGAAAATCAAATGGGTGGATCTATATACCAGTGGAGCATGACACTAATTTCTGTATTGCTGTAACTGACTTACTTTATCTGTAACAGTTTGTTAGGCTTCAGCCTAATGGAAGACTGGTACCTGTAAAAAAATGAGCCAGTAAGAAGTTATTGGCATTCTGTTTCCTTTATGCAGTTTTTAAAAACCTCAGAAAAAATTAAGTCAATTTCACTACTTCAGCATGTCCTCAAATTAATCAGACTGCCTGAGAATGGAAGTAACTAGATGTACTTAAACTACCCTGAAGCTGGTCTTTGGGTATAGACATAAAGTCAGGAGACCGGGATGTTATTTCTTAGCTATGCAAGTCTACAGAAGCATTCTGTGCCATAGAAACCTGCTGGCAACCAAGAATAGGGGTGTCCATGTTAATCAAGTCTTCCAGCACCACCAGTACAAGGAGGGGTCAACCCCATAAGGGGAACCTGCATGAGAGCTGGAGAAGAACTTTTTACTGGGGCATGTAGTGGTAGAATGAAGGGAAACATCTAACAACTGAGAAAGGGTAGGTTTAGTTTAGATGTTAGGAATAAATTCTTTACTGTAAGGGTGATGAGGCACAGCAATATGTGACCCAGAGGAGATGTGGATGCACTATCCCTGGAAGTGCTAGAGGCCAGGCTGGATGTGGCTCTGTGTAACCTGGTATAGTGGAATTCGTCCACATGTGTGGAGGAGAGGAACTAGATGATTGTTAAGATGCCTTCCAACACAAACCCTTCTATGATTAGAAGCACTTAGTTTTCTGCCAAGATTTGACTTTCTGAAGGAATGATAGGATTTATTTCCATGTGTGCTCATGATGTTACTGGCTTTTAATTCTGACTGTGGGCCACCAGCTCAGTTTGCTTTAAAATTCTCCTCAGTCATGTTAGAAGGCTTTAGCAGTTCCTTAGCAACTTTGTGGTAGTGAAGATCTTTTGCTACCTAAAAAGGCACATGTTAGGGAGTTTTGTTGTTTTAAAATGTTCAAGCAGACAAACTAAACCACAGCCCATTGACAGTGGACAAGATACTGAATTGAAATAATACTGTTGAAAAACTGTATTATGGAGCTGATTTTCAAAAATTACAATTATATGGTAAGGTTATCACTTTTGTTTACCAATTACCTTTAAGCTATACTGAAAAAAAAATTGTTGTTGTACTTGTAGTAGACTCCTGCAAATTGGGTATGTTAGTTTGCCTATGGTATGTGTTCCTTTCCCATCCAGGGCTTTCATAACCTATTTTCCTTCATAAGCATAAAACTACATGACACTTGCTGCTAGTTTAGAATTGCTTCTGCGTTCCTTGTCCACTTAACCCGTTCAGCCCAGAACTTGCTCTTTGCTAATTGCTAATCAGCAGTTATCACTCTGCCTTTAGAAACGGTCATTTGCTTGCCAGAGAAGCTAATACTGGATATGACAGGATCTTCATACACTTTCCTGTAGCCAGGTTATATGTAGGGGATTGTTAAGTAGCATTTAACCTGTAACACTGATTAATTGTCCACATATTTTGAACCAAGTGTATTTTCTGAATGTAACATTTTATTCTATTTAGTAAAAGCTAGGTGCTCTGAAAGTAGCAAATCTTGCCAAGAAAATGGAGAGCAAGAACCTGAATGAAGTAATTAGATCTTCATAGCAGATTAAATTTGATCTGTAAGGTAATGGCTGTCTCATAACTGTCTGGTGGTTTTAACAACCTCAGTGCTGTTGATTTTATGTATCCAAGCAGTGTTTCCATAGTGTAGTTCTTGCAGGTTCATGGCTGTGTTGAGCAACTCATTGGCACTCGTACTTTCTGTGAGTCTAATGCTTAAAGTGCTTTTCAAGGGACAAACGGGTGCCAAATGATGGATGAGAAACAGTGGTTTGTTTGCATGGTATTATGGCATCCTGCTGCACTGTCATTAGAAGTGAGCTGCCACATCAGTAATTTCTGAGAGCTATATAATACTTCTGTATTTTCTGTAGTTTCTGTAATGATTTGTTATGACCCTTCTAGAATCAGGTAATTTACATGAAAATTCCTGTTTTCTGCTTTAAAATGAAATCAAACTTCTAGTCTTTATGAGTGTAGAGACAGACAGGAAATGTGATCTCAGTTTATCAGCCAAGACCATCTGAAAAATATCCCCTTTTCCTTCTCTGGTACTGACGGACTATTTAACCCCCTTTTTTCTGTCATCTTTTAAAAATACTGGACCCTACTTCTGAAGTTTGGCTGAAGCTGGAGGTTTTAGGTAAGAAATTTTAGGTGAATATATATTTTCTGAAATTCTGTTCCGCTTATTGCCCCCGTTTCACAATATTTCCCCTTATTTTGTTTCTTCAAATTAATTCCTTGTCAGCCATTTTTTAGTGTCAGTTTCTTGTTCACTTGGGCTCTGTCCTTGCTCTTTCAGGTTGAAGGTCTGCATCATGCCTATTATTGACATTTATTTTGCTTTCCTTCTCAAAGTTGTAGTCCTTCATTTTTAGTCTGATAGCCTCCTTCTTGTGCAGTTAAGATGATTAGCCTGAATTTCTTTGCTGAAGAACCTTTACTTGATTTCCCATTGAAGAGTGTAAAATAAATATATCTGTGTAGTTGAGAGAAGTATTTTTTGACAACTTGTCCTTTTTGATAGACTTCTTGAATTTCTTCTCAGTTTAGATTTAATTTGTAATAAGGTTTATGGACAACAAAAAATAGAAGTAAGGAACTGTGGTGAAGATATGCTGGGAAGAGACCGAAGAGTTTGTAAAACCACAGTGTGCTATAAGAGAAATGGTGGATTCTGTGGGTGTTAATTTTGACTGTGTGAACCTTCATTTAGGTGGAGATTGTGCTTGAGGTTTATATCTGCTGTAAAGACTGCCTTGACCTTTAATGCACTGGGCTTTCTCAAGAGAGTGACTTTTACCCAAATGTTTTACCATAGTTATGTTAGGTTGGTGATGATCTTGTCTTACTATGTAAAATACTACTCTCTACTATTTAGCATGGAAAACAGTCTGCTGGACAGGGCTTGAGTTGGAAAATCTGATGTTTTACACTGGAAGAAAATGACTGGCCACCACAGACAACCAGAGTTGTTGTTTTTATGTAAAGGTGCTGCTCATCTTGAGTTGGAGGGTTAGATCTTCTTATAGTACGGGAACTGGCTGCTTTCTAGTGTGGATCTGCCCTGGGATAGCTGTGGGTGGCCGCTGAGAATGCTGTGGGTGAGGGAGTACAGAGCTGGTTCAGCAGGCAATGACACCTTGCCTCTTCTACTGCTGGTACTGAGTGCTGGAGGGGGGAGGTACATGAGTTCTTCTATGTCTCTTAGCCCTGAGTGCCATGGTAATCTCTTCAGAAGCATGAATGAAACAAGATGGACACAAGAACTGAGGATTTAAAGGGGTTGTTGAAAGCTTCCTCATATCTTTGTTGCCCTGACTTATTTATCAGAGGGTTCATGGAACAGATTTGAAGCATTTTCACACATTCTTACTGTTGGATTTGTTTAGTAGCTATGTTTATTTCCCTTCCTTTTTTTCCAGCTTGCACCTGTTTGCTTTTTGTTGGTTTTTTTTCCTAGACATAACCTTGAAGTTAAATAAGAGCCAGAGATATCAGTAAGAATTTACAGCAATAAACAGTGTATTTTCAACAGTGTTTAGTGTTGCAGTGACAAGATAGCTTGCACATTTCTAACCTGCTGATAAGAAATTGTGAAAAGAAGCTGAAGGTTTACAGTAGCTAAAAACACAGCTTTGTTTTCATGCTAAGCATGGCCAAATACTTCTCCTCTGCCCCTGTAAGTGCTTTTCAGTTAGTATAGATTCTGGCATTGTTCTTCCATCATTCTTTTTTCTGTAATAAGTTTTATACCAGAAGTAAAAATAATTTTATAGTCCTTTCATATTTTAAAAAATTTGCCTGAAAGTGTGTACCACTTGTGGCTAACAAGTACTTTGCCTTGACACAAATGCCATGCAGAAACATGTCACTACTCTCAAAAGATTAATTGACATTGCACAATGTTGAATGTCTTCTAAGTAAACAAACACAACATTGCCAGATACAGGCTGCACTTTTCTTTCAAGAAAATGGACCATTTTGATGCCTTAGGCAGCATGCTATCTGTTAATTAAAACTTATTCTCGTACATACAATGTAAATATATTTTGTGTTTAAAATATAAAATGGACATGAATTGTATAGGAAAACAAAGTAATTTTTAAGGTAAAGCACTATAAAACAAGAGTTACAGCTGCTCTTCAGCTATAAACTCAAGCCAGTGTGCAGCCACATGTATTTGTCCTGACCCCTCTACAACATTCTGGAATAGATGTGTATTAAAAGTAAAATAAAAAACAAAAACTTGAGTTTCTTGTTTTTTTTGGTGGTTTGTTCTTCATGCCTCACAGAGTACACAGTATTTAACAGCTTCAGAAAAGTCAGGCTTCCTTGAATATTGTTTTTGTCTCTAGTGGCATTGTTTTATGATTCTGGGTAAGCTGCTATCCTGTCTAAGGCTTGGTTTCTGTACTACAGTAATAAACTGTTTAAGTAGCTGATAGAAAGTCCTTTCTAAATTGAGGAGCTGAGGGCACCATACTGACTGCAGTGTCTCCATGTCTCTGTGTTTGTCCTTAGCAGTTAGGTGGTTTACCAGTAGGTGGTACTGTTCCCAGTTGCCTGCTTTGACCTGCTTCTGCTATAACCTGTAACTTAGGATCTGAGTCCTTTTCTGTTGATCATTATCAATTTTCTTAAATGAGCTGTACTTTTTTTTTCTTGATAAAAAAATCTAAAGTATTTTAGTGGGTTTTTTTTGTTTTAGTGTACTGCCTTTATACTCCTGAAAGAATCAAGAGTTAATTTCTTAATTTCATTGAAGTTTGTGGAGAGAAAAATGTTTTCTAGTTGTATGATTCTGATATAATTTCCTGGAAAATACTGGCTATCACAGGGACTTAACACATGTAGACAGTGGATTCTGTCTACATGCTCAAGTCAATCACTGGTGTGAATGACTTGGGCATGTAGACAGAATCCACTCTAGATTGTTCTGTGCTTTTGGGTGGGATGGGCTATGCACTGTTATTTTCACTAACCAAGATGTAATTGAGTTAGAGAAAATGAAAGTAGAATTATGATTAAAAATTAATCTGCTTTTATAAGGTATGTAACTTTTCTTTAAAGCATCTTCTAATTCGTAGGTTGTGGGCCTACTGTCGTTAAAGCTATGCTCAAAATGAGGTACCAGACTTGGAACATCTTCACTGGGTCCCTTTGTGTGGTCTGCATGCTTTCATGGATTTGATTAAATGTAAACTTCCTTATTTTTATGACAGATTGACGTTTGAGTGGTGCATTGATTGCAGCGCAGCTGACAGATTGCAGGCTTACCTGCTGAAGTTCTTCCTGCTGTCCTGTTCCTATAGCTGCACAAAAAGTCAGTCTGAGATGGTGTCTTTCCCTTAAGTGTGTCCTTGACTAAACTCCCTAACCATCTTGTGCTGGCCTTGGTGGTTAAGATATATCATGATACATAGTTTTCCTTCTGGTTTGGGTAGTTATGCAGTGGCAAGTGTTTGTTGCATGGTTCTGCTGTTGATCTGGTGAACAGATAAATGCAGTATAACATACATTAGTATGTAAGTGTAAATTGTATAGCTGCAAGAAATTTTGGAAGTTCTGTCTTTGAGGTGTGTCCATGGAAGAAGCTTTTGCCATCCTTTCCTATCTTTCATCTAGAGATTAGTGTCACTGTAGGATGCAGGGCATGTATTGCTGTTCACAACACAAGGCCTTTGGCATGGCTTTATTCTGTTTATGATTTTAGCTGAATTTAGCTGTTAGATTGGTAAGAGGTTGGATTGGTAAGAGGTGGCACACTTCCGCTTTTACCAAGTCAGCCACAATATTTACTAGAAGAGGGGAGACACTAGATTGTAAAGAATTTGTGTGTAAATTTTCTTGGTAGACGGTAAGATTTTGTATTTCCACTTCTTTTCATTCACTAAGGCCAGGAAGATAATTTTGTGGAAGCCTTGTTGTTCTGTTGTGTACTTCATTTGTGCTTGAGCAGTACCTTAACAATGCTTGATTATAACTTCAGATTAATGATGAAAAAAGAATTTGAAATGTATTTTTAAAAAATAAAATTCTATTGCTCACATGGTTACCTGGGTTTTGTCCTTTCAGCATTAATAATTCAAAAAGCAGAATTATTTTTGTTGTTAAGATCTGCATATGGTACAACACACATGAGTAGATCTGTGGCTTAAGGAATCACCATTTTTGGGTGGTTTACTATTTTTTTTTTCTTAAAAGTAAAATAAATATGGAATTATATTGAATCTGCAACTTTGCTGATAAGCTTCCACAAGAAGAGGAAGCTACCATATTCTGGATCCATAGTTGTGTTCTATGGATTGGGTCTCTCAGATCTCAGACATAGGAATTTGCTTTATTTGAGTGGTTGTAGGCAATTTGAATGGTAATTTTGACAGGAGAAAAACAAAAACTGCCTTGGAGTCCAGGATAATTTGAGGGAAATGCATTGTATACAAATGCTTAACATTCATAGAGTGTGACACTGTGTTCACTGACACAGACCACTGGCAATTTTGAAAGTTGACTTCGGTGCTTCTGTACCATCTGATTGTCATCTAAACTTGTGTTTTATAGCTTGAAACAATTGGATGGCAGCTTAATCTTCAAATGGCAGAGTCTATGCAAGCAAAGCTGAAGTCGCCTCACGCTGTCCTAGAGCTGGGAGTGAGCAATGAAGATTCACAGGTATGAAATATAAGTCAGTAGAGTTGGAATAAGTTGTGGTAATGGCCTTATGTTAATGTTCTGTTAAAGGCGTCCACTGGAATTCTTAATTGTTGTTATTCTTGTCCTTATTTTTGTTTTTATATTTCTTGAAGGTTATAGTAAACACTTGGAATTGTGAAATACTGATACAATAGCATAAATATTCAGTAGACTAAGAGCTGTCTTGCCAGCTCTTTGGACTGTAACAGGAGAAATAGGGAATATGGTTATTTTAAGTCTTAGAATGTTTTTGTAGAGAGTTTATTTTTATCACATAGCATATGGTTGTAGTTCTTATGCTTTTAATACATAGTAGGTTGCAGCGTTCTACCATGTGTGTAGTTATATAAGACATTGCTCATCACTTGCAACCTTTCAGTGCTAATGATGTATTTATATGAATGATGATACTGTGAAGCCACAGAAACCCAGTATTTGCAGGTTTTAAGGTAGAGTCTTAAGTTCAAGGATTTTAATGATTTGGTGGCATATCAGGACCCAAACTCACTAAAGAACATAATTTTTTATTCATAGAATCTGTGTCTTTTGTTAGCCAGCATGTTTCAAATTAGATATGATTTGCTTTTAACCTTATCTCACTAATGGGAATTGGAGTCTTTGGTTCTGTGGTATCTGTCAGAATGTTTACCTGTGAAAAATCCAGTATAAGGAGTTTGAGGGGAGAAATCAGAACTCAGTGATGCTTTAGCATTGCATTTAATTCACAGTAATTTTACTAATGTGAGTGGAATTTCTGATTTATGGTGAAATAAAAAAGAATACACAGCTTATGTTTATGCTTCTCACTAAGACTTGAGCAGTTGTATTTTTCTTCAGCATTTCATTGCTGCTGTTACAGGAACTGGACAAAATTTCATGCCCAAGCTGCATTGGTCAGCATTGAATACAGATTCAGTTCTTATGGCAAAACTATTGAAAATAGAGAGGGAAAAACATCACTTTCGTGTAAGACAGAAAGTTCTTGTTTCTTGTACAAACAGAACTCAGACAGTGGACTTTTTCTATTGTTTCCTCTCTTATTTCTTTTTGTGGCTATGGTTAGATACCAAGATCAGAATTACTTGGTAATAATTACAAGCCTAGAATAAACCTGTGACAGCCATTTAGATAAAACAGTGAAACAAGAAAACTGATGCTCTCACAGTACAGACATTTAAACTTAAAAATCTGGGTTGGTGTGAAGATCAGAACAGGATTACATCCTGGTACTTGAGATAGACTAATATTTGCTTAGTGTGGATAATTTTTTCAGTGTATCTTGCATCTTTGTGATCTCTTGGTGCATTAGGTATTGTATATGAAAATCATAGCTACTAGATACCTGTTCTTTTCCTCTACAAAATTATGTATGTGCCTTTTGTGTGAAATGTGGCATGAATTTTAAGTATAAACTCTAAATTATTGTATTATTTTTTCACTTTATTTTTCATAATTTATGGTTATAATAACTTGAGGACAAAATGCTGTTTACACAGGAGCTTTCATGGTCTGGCTCATTAGGGGGCAGTAGTGCTCTTTGTCGCCCTGGTTCCTTGCTTTCTTTGAGATAATACTGAGAATCAATTCTGAAGTCAGTCATGGTGGGAAGGGTTTAAATGTTTACATTTTTAATCTGTATATGACAACTAAAGTTTCTCTTGTGTATATAAAAGAAAAACCTATTAATAAAAAGCCATTCTGAGCAATGTAAATGAAATGCGCTATTATTTTCAGTTTTGCTAACTAAAATTAATTATACTAATACATTAGTGTTTACTCCAAATCACACTACTTAAAGAACATTTATACAGTTATTATTCACAAGATGACATTTAAAATTAGTATTTAAATTATCTCTCCAGGAGAGGTAGTCATAAAACTTGTGGCTATGTGGATGTTACTTGCGTGTTGAGAAATAAAAAGAAATCTGCTGTATGCTGTATAAATATTTATAGAGTACATTTTGTCAGCTTCAGATGAAATGCGAGACCCAGAGGAATAAATCCATCGAAATGCAAAAGTAAGGTGTCCTTTAGTTCTTTCAGGTGGTTCAAGCTGCTAGTGACATTTGCATTTCCGAGGAAATAACCTGCTTGTGACTAGCATGAATTGTGATCAGAGCCCATGATTTTTGTTAAACTCTTTTTACTGTTTTTTGTAACAGATCTGCTGTTTGCTTGTGCTCAGATGTGGAATTATGCTTGTGTTAGCCCCTGTGTGAGCAGGGAGTGGATCGGGGGGCTGCCAGATGCAGCCTTCCAGCCCAAGTTGTCCTGTGATCTCAGCTGCTTTGGTTGCTGCTGGTGTTTTGTATGAGAAAGAGAAAAAAGGAGCTTCCAATTAAAAATCCAATTAACAGTGTTTTATTACAATGATTAATTTTTTCAAATGTTTAATTGCATCTCAGAATCTTAGGGAAGTGAAATGTCTATGAACTAGGCACACAAAACAAACTAGTATAATAGGAAATATGTTTTTAATTTGCAAGGTCCCTTTGCTTCCCTTATGACACTTTGATGAGTTTAGGTGACATTTGAGAAGTGATGTGTACATGTTAACTGTGTATAAGGTTTTTTTTTAATAGTAAATTTGGTTTCAGATTTTTGGACTGTTGATTGCAAACATGACAATCTGGAGATTCTGTACGGAGTATCATTATTTTTATGGGTATAGGTTCAGTTGACCAGTAGAAGGAGCACAAATTAACAATCCTGACAATCTGTGTTGCTAATTTATGTTTCTAATTTGCAAACAAAGACTGATCCCCAAAAGTACTGTGTTTATTTGATATTTCTTTCCTCCAGAAATCTGTTTGGTAACTATCCACATAGACACACCCTCTCACATTCCTTCCCATGGTTAACAATAGTAATTCCTTAGGCTATCTAGTCCAGACTTAGTTAAGCAACTGTGATAATTTTCTATAACCATAGGAGGAACCATATAAATAAATAAATAACATCAAAGTGTGTAGAAAGATTGAAGGGCTTCAGAAATGTCACACAATTGGTGCTGAATATCTTGACTGAGGAACATAAGAAGTAGGAGTGTGTTCTTAAAGCGTTGTTGCTATTACTCATCATTAAGAAGATCCAGTAAGGCACATTGCTGTATAAGGTATTTATTACTGTGTATGTTCACACATGATCCGTAGTTACCATTTATGCTTGAAAATCGTTAGGATAAATAAATTATTCTTGCCCAGTGTTGTCTCTTGATAGTTATCCAATTTTCTTCTGTAAATCCACTCCACAGATTTTGTTAGATTCAGTTATCTAATTGCAATTTGTCCTGTGGAAGGCTTTGCTCTTTTCTTGGTTTTCTTTCTCCTTATTTATTCTGTGAATTTATTCTTAATGATAAAGAACTTCTTGGAGGAGCTCTATTTTTCAGTAAGTACTATGTAGAGATTCCTTATGAAAAATCAATATTTTGCTTCTTTTGTTCCTTCTTTATAGATGTATTTGAAGAATTTTTACAGGATTTTGTCTGCTAATGCAAGACAAAAAGTAACTGGTAATTGTGCTGGTTAGTTGAACCTGCCAGTGTAATACTTTTGGTGAAAGACACATTATATTAGCATTCTATTATCCTGGTTTACTTTTATTTCCTTTTAAATAATTTTCCCTAACATCAAGATACTTTAACAGGGGAATGTAACACATGAGAGACTGCAACAAATTAAGAGAGATGGGCAGTCACTAACTGAATGAATTTTAATCACAACAAATGCCAGATTCAGCACCTGGAATGGTCCAACCCTGTATATATGGACACACTGGGGAATGTGATGCTGTATTGCAGCACCGTGAAAAGTGATGTGGGGGTTGATGGAAAGCTGAACACGAGCCAGCAGTGCCCTGGCAGCCAGGAGGGGTGCCAGGGCACTGCTGATGTCCTGGTGTCCTGGGGGGCATCAGGAACAGCAGTGCCAGCCAGGCAAGGGAGGGGATTGTCCCCTCTGCTCTGAGCTGGGGCAGCCTCAGTTCTGCAGTGCTGGGGGCAGTTTTGGGTGCCACAATATAAAACAGATACTAAGTTATTAGAGAGTGTCCATGGGAGGAGAACAAAGATGGTGAAAGGTCTAGAGGTGAAGTGACGGGAGCTGCAGCTGAGGTCTCTTGGTCTGTTCAGTCTGGAGAAGAGAGCGAGGAGACATCTCATTGCAGTCAAAAGCTTCCTTGTGAGGGGAAGAGGAGGGGCAGACACTGATCCCTTCTTTGTGGTGACCAGTGACAGAACCTGAAGGAACATCATGAAGCTGCATCAAGGGAGGTTTTGGTTGGATATTAGTAAAAGGTTGTTCACCCAGGGAAGCGGTCACAGCATCAAGCCTGATAGAGCTCAAGAACCATTTGGACAATGTTCTCAGACACATGGTGTGACTCTTGGGACTCTGAAGGGCCGGGAGGTGGAGCCAGGACTTTGATGATCCTTGTGGGTCAATTCCCGCTCAGGATGATTCTATGAAAATTAAACTCCAGTCTGATTACATTTGAAACTGAGCTGGTACTACATATTCATCATTCTACAGAGTAATTAGAAATGTAGAAATCTGGAATTATTATATTTTACTTGTTAACAGCATATGTGTTAGGCTTTTTTTTCTTGTTTTTACAGAGTTTCTATATATTTCTGGACAGTGAACAAAAATTATACCTTTTTGCTCTGTTTACTTCAATAAGTACACCATTCTGCTTTCTATTGTGATTACTTTAATAGTTTTAAAAAAAACCAACCCAAAGCAAAGTAAATGAGAAACAGATCTTCTGTCAGCTAGATCAATTACTTAATTCACACTATAGATTCTCTGCAGCCTGTATGGCGTGCAGGCAAGACCTGCACATTGACCAATGTTTAAGAAAATATGGAGGTACTTCCCCTTCCACCTCACTTTTGCCCTTTGTTTTTCTCTGAAAAGAATTTGTGTCTGTGGAGTGGCACAGCAGTGAGAGTTGGTGGATGCTAGTAATATGATCCCTACATTCTGAAATGTAGGAGGTGGCAGAATTCAGAATTGAGCATGTACTCCTTTCATTTGGCATTTCAGTCCTTGTCTTTGGGGATGATGCATTTAGGC
>VYXD01006666.1:37253-70691 GCA_013397195.1 Hylia prasina
TTTTTTTTTTTTTTTCTCCCCCAAAATAGAGGAGTAATTCTTATCTCTAGGGCCTTCAAAAAAGGGGGCACTTGAAAGTAATAATACTGAAAGAACGATGGTGAGTACTGAAAGAACTATGATGACGTCCAAAGATGAAACAATTGTGAATTGCTTCCCATGTTCATCAGGTCCTTCTCAACCACTTTCTTTTCTGATGAGGACATCACCCTTTTTCTTCTCAGAGCACAAACAACCTTGTATGTACACCCTGGAACTGAGCTTAGTTTTCTCATCAAGAGTATTTGTAAATCTCTAACAATTGGAAAAAAAAAAAAAAAAAAGAACAGGCCTTGGGGGAATGCAGAAATGTTTAAGGATTAGATTAATCTAGAGAGAAAAGGGTTTCTTCATTCCTATTTGGAGGAGTTAACTGGAGACTTGGATAGCCTCAAACAGCACAGTCCTGGTCCAAGGTTTTTCTGTGCTTCTAAACAAGCAATGTTGATGCTTTTGGCCAGGTGTACATCATGAAATGAGTTTTGTTCTGAGAATTAAACCCTAATAAATAGCGCTACTGTTAAGAAAGAAGGAAGTTCCCTAAGAGGAGGTATCAGAATATGAGAAAGGTCCTCATATTTGTAGGAATGGTAGTAAGAATGACAGTATAATCTTGAGTGTGTGGAACAACTCAGAAAAATGACCCTGAAATTTATAATTTGATTCCAGCAGTCGCATTGCTATGGAAAGATGGCAGAAATTTAATTTGTCCTTCATGAGTGATGGAAATTCTGCACTTAGGATGAAGAGCAAATCTGACATTAGACTGTTTGGTTTTGATCATAGTTACTACCTCTCATTAAATTTATTTAATTAGAGGAAAAAATGAGGCTGTGGTCCAGAATTTTTAAAATGCTGAGAGGACTTTTTTGTTTCCTTACTAGCATAGAGGTAGATGCCTGTATAATCTGTGTTCTGTAAGTTGGGAATAATTTGACTTTTTTCTTAGTAACCATTTATCAGGTGCTGTGGTTCCAGGAATATGCACTGATCTCTGGCAATTGTTCTGCAGCGTATACTTAATTCTCTGACTTCATTTGTGATTTTACATTATTTAATTATCCAGCTTATAGTAAGGATGTCTTTACAGTATACTTACATTTCTTCCATCTGGCTATATTTACAATTTATGAATACAGACTATATCACATAAATTTACAAACCCTGTAACTGTACCCTCTACACATACTCTGTTCATGGCAGAACATTCTTAGGACTTTCTCCCTGTCTCTTTGTGTCTTGGAACTAAAGAAGAAGATGGTACCAGTTGACTGTTTATAGTTGGTTGCAGCCTTGGGCAACCTCAGCCTACAGTTAGAAATGAAACTCTTGTTTTGTGCAGGAGTAAATTTAATTGTCTGTAATGTGTAGCTGTACTGTGGTTAGTCTCAATAAACAGCAGAAAGGTAGTTCAAATACTTAAGTTTAAACTTGGTGACCCATTTCGTTGCCAGGCAGAGTTAAACTTCAGGGCCTTGGGGGAATTTGAAAACCATAAATATCTGGTGAGCTTTTCTTATTTAATGACATATTTTTTCTTAGAAAACTTGTTTTCTGTTTCCCCAGACTGGTTTTGTAGGCTTGGTACTTCAGTCTTTTCAGATAAGAAGACACATCCCTGGGATTCTTGGCAAATTCTCAGGCATTTATATGCTTTCTTGCATGTTATTCTCAGAAACTGTGCAGTGCCTTAACGGATGAACTCTTGCTTTTATTTGTCCGTAGCAATGGAAGATAACCCAATTTGTTCAGTACTTTTGCTATGCTTTTGCAGAACGTCTGGACTTTATTTTTCCCTCTGCTTTTACTGGGGCAGTAAGCTCTGTGGTACCTTGACAAACATGTTAAAAACCATCATCTCTCCTATGTCTGTTTCTTACTGACTCTGTGGTAAAAAGCTAAGGTAGTCTGAGAAATGGGTCAGGTTAGGGAGAGATTAATGTGAAAGTTGGACTTGCTCTAACAGCAGATCTAAGGTTACCAATATTGCTGTTCTGTCTTTTCCTGTCACACTGATGTTGACTGCTGCCTTTGAGAAAGGGAGGTGAAGGCAGAAGTGGACACAAGGTATCACAAAAAGAAGGGCAAGGGAGCTGGTGGAGGGTCTGGAGTCTGATGAGGAGGGGCTGAGGGATCTGGCCATGTTCAGCCTGGAGAAAAGGAAGCCATGGGGAGACCTGATGGCTCTCTACAACTGACTGAAAGCAGGTGTGGGTCAGTCTCTTCTCCAGGTTAGCATGTGATGGGACAAGAAGAAATTGTTTCAGTTTGCACAAGGGGAGGTGTAGACTGGATATGAGGAAAAATACCTTCACTTAAAGGGTAGTCATGCATTGCATATGAAACTGCTAAATTTGGGTTAAGAAATTGCAGATTCTATTACTGTGTAAAATGAGTAAAGTACAAATACTGTGCAGCCCAAAGGAGAAAAACTGATGTGTGTCAGAGCATTTGCATCTTGCCAGGGTCAGGCCCCACAGCTTACTTTGGGGCTGTGCATCCTGTACCTGGTCATGTTTCCTCCTCTATACACAATCTGTCACGTGTCTTGTGGAAAGATATGTGCTTATCTTTTCTTCCTGATAATGTCAGTACTGATGTCAGAAGAGGCTGTGAAAACAGTTGAATGGGTTGACAGCGAGCAGCTGCCAAACCAATTTAATACCATGCAGATCACACCTTGCTTTTGTGTCACGTACCTTTAAGAAACACTATGGTGAGAAGGACCATTTCCAATTACTCTGTTGGTTCATACCTTGCCAGCAGTTTTGTATTTAGCTTAGACTATTACAAACTAATTAGGTGTTTTATGTGACAGGCATCTCACCAGGTCTGCTCAGAGCAGTATAGAAGGAGCCTACACTTTGTCATTTGCATTCAGTTTACATTTGTGTTCACCATTGCAATTCTCTCCTGTGCTTTTTCTTTGTGAGTTCTTTAAATTCATTGTTTTGTGAATTTTGGTACAAAATGGTACTGTCCAGGAAAAGTAATCTTGTGGTAATGAGTTTCAAATCAAACATCTTTGGGGGTCAATAGCAAGGGTTTGAATTTAAAAGCAATTTGGCAATTTGATTGCCTATTTTGCAGAATTGCTGGACTTGCTTTTCTGTTACTTTTGCTAATTTTTTGTCAGTTTGCAATGAATGTAATGGCCAAATCTGGCTTTCTGGAGAAATAGTGTGTCTGTTATTGAAACAGTAAAAAGTTAGTATCTCCTGCATTGCTAACATCTGTCCTGATCAAGACAATATATACGCAGTACATGCTGTCAAACAGCATCAACGGTGATCATTTGACATGGAACAATGTCAAATGTCTAACAATGTTGTGACTGCCTGTCCAGATCCTCTTCAGGTGGAAGAAGGTAGGTCATCACCTCAATCGTATGTGAGGGGGACCATTTTCACTAATACTGTTTCCAGTTGTTTACCAATGATGGGAGTCTGGTATCTGAAACTGTGTGGCGTCTCGGCTTGTGCCACTTGGCTTTGTATGAATATTTAACAAACTTTAAAAGCTGCTATGACGAATTACTCTTTTCACTGGTTAAAATGAAATATGACCTCTTTCACAGGAAAACCACAACCCACAGCATGGCCTACAGCCTTTGAAAAAGTCTTGTTCAGTGTGATTGTATACAATCACTGCTAATGAAATAAAACGTATTTCTAGAAATGCACACTCAGTGGCAAGACAGTAATAAGATTTGAAGGGAGAGAGGAGAAACATTTTTTTTCCATATTGAGACAGATCCTGTTATTAAGAATACATTTTGAAGCCTTGGAGTAATGAAAGGATAATACAAAAGGCAGAATAGAGCCAAAGCTACTGAAAATGCTTGTGTATCTTTTTTAGTAATGGCTGATTTGCAGCTTTTCGTATTACCTCTGGTGTGCAGAGGCAGGCAGCACACTTTAAAAATGGTTAAAAATACTAGATTATTTCTGTCTTCTTTTGCGACATCAACAGAAACAAGAAGTTGGGAGATGCCTATGCTTGGAAATAAGTCATGTTATGAGACTGGGAATTTGACAGCAAAACAATTTGCCAATGGCTAGATTACTTTGGAGCTCTACTACTACTACTACTCCTCTCCTGTTGGTGTACAGTTCTTTGATTAGGTACTTCAGCACTAAAGGGTTGACTTGTTTGCTTCATGAGTTGAAGAAATGTATTAGAGAATCACAGAGTCCTTAAGGCAGGAAGAGATCATCAAATCCAGCCGGTGACTTAGCACTGCTAACCCCTATCCCCAGTGCTACATCCATATGCTGTTTGAACACCTTGGGTATGGTGATTCCACTGTTCATGTAAGCAACCCATTCCAGTGCCTGATCATGTCAGTGAATAATTTTTTCCTGATATCTTTAGGAGAGTCACAGGCTTAAGCTTTCTGAAGGATGGACACCGTGCCTTAGGGGGCTACCAACAGTAATTTAGATGTGCCGTCATACCTAGTAGTTCTGGAAGGTTTGCAGCCTGGGACTTAGTATAGGATTCAGTAACTGCACGGAGGAGTTCAAATTCATGTCATCTTTACTCCTCTATTCTGAATCCTAAATAAAGGAATTTCAAAATCTAACCATACACATGTGAAAACAAATACATCTTTTGTTCAGGAACAAGTGCATTTTCAGGCAAACACTGCCTGAAAATACCTAAACTTACTAGAAACCAGAACTAGAACTAGAAAGTAAGTGCTTTTTGTTAGAAGATCTTAAGAATAGTCAGGAGGAGAAGGCTTTTTGGAGATGACATTAGAGGCAAGCAGAAAGCCTTTTGTAGATTCAGGAAAGTCCTTTTGACTACAGAGAAACAATTCCTGAGCTGTTTTTCCCTTGTCACTTCTAGATCACTTTGCCTCTTCACACTCCCATTCCTTCTTCCTTTTTGTCATCTGTCTTCATAGCAACAGATGCATTGTTCTCCCATCAAAGAAACGCAACAGATTGCAAAATACTTGTGAAATTCCTCAAACATTGGAGTTGCCATGCAAGTGGGACAGAATTCCTCAGTTTGATGCTATGTCTAATAAATTCAATACAAGCTCTCAAGTGCTGCCATGTATAACTAGTAACTTTTTAAATGGTTGTTTCTGTTTCTTTTGTTGTTGAACAGTGGTTGATTAGGTAAGATATCATTATAATCCTTTATTAGGTGAGATTCCTTTGTTATTGAGGCCTTAGAGCCCTTTTTATGCTGTAGGGTATTTTTTGCTCCAAAAGGATGTGAAGCACAGTGTTCTATAAATGCAAGATGTTTAGGCAGTTTTTACACAGTTTCAGAGTTCCTGGGTGGCAGTATATTCATGTCTGTACTTTTGAATGCTAAAATTCACCAGGTTCTTGAGTGAGCATTTTAGTTTCATCTTTCTAAACTTGTATCCCGTTTAGTGAAATGAAAGTCTTTCTTGTGAGGACCAAAATGCATAGGTAATAATGTTGATGAAATGAAGACTAGCCAGGTTTTAGTATTGAAACTGATTCCTTTGATTTCTTTCCAAGTGCAGATGTATTTGAGACACCATACAGGAGGAAAAGGTAAACCTTTTCAGGAGAGGTACTTTGCTGTAGCAGCAAGGAGCAACTCTGCTGGAGTGCATTAATTTGCCAAGGGTACTGTAGCCAGGCAGATTCAGGTAAGCTGATGTTTGAAAATGGTATAACAGAGAGCAGAAGTGCATGAAACTGATATGGGGAGGTGCAGGCAGTAAGGGCAGTGAAGAACACAGAAATGCAAGAAAGTAGTGTTCATTGGGAACTACCTGAAGATGAGTTGAACCTGCAGAAGTTTTTTGGAGTAAAACTGAGGATGATTATCATGCAGGAAAACGATGCGCTCTGAGAACAGTTATGCAGCATGATGCAGTGCTTTGTTCTCAAGCACTAAACAGTTGTTCTGAAAAGCTCTTGAAAATTCAAGTCAATCATAATTTGATTTTATTTTTTTAGTGGAGTTGCTGTAAAATTTACTTACCATTTCAAAATGCACTTGTACGCTTCTGTGACCTTCAGGGAGTCACAAATCACTTGAAACCATCCTTGACATTGAGGCTTGTGATACTTGTCTAGGATGATGTATAAACAAGTTGTGTTTGCTAGTTTCAGAAGAGAAGAACCTGACACATTTTTTATGAGGGACTGTGTTCCAAGGATGAGCCACAGACCAACAGCAGATCTTTTGAGGAAGTGTGGAAATAGGAAGGCAGAAGAAAAATATGGCAGGAAGAAACCTCCAAAAAAAGCCCCAAATTACCAAAAAAGGTGTCTGTCTGTTCTTTATGGATAGACAGATGAAACATACTTGTCAATGCAGAGCATGCAATGTGCAGTGCTGTAACTTAAGCACTGCAGTGAGGCTTCAAGTTGTGGATACTTGTTTTGAATTCCTTTCCTTCTTTCCAATAAAATAATTTGTTTTCCAAACATTCCAGTGCAACTTGATGGACTGCTGGCTTTTTATGGTGATATGGCTTTAGATGCTAGAAAAATAAATAAGAAAGTGAATTCTGTTCTTCGCTCTGTTTTATGAAGCAGTTCAGTAATGTGCTTTCATCATTGGCCTTCTTCCTTTTTCCTTTTTCTTCTTTCTTTCTTTTTTTTTAATAATGATGGAAATAACAACTATGGACCAAAGATGAATCAGCCTATAAAACTGCAAAAATAGCTTTGCATGTCGAAACCAAAGTGCTGTTATTTTAGTGTGTGTCTTTATATGTAGATAAGCATGTCCCATTTGCAGAATTATGTGAAATTGATATGTGTTTAATTCTGTCAATAAAGGTTGCAGGAGTAGGGCAAGTGTGAATGTCAGGAAGATTGCACGTTATTACCAATGGAAACAACATCCAGTAGTGTGCTGTTCTAGCAACAGGTCTGGAACAAGTGCAAAAGTAATCTGCCATTGTATTTGGACATGTATTAGTATCTTCATATCACCTCAGAGCTTGAAAAATTAAATTATTATTTGGCTTTGTGGAAGCAAAGTTTTTTTTAAAAAAGTACCTATTTAAATGGAATTACTGTTTCCTTATTTGCATGTAATTCCTAAGCTTCCAGTAGAGTACTCTTTTCAGTTATGGGTTTGAGGGTTTTTTGTGTGTTTTTGTGATGTGTTGTTTGTTTGTTTTTTTAAAACTTTTTGGGGGGGGGAGTTTGTGTTTGTGGTTTTTTTTGTTTGGTTCGTTTTTTTTAAAGAGTACTAGTATCTTTACTGAATATAGAAACGTTGAGAAGAAAGCTTTTGTGGCTAGAAAAGTGTCTTGTAGTATGTGCCACAAAATGCCTTTCAAGTTTAATTGACCTAAGCTGTATAAAAATTACCATTCCATTTCTGCCAATGGTTTCTCATATAACTCCTGGATTTTTGCCCAAACACTATGTCATTATCAGCATTCTGAGTTAAGGTCAGGCTTTGATATCATTAAACATCTTGGGCACTGTGAGGAGCACATAGTCCAGGTACTGAAAATAATTCACCTTGGAGCAGAAGAGGGCTTGGCACTGCTTCCTTCCTGCCTTGAATCTTAGTACAGGGAATCAGTTGTGTTCCCTCCACTTTCTGAAGCTGGTATATAAAATAACGTAGAAGATGATGGCTGATAGTCCCACAGGTGGGTGAATGCTCTACAAAAAATAAAAATCCCCAACATTTCCAGGGAGTACAAAATAGGACACGCTCCTGCTAGGAGAAAGATGGGTGAGGTGACTCAAAGGATTTTCCCTATACTTTCTTTGATTGTAGTAAAATAATTTCTTAACAAAAATTTAAGACATATATGTGAAAGTATTAAGGGACTGCATATGTGCGAGTGACGATAAAATCTGTGTTGCTCTCAATGCTTTTCCTGTGTCTGTTGCCTGCATGGCACCTGGAAACTAGTACAAAATGGGACAGGAAATTCTAGACCAAGGAGGAGAATATTACCTCTGGAACAGGCATCAAGGACAATAGCTCATCGTGGGAGGGTTCAGTTTCCTTGACTATTCTTGTCAGAATGTTGGAGATGTTTTTAATCCTTAATGATGCTTAAGTTAAGTGGTATTGTTTTGCATGTGAAAGTGGATACCTTTGTCAGCAGTTGTCAAATATCCTTCAAGACTAACACAAAAACTGTAGAATAAACGGTGATTGTAGATAGAAACCTTGGAAATAAAAACAAAGCCAAACCCCTTTCTTCTTCTGACAGTTGAGAATTGTGTTGATTCTCCCTCTAAATACATCAAACCCCCAAGTGTGTGTTTTCTTCTGTAGACCGTGAATGAAGTTCACATTCTCACAGTAGTGTGTTTGTAAAGCTGTGCTGCAAAATGGAGCCATGAAATGAATTAGAAAATGAAACAAAACTGGTGGCCTGAAAGTTTTTAGAAATTATGGTATTTTATGTTTCTGGTGGGATCTACAGAAAAATTGCGCTGACACTGAAAGGAATAGACTGATTTGCAGGTGGTTGTGAGTTGTTAGCTTGGGGTGGGGTGTGACATAGCAAAGAAAATGCAACTTAAAGCCCTGCTCTGTTTCTAACTGTTAACACTTCTTTTTCACAAAATAGCAATCATCTCCCAGATTTTAGTAGGCATTTAAAGACTATCATTCTGCTTTACACATGTAGACAAAAGTGAGGCTCTTACATATGTATGTTTGTCCCTTTAGTATTGCTACTAATGTAAAGATTAGGATGATTAAATCTCTTTTCAGAGGCAGGCAAGATAAATTACTTGCATGGAATTTGTTAAAGTTGATGCATTGGCATTTCTTTTTAATGAATTCAGTTAGATGGAGAGAAAATTAAATATTTTTTAAAAATGCCCACAAATTAAAAAAGCAGGAAATTGCTTGGCACTTATTTTTTGTAATCATATTTGGCCGTGTGAAAGTGCTGAAGTGCTATTTGATTAGATAGTTTTTCTGTTATTAGTAGTGTTGTTCATATGCACAACCTTAAAATGACATAATTTTTACCCCAAGCAATTCAGTTTAAAAGAGCTGTCTGTATAAAGTTTGGATATAAAGTTTTAGAGCTGAATATATCTTGTGGTACCATTGCTGTTTTGAAATAATTTTCCATTGTGTCCAGACACAAGTGAAAGAATACAATAAGAAGAATTTGATATGTATGTGAAATACATAGAACTAAAAGGTACAGGTATGAAATAGCAGTTATAAGAAAGAAAAGCTTACGTGGTTGTAATCACCATGTATTATGAAAGAGAAAACAGGAGAGGAAGAAGAATGGGAATTGTGGAAATGTAAATGTGGGCCGCATTTAGAGTAAATATTGGGCAAATTAGTAATAGGTAAAATAAAGCCAAAATACTTTTGGTTAAAGGATTAAGAGTGACATGAAATGTATGAAATTGATCAAGGCAGAAATGAATGGCTGAGAGTCAAACTCCTCTTTGAGCTGCAGGAATTAGCCTACCACTTTGGTTTTGCAACTAATAATTGGTCTGTATCTAAGGGAGCTAAGGAAATCATGTATGAGAGGGATATTGCTGTAATATATCCAGTGATAAAAGAAAATAATTTATAAAAGTGTTGAAGAAAAGACAAGAGTTGCAGTGATCAGGGTAATGGCAACTGAAATGCAGAGATTCTTGTCTACCATTATAGGGATTATTATCAACAAGATTTCAATGTATTCCTTTAGTATTTTACGTAACATTTTCGAGGAGGGGGAAAAACTGAGAACATCACTGGTAATGGCTAAATATGGTTTGGAAAAAATGGTTTCAAACTTCGAAAAGTTTGAAATTTTCACTCTGTGAAAGTGCTGTCCTCAACTAAGATGTGAGAAGTAGACATTTGTGGGGTATATGTTGAAAATTCTCTGTAAGGCAAAATACTTGTACTTGTAGAGGTATCTCTGCTTTGAGCAAAGAATCTGGGGATGGTTGGGCCAGATGGTCTCCTGAGGCCTATTTTCAAGGTAGATTATTCTGCAGTTAGGCAGAGATTTCATTTATCAAAATGTAAATAGACTCTTCCAAAGAACTCTGAGAAAGACGCTGAAGAGATTAATGATAATTTTGTATTTAGTCTGCTATTTTGCTTAAACAAGAAAAGTGAGAGAGAGGGTATGGGTTCCAAAGATGCACCTTTTGTGTACGGTCCCTAATCTGTTTTGACTCTTTCTAAAAACCATGCTGTACTAGTCAGTTGGTCACATTTTCCATTTTGAGTTTTATGTTTAGATGTCCAAATGAATTTTCATTAGAAATGCTGCTTAATGGGAAATGTAAAAAATACCCCCATAGCATTGCGGATGATTTCTTCAATTAAAAATCACTCAGTCTCTATTAGATAATGGAAAATAACAAGTAGCTCATAACCTGGTGGACTTGGGACCTATGTCAAACATTAATCAGTAGTATGATAGTTAAAATAGCCTGACACTATAGTAATTATGTGAAACATGCACAATAAGGGGCAGTTTGACAAGAACGAGCACCAAGACGAGGTAAAAGCTCTTTACAGGATAAAGGACCAAGGACAACACTTGTTCTATGCCTAGAGTATAAATACTGTGGTATCCCATATTTAATGCTATATGAAAATAGCATTTGGGTATGTATTTGTGGTTGCAGCAAGTCTGGGCATGGCTTGTAGTTTAAGAAACAAACAATTTGAGACCTGGATTCTGATCTATTGTGACTCTTTATGATTATTGATTTAGTTTATTTTTACTAGAGTAATACTAGAGATTTAAGTTTGTTTAGTACCAATAAGTGGAGTAGCATTACAAGGAAACTTTTTTCTATTTCTTCCATGAACCTGTAATCTGATTCTGTATTTTACAGTGTAGGATTTGGTGAGTGAGGCATGAAGGTTAAATGTGAAAATTAATTAATTTTTTTATCCCTGAAAAGCTTCAACATTTGAAATGTTGACCTTAATTTTGCTGCCTATTCCTTTCTAAACTCTGTAGTGTTCTGTGTGGAGAAAATACATTGTTGTAATAGGCAACTTGTATGATTAATTTCCCTTGGAAGGTCTGAAGTTACTGGGAGATTTGTTTTAACTTGTTACTTTGTGTGTAAATAAGCATTTGTAAATTCCTTGCAGCCTTGATCCATTTCTGTTACACTTAAAAATAGCAGATTTTTGCCACAGTTGGAAAATGTTCCTTCAGACTACTGGTAAAGGCAGTTCTCGATTTTAGTCTAGCACTTTTATATTTCCTCATGTCACTGTTCTAACCTGTTTACTATTATGTCTTGAATTTTCTCCTCTGCTTTCTTTAGATGCTTATTTTAATACAGTGCTAATGCTCTCTAGAAAAATTGTGGAAATGCTGTGGAAGTTTTGGATTCTGTGTAGCTTTGCCTCTCTTTTTCATAAGTAATGAAGAGCAGCATTCGTTATTTAATACACTGGCTGCTAAAATTACATCGTGACTGTACCTCAGTGTGACAAGCTGCACACCCAGTTAACACCTGCACCTAAGCTGATGTGTGTCAGGGGCGAGCACACACCTGTGCGCCACTGCTGGCTCAGGGCTGCTCAGCAAACAGGTTTGGTTGCTGGAGCCATCGGTGGGATGCACAGTCCCAGCACATCCCGTGGCGCCTGGCACTGTACCTGTGCCTCCACTGTGCCTCCACAAGCAAGTCAGGTGTCAGGAGTGTGCTAATGGGGTTTCCCTTAGAGGTGGAGCCAAAACACGTCACTTCTCTCAGTCCACTGCAAACATCTCCAGTGTGAGGGTGGTGAGTGAGGGCGGAGGAGCTGGGCAGCTTGCTGGGGAACGTGGAGTACTGCATGGCTGCATTTCTGTGGCATTGCTGAGTGGTGTATGTAGGATCACCCTTAAAACCTCACGAAGATGTTTGTACAATGAAAAATGTACAAGCCAATTGCTGGACTGAATTCACATTTGGTTTTCATAAAGTATAAGGAACAGAAAGGTGGTAGTAAAATGTTACATTGCCATAGTAAAGAAATAAAAAACATTTTTAAAAAGTGTATTATTAAATAAAAAATACTGATGATTATTAGGCTAAGGTTTGAAGCAGGATTTTGCTTGGATTCATATATATTTTTCTTTAACCATGGTAATCTGCCAGTGGAAGGTGCTCATCCTAACATGTAATGCTTGCTAGTGGTAAAGGTATGTTGTGCTTGTTACAATACATAGTGGCAATAGTAACGATGCTACCTTCCTCATTTATGCTAATAAAAATTATGGCTTTATTTAAAGTTTAAAAAATAACACACTGAAATGTGTGACCTACTTCTCTTTGGCTCTTGTTTATTTTATTCATTAAATTCTGAAATTAGACTTGTGAAAAGTTTTGGAAATGCAAAATTAATTCATTTTTTTTTTTTATCATACAAAACAACATTTGCTGTGAAGGAGGAATTGAGGTTTTTTCCTCTCTTAATGTTCTCGTGAATTAGGAATGGAATCACTTTTTTCTGAGAATGTATTTTCATATAAAGTCATAGATTCTGATGTTAAATTTTCTATATTATTCCTATTTGTAAATTACTAAAAGTTAAAACCAAACCAAAACAAACCCCCAAACCAGAACAACCAACTTGAATTCTGTAATGTGAAACAGACTAATGCACGCAGAGGTAGAATATTAGCAAAAGATCATACGGCACTTTGGTGGTAAGTTCAGGAATAGAACTCAAGCACTGTCTCCTGGGAGGCAGGATGTCTTAATTCTGCTTCTTGTGAACAGAAGGGAACAAGGATATTTATGATATGTTTTGTAACAGTTGTTGGACTCTGAACTATTCTTATACTGTCAGATTCTCAGAAATAGTATATCTAAGGCATGGATGCTTAAAATAAAAAAATCATGCATGTTTTTATTGTCTTTAATCCTGTGCTGTAACCATTCTGTAGGTGTGGACTGTATTATTGCACCTTACTCCTTTGTTTTGCTTTTAGTAATGCAAATATGACATGCAGAGCAACATGGTAGGGGAGTAAAGGAGTGGATTTTGACAGTCATGATGTTTATGGCACAGTTAAAACAGTGTAAATGAAACTTTAGATTTGCATCTCACTGGGGCTGTATGTTGTAAATAAGGTTTTATAGAAGTGGATAATCTGAAGAAATCTTAAAATCACTGGGGTGTGTTGCCTTGCCTTGCCTTGTCTAAGATTTGCATTTTCAGTGGCCATTTGTGCCTACCTCAGAGCCAGAGCTTTTTTACAACTTCTTGCGGCATGTGAGTTGTGGTAACTTCTGACTAAAGTGAAAACCAGGCATAATTTTTAGACTAGATTTAACGGAATAGTCCTGTCTTTCAGGTCTTTGGGTCGTAGACGTATTCATTATTATTTGAATAATTACAGATGCTCTTACCAGGATATGTTATATATTATTGCAGTAATTTTTTGACATCGTAATTTGATGGATAGCTTGTTGAAAGTAAAAAGCTTCTGTATGTTATCTACTTTTTCTTGATTCAGTTTTTTTTATGAGCAAGGGATTAATTAATTCCTTTTGCTTTATCAGTCCAGCTGATCTAGTTTATTACGTTATGTCCATGATACCCATGACCTTGGAAAAACCATAAAAATTTCAAATGACCTCTCTGATTTGCCCACATCACTTTAAAGGACAGTCCTAATAGGGTAAATGACAGCAAGCTGAAAGAAACATGCTACATGGTAAACAAATACGTTTTTCTTTCTTGCTTCTACATTTAGGTTGTATTTTCAGATGCCAGGCTTTTATAATCCAAATAACCCAAGTAACCTTAATTCTGCATTTGGAACATCAATGTTTTAATAATTGACGTTTACATTCATTTCTGGACCACATTTTGGCCTTTTTGCAGGAATTGGAGAACCAAGAGTTCCTCAGTGCAGCAGTTACTATGAGCATGGTACACAATCTAAATATATTGGTGGAGGTGGTGTTATAGCCATCTGTAGAAGACTACTGTTTTACTTTGTCCTTAAAGATACTTTTAATTGGTGTTTAGAAGGAATAAGGTAGTTTCCTAAATTTCAATATTTGTAAACAGGACATTGTGATTTAGTAAACTGTGAATAGTGTGGCAGGCAGTAATTTAAATTCTGGTTTAGCAGGTATTTTTGCCTGAAGTTTTTGTGGGGTTTTTTAATATTTTTATTTTATTTTAAAATATTTTTAATACAGTTTGATCATCAATGAATCATAAAACATGGATGGAAGTTGGAGCAGAATTTTTGTGCACTAAGGAGATACCCAAGTATAATGCTACTGCTGTCCAAGAGCAGTCCATTGAACAGAATAATTGCATGCAGCACTGACCCAAAAGAAAACAGTTGTTTCTTGCTTATCCTTTTGCTATGGCCTCTTTTTTTCAGTAGCAATTAGAGAATGTGTTAAAGTCAAGTGAAGTGCATCATTGTAGTGCACATGTGGAGACTCTCTTTCCTTAATCAAATGCTACAAGTTAGCAACTAAAGTTGCATAAAAGATTTTATCATTACACTGTTTCAGACTCATGTTTTAGTTTTTTCTGGTGAAAAAAATGAGCACAGGACCTTGGTTTTGTTTTCTTTTTTTTTTTAGTAGTAGTGGTAATATAAAAGGTTAAGGAACATTTTATATCTAAAATTGTGTTTCTAATGAGCTCCCATGTTCCCATAGCAATTTTAGTAACCACGCACTGTTTAACTAGAAGAGTGACTTGAGGATATTGCCTGGTTTCTCTCTACCTCCCATGGTAAACCTTCTGTTTGTTTTGTGACTGTAGTAGTCAGAGGTGCGTGGATAAAACTTGCCATCTCCTACTTAATGACATTTCACAGCCGGTAAGGCTGCCAAACTGCTATACAACTTCTTGCTTCATTAAGCCACAGAGGAACAGATCACAACAATTACTTTCTACCATAATGCCTCATGTTGACTGAAACACTTAAGTCTTAAAAATAGAGCCGTACCATAAAATAAAAGGCTTAAATGGGAGATGAACTTCTTCACAACTCAAAATAGGTCTAAAGGGAGAAGAAGTGCAGTGACCCAGGTTAAGAAAATTGAGCTTTTTCAAATGAGTGAAGCATGAGTTGAAAATGGTGAGAAAAGGTTAAGCTATGCTTATCATAGTATATTATATTAGACATAAACCTTAATCAACTTTTTTTTTTTTTTTTTTAAGCAAAACCACACTGAAGGAACAAAATGGAACTAAGTGTTTCTTCTTTCCCTTGTGGCAACACTTGAACACTAGTGACACTTAAAATAATCTGTGTGCTATTTGCAAAAAATATGACTATATCGAAAGTTCTTTAAAGTTTTTTAAAGTCCAGCCAACCTGCATTTGTGGTGCTTTAAAGGTAGGATAATCTGATAATCCTCTTCAGATACCAAAATGTTTTGCAATATAAATTTTGTGCTTGTGGTTATGGAGTTTGTGATTTCATATGTGTTTTTTGGTTTTCAAGAGGTGTAAATAAAAAAAACATACTTCTTCTTGCTCCCTGTCTTCTCTCCAACAAAAACAAAAACTTCCTCCCCGCCCCCCCATCTGTAATACTGGTTTTGGCACATGGTGTTTTGTTTATTAAAAGGCAAATAGGCTCAGTGCTTGTGGTAGCCTGGCTTCAGGGTTTTTTTTCTTGAAGCAGCAGATCAGACAAAATATTCAAGAGGAGAAGGTGAAGAGTGGACAGTAAAAAAGTGTTCAGTGTGCAATTCACTGCATCCATGGAAAACACTTCCATGGTCTTGGGAGAAGCCTGCAAGTCAGAATAAAATTTGAACTCCACAGTGTGTGATAGCAAATCATTAGTACATATATGTGTTTCAAAGGTGTTTTGTCTGTTGTGAGTGGGCATAGATCACAGTTAATGGCTAGACTGTGGTGGCGGTCGTGATGTTAACTGAGCTTGTGTCTTGCTGAGAACTTACTTCGCTTGTCAGTTCAAATTTCACTGGAAATTGGGCAGTCGTTGTGATGATGCATTTGCAGAAGAAAAATTGTCACTTCAATAGGCTTACGGTGTGACAAATTGTGGACAGTGCTTCGGGAGGGCTGGGAGATACCCTGGTATTGTTTAGCGTTTTTACACTGCTTTGAGGATAGATAGATTGTTACAGCACAGAATAAATATGTAACGACTTTTTTTTTGTCTCTTGTCCTATAAGAAGAGTAAGTTCTGGAGCTTTGTCCTTATAATATTTTATTTGTAGAAGATCTGTGTTACTACTTTATTTACATATTGATGGAGCTTCCCGTAAGCTGCCTTCGGAGTTAAATCAGTAGCATGCAAATTACTTTGATAGTACTACCTGAAAATACTCCAGATCACAGTGCTGTGGGATAGAATACACTGAATTAATCTTGCACTTAAAATTTAGAGCTCTACAATTCTAATTGTTTCTGTCCTTCAGACAAAGCAGGACAAAGACAAAATAGGAGAACTGGCTCTTACAGAAAGCAGTTTTGAATTGTAGTCCTAAATTTCCACTATTTCTTTATTTGTGTTTGTTATTTTTAACCTGTTTTTATCAGTTTAAATTTAGGTGATGATTTCTAAAGCAGTGTCTAGGCTGTCAGATTCAGTTATGACCTTTTGATAAAATAATTTTAACTCTGAAAATTTGACATTTCCTTGTCTGAGATTCTGTTACTTGTTCTGACTTCATAAATTTTACCCTGAACCTCTGGCCATTTTACCTTGTTTTTCCCACAAATCCCAAATAATGAAAATACTGAATTATTTGAATTGAAAATGTTGAAATTGGGCTTTGTGCAGCAAGGCGAGCCATGACTTGAGAAATAATCAGTTTTGCTAATTCTGCATTGAATTAAATGCAGAGGAAGCCACTGGGAATTCTCTTCTGCTGTATTTCAGGATTTTCTATGTGTGATTTTCTGTAAGGAATCCACAGAGCTCACGTTGTTGAGTAATGGGTTAATGTAATTAGTTGAGTAGACATAAATTCACCTTCTGCATTTAAACTAATGAAACTTCAAAGAGGATGATGCAAGAAGAAAAACCAGGAGATTTTTTTATGTGGTTTTGAAGAAAATGTCTAAGTGCAAAAACTAATTTCTGATATTATAATAAAGGCATTACAGATGCCAAGTCCTCATTAGGATGATACTCCATAAAGCATACAGGTATGTCTGTGTGTGCTGACTGACTCATTGATAACTTGGAGTACTCATACAGTGTCCCCAAGCTGTGGTGGATAGACTGGAAGAAGACAAAAATAATGGAGAGCAAAAGGAAGTAAGGTTTTTTTAACAGATGACATAAAAAGCTTCTCCTGTTAAAATACTGGGTATCGTTTGCCTGCTGTGTGACTCAATCCACTGCAAAATGCTCAGTCCTGCTTCTTAAGAAAACTAAAAGATGCCAAACCAGAACGAGACCTACCATGAGCTTCTGCATTATTTTTATTTTCTTGCTTCAGGAGGTTAAAAAAAATCAGCTACTCCTACTGCTGCACCAGGAAAGGAACCTATAGAAACAAGTATGCAAGAGCCAATAATAAGGGTTGACAGTGCAGTCTGTTAAGTGACATGAGAGATCAGACTAAAAATGTTAAGCTTTTTAAATAGAACTTTTATTATCCCATTGTCTTGTTTCTTAATTAGACTCTAAGTCAGGAGTTGTTTTAATTACCACTAGAGGTTTTAAAGAAAAAGTATGAGCTGATACTTTATTAGTGTTACTGTGGTGGTTGGCAAATCTGGTAACATCAAGGACGAGTTGTAGAACCCTATTCATTATTGAAGATAAACTTAGTAGATCATAGGATGTTATAAACACACTACCAGTTAGTTTCCATTATCGTAAAGTTCAAGTGTATCCATTGTGCTTGTTAGAAGTGTCTTGGCTTTGATTAACTCAGCCTGTACGGTGGAAAGAACTGTAAGGAAAGAACAAGTATACAAATGGTTCCTCACAGTTGCCAAGTTTTTCTCAAAGTGCTAAAGCTTGTTTTTGTATAAGCTCATGGAATGATTATAAAGCAAAGGCTAAAATTGAAGGTAGAAACAGTGTCTTCATGCTCAGACTCGGTCTTTCTTATGAATTTGTTATGCTGAGCTTGAAGTACTTCATGTTTTTACAAGATAAAAGTGGGATTTTTTTTTCCACATTTGCTGGAATATTGCATTATTGAAGTACTTTTTTAAAAAAATATCCCAACCCTATGAAAGGTAATTGGACATTGAGAACTAAAGTAACATTTGCATCACTGTTTTTTTGCTTTCTTTCACTACATTTGGGTTTGGAGACATTTCTGAAAAGCACCGTATCTGAGAATCCTGGAATATTGTGCCTTAATTTGGTATTTGTTCGGTGCTTGCACTGTAAAGCTCAGTGTGAGAATACATGATTTTGGGAGACCATGCAACACTTGCATTAAGTATTTATAGTGCTGCAAGCCTTGGTGCTTTTAACATGAATTTTTCAATTTGCATTTATTCTCAAAGCTTTTATGTGAGAATCTTAGATTCCATTTTGTCTGAAAAGGGCTGAGCTCATTTTGAACTGAAACCTAAGTGCTTTTTCTTGTTCAAAAGGAGAGCCTTTACCATGGGTGCCTGATAGAAAGATGACAACCTGCATACATGTTTACAGTGTTTCTTTTAATGTTGATATCCACATAGCTGTAACTGGATTATTCATAAAGAGTAATTATTTGCTGGAGAATACAGAATATTTTCTTTCTATGAGGAGAGTGGTGGGTAAAAAATGATAAAATTTAGATGAGGATTTATTCCAGCTTTTTAAAAAGTTTCAGATCAGAGATTCTGTATGTATGTTATCTCTGAGTTGGTTCAAGAAAGGAATAATGTGTTTATAACAACTACTAATAAATGTTTGATCAATTCAGCATTTTGTCCAACTTCCAGTCTGAAAGTTAGATAAAACACTGAAACGTAGCTGGATAGCTATACGAACATTCTTTATTTTTAAATTACAGTTTTAAGTAACGATATTTTAAAATACGAATAATCTACAGGTAAAAATCTGTTCTTGTGGACTAATGTAGTCTTTTTTAAATAAATAAATTTATAGTAATTTGTCAAGACAGTATGGAGAAAATAGACCCCAGCTACCTTCCTTTGAAAGTAAATAATAAATCACTCAATATTACCATTTTTTAAAAAGTGAAGACAAATCTTAAACAATGTTAATGTTCAGATCAAAGTGGTAATGCACAGCACATGTGGCCTAAATGCAACAAGCATCCATTGTCTGGTTTCTTCTACTTTCTTGTATTTGTATTTAATTGGGTTTAACATTGTGAAGAGTAAAACAGGTTTAGGTATGAGGGACTTCTTCCATACTGTGATTTTGAATTGCACATGGGAAGTACTGAACAATACATAAAGAAAACTACATGTACAACCCATTTACTTTACTCCACCTAATTATTTGCAGATAAAAGGGGCAGTTTTGCTCTGGAAAACTGGTATTCATGCTTTCGCCTCTGTGCAGAGAAGAACTATCTGCTGTTTCATTAATGCCTCTCTCAGGCACTTTTTTCTCCTTGTTTTAGCCATTACTATCACTACACCACATGGGGTAAGGCAGTAGAAAGTGAATTTTGTCATCTAGAATCACTAAATATATAGGAAAGAGAGAGAATGATGCATTTAAAATGCTCCTGTTTAAGATATGTAAAACGGAATTAAAATTTGGGTTCTTATCAAAGTGTAAGGCTTCAGCACCTGAACTGACTCCAGAAGCAAAGCAGCAGTATATGAAGCCATGACACTTTCAGGCAGGTTTAGCAACACACACCCAAGCTTCTTATCTTGGTGTTTGCCTTTCACAAAAGCATACAGTGGCCTATTTAATTCTTCCAATTATTTTAACAAATTTCTAAATGCCTATAGGCAGTGGCTGCTGTATGGGAAAAATTATTCCTCTACAGCAAACCCAGCTGAAGTGCAGTTACAGGTTCATCAGCTTTTTTCTATCGTAGCATCTTTTACAGTATTTCAGCGTAATTAGTTTCAGAACTCTGTTTGAAAGAACACAGCTCTATTTCATGTCCATTGAAGCTTTTAGATGTCTTTGAAATTTTCACAGTGTCTATAAAGAGTGGCAAAGGAAATACTTCATTAAATTTTGCAATGAGAATAAAATATTAAAAATACTTTATAAGCTTAAAAATCATCGGAAAAGGGATATTTTCCTTTTTTTCAGTTTCATTTTAGTATTATAGCTTTAACTTCCACAATGCTGTTATTAACAGTGTTACTAAGAATGTATAATAAACTATGAAATAGATTTCTGAAATATAGCAAGGATAGCCAAATGTTCAGTGCAGTACTGATTTTAATTATATAGTGCTCTTATTATGCATCTTAGTCCAGCTTACCTTCTTATTAATGGTGTATTTGTTGGAATTTAATTTTATTAGGAAACATGCTTTTGATTGTAGAAGTTTTTTGTTTACTCTCTAAAGAACAGTTTGGTGCTCCTAGTCAAATTTCATGGCTTCTGACTTAAATTTCATATGCCATGTAGAGGGGAAAGATGATTATGATGCTTATGTTTTCAAAAGGAAGAATCCTAGGAGGGAAGCCTTTCTTCGTAGCATCCAGAAAGCAGGGAGTATTGAATACACTTGTTTTGTATTGTGCAGAATACTTGTGTTTTGGTGTTTGTTATCACACAGGGGTAATCTCCATCAAGGGCTGTGATTTAAAGTTACTGGTCTGGATGCTGTTTGCAACTTACTGTTCATCTCCATGCTTTGCTGTCTCAAAAGTATCACACCAGTCTTTATGTCAGAGGGATAGTCCTGGTCAGTCACTGTAGGAGGCATCACGCTGTCTACACAACTGCCTAGTCCCAGTGAAGGACTGCCTGTGCTTCCTGGTGATGTCTTGGGGACCTTCTCTGCCTAGTGGTTTTCTGTGCTTTTAGCCAGTGCTGTTTGGAGCAGATTTCCTGCTTCTGAGATGAGATTTTGTCCTTTTATATGCCAGCTTGAGGAAAAGGAGTATTGCAAAGGTAGAGTGGAAGTAAAGTATGTTTTACTTCAGGCTAAATATTGAATCATGATCTGTGTAGTAATTGTGAGTTGAGTGCTACCACAGATAGTCATGTTGGTCTTGTAGAAGAAGGACATTATGAATTCTTTCTGGTTGGGGGCTTGTGCTAAGGTATTGAACAATTGCTTTGGGTAAAATAGCAGTAGACTGGGGCACTTTGCTGTGTGTTGCTAATGTTTGTAACAAATTGTCATTTTATCTGTGCCACAACTTTTTCTGAAAGTAATATATTTTATTTAAGCTGAGTATTGAAGTGGTATTCGTAAGGTAGTACATACTCAGGTACCTTTAAGAAAGTAGTGAAACATGAAAATTGCAGTGGAGATATAGACAGTTTCTCAGAACATTTTGCTGGAGTGTTTCAAATATGAGTTTTGGACAGAACAAATGGCACTTAGAAAAGAACAAAAAAAGCAGTCTTTTGTAAGGCTGTATTCTTGGGGTGTAGATACATATTTTTAGGCAGCTGGTCTGTCCTGTATGTAGCCACCAGTAGCTAGTAGGTATCAGTAATTTGGACAGTTATAACAGATGCTGCGATCAGATAAAACTGTCTTGCAGTTGTATTACACAGTTTTTATGTCACTGAGAAATTGAAGCACATGGAAGAAACCACCAGAGGGTGAATATCTCAGCTCCTGATACCCTACAGATCCATACTGATCCATACAGATCCATACTGTGATTTAAATAATTGTGCCTAGTTGAATTTCCATAGGGCAGAGCACATGTATAGCCTGTATTTTTAACCTTGTTGTTCTTCGTCTTGTGCAAATACTATTTCTTTTAGTTGTATTCTCTTGTATTGGCATTTTCATGTTTTCTGTCCACAAATGTGTGATATGCTTTAGGAATTTAGGGAAAGAGCTACACAAAGAACTATTAGATTTTCAATGTCACATTTGATTTAGAAGTTTGATATATTTTAGCCATTTTCCTCAATGATCATCTCTTTTCAAAGACTGTACCATTAAAGTAAAATCCCTCTTCTTGATCTGTTTCAAAACTGATGGACAAACCGTACAATAGGAAAATCACATGTTGTCTTTTTGTAGCTGTAGTAGTGTAAGTAGTTTGTAGTCTAGACACTAAGTTTTGTTAGTAGTGTAGACACTAACTAAATAGTGTAGACAGTAGCAGGAATGTCTTCCCCAGGTTAGCAGCCCAAGGAAAAATAACAAAGAAACAGAAAATTAGTGATGGTGTTACTTTTGAGAGGTAAATTTAAAGTGACCATTTCTAAGAAAAACATTTTCATTTAAATTATTATTATATCTTCATTTCTTGTCATGGAATCCATCATAATGTTTATGAATCAAGTAACTTCAGTAATCAAAAATTTCTTGTCAAATAAATGATTTTTAGAGAGCCAGTGGAAATGCTGGTGTCTACTGAGATTATTGTGTAGTTCCAAAGAAGACTGTGAGAGAATGCTGTTTAGCCTGAAAGAGCAAATTTCACAGTGAAAGGTCATTGCCAGAGATACCTAATATTCTAGTTATAGGTGAAGGGCTGCATGCCGGTAGAGTTGAAAAGGAATCCACCATGTGTGTTGCTCAGTTTAATTATAACATTACAGATGGCCATTACATAAGGAATGCCTCCAAATCAGTATCATCCATGCAGAGAGACTTCTAAGTGTATACTTGATATTGAAAGAGCAGCAGCTTGCTATTTTTCTCCAGGAATGTAGCTCTTGAAGCAGCAAGAAACACCTTCCCTTCCAAGTTACCTTCTTGGTTGTGCTGACTTGGTATTTACATTTGATTTTCCCCCCATGGTCATCATGCCACCTTCCTTAATATGGTTTTATTTTTATTGTATGCATACATCAGGCTGAACCATAAATGACATGGAGATAGTTATGATTTCTTAAAAATGAGTGAGATACAGCCTTGTTAGGATTTTTTCATTAGAAGGAAGAGTATGGTGACGCAGAGACTGAATTTAGCTGAAAGGGAGTAAACCAAGCTAGCAAGGGAGAAATGTACAGAAACCAAAATTGCCCATGCTAAATTTGTCTCCAAGTGCCTACAGAAACTGGCAGTGAGCTTTCAATAGCAGCAGTAATTAAGACCAGTGTGTTAGTGCGCTATCTGTAAGCAACAAGCTCTAGCAAACTGGAAGGAGAAGTAACTGTTCATATGAGTAATATAACAGTGGTGGGAATTAGGCAAACAAGTTGCGCAATTTATGTGATGTTTAGGTCTAATACAGGATTAGACATTAAATAATGTATCTTGTTTTCATACTGAATGAAAATGCCTCCCCATCCCTAGGTGAAGAGCTCATCACCTTTCCTGTCAGGCCTGGACAGCACATAAAGAGGATTGTGTATCATATCAGTGGTTCATATACTTCACATTTGTAGCTAAACATACACTTCTGTGTTTAGTTATGTTCAATTCTATTTCCATCCACTTTTAAAGTGCAAAAATACATGTTAGTTTGATGGTTCAGTCTGCACAGGTTTGATTAGTGTAGTTCTCCACCTGTGTCTGCACAGTTCTAGGATATACCGCTTTTCTACAGCTGACTGCATAGACTGAACACCAGGGATTTGGGATGTGCCTATGAATCTGTCTTGCTGGATGCACATTCATAAAGTAGCCAGACTAATGCAAGTAACTAATGGGGTAGATGAATCGAGGTCATATTAGAGGAAGACCATTGCTAGTCTGCTTGGATTTCTGGACATGTCTTTTCATATCAGAATATTCTTCATTAGGATAATGTGCAACTTTTGGGTAGAACAAGCAGTGTTTTTACAGTCTGCTGCCCCCTGTTCTAAAATAATAGGTGCCCTGCTAGGTTGCTATGTGTAGGTTCAAATAATTACAGATCTAGTATATGGACTAAATTGAACATACTTAGGGATGATACAGATTGCAACAGCTCTTATCAAGCTTTTGTAAGGCCCCTGTAATGGTTGACATTTCAAGCTTTTGTCAGGTCCCAGCATGATCTCAGCTGCTTCTAATTGTGAAAAGTTACTAAACAACTAGTACACTCTTTTCACATGTTACAACTTTTATGCACCCTCATTCATTTATTTATTTATCATTAAATTGGGACCTTATTTTTAAAATGCATTATCTTTGTAGAATTTAAATAATGAAATTTGTTATCAATATGATACAGTCTTTACACATAATGACACATGGCATGACAGAGTTATGTTTCTTGAAAGATTGAAATTCTTACGTAAGGTGCTCACAATGCCAGGATCTTGCTTGTATGAAGTAGTGTGGGTAGAGTGCTTGGCTGGTTGATTTAGTTTGTTCTACATTGCAATATGGAACAGCTGTTAGTTTATTACTGGCTTTCTCTGGGATTACAATATAAGGATGGGGAAAAGAAGCTGGAATTGGCAAATGGTTAATTATGCAAAACAGCATGAGCTATAAAGTTGTTGTCTTGCGCTGCTGCATTGGGGTGTCTTGCAGACATCATAAATACCCTAAGCTTTTGTTTACAGGTGAACCTGACAAAACCACCTCTGTGCCTTTAGGTGTACTAGTGGTTAGGTCAGAAAAGATTTTAGCCTTTCAGCTAGAGTATTCAAGCTGAGGAATACCTTAGAGTGAGGAGGTTTTGTAGGGAAGTCTGTGCAAATGGTTTTCCACACTGTATGCACAAAAAGAGATGTGAAAGCAACGACAGTCAGAAAACTGGTGTGAGCTTGGACTATGAGTAAGGCACAAGCCTGTAGAAAAAAGGACTACTGAGATCTGGATTTCAGCAACAGCAGTACTGTTTATAACCAAACAAAAAAGGCATCTTGCTCATGTGATGTTCCTTGCCTTGATTACTGCTAGCAAAAACCGTTCAGCATATTGTTCACCAGGGGATGAAGGCTTCCAGTTCCCAGCACTGCTTGTTAATACCCACTTCTTGTGTGCCAGTGCTGCCTACAGCTTAAGAGTTTTTCTCCTTCCCTTTTCTTACATCCCTGGTTTGTTTACAGAGAGTACTTAGTGCCTCTCAGCTTTCATTTTGCTAGGCTAATTAAACAAGTCTCTGTTGGTATCCTCCTTGTACTGTCCTCTCCTCCTTCTTCTTCTGTGCTTGTTCTTGTAGCTTTCCCCTGCTAATCAGGAGCTTAAATCATGAATTTTCTAAGACAGGTGACCAGAACAATTCACAGAGTTCCAGATGAGATCTTACCAGTTTCTTGTAAAACATCCCCATCTCCACTGAAAATTTGTCCCTTGATATAGCCTGATTGCATATGCCTTTTTGACAGCTGTAGCTCTTTGACAGGTGGTATTCATCCCAATTGATTAATACATCCAAGTCATTCTCCTGCTCTATTATTTTGACTTGATGATTCTCTAGTAGAATTGCAGTAGAAATTTGTCCTGTTCCCAGAATACTTGACCTTGTCTTTATGCTATTGTATTTTGTCATTACTGTCACTTTGTTCCTCAAAGGCTATTCAGTTCTTGCAATATAATATTCTGATTTTACTCTGTATTGATACTAGTTCCAATTTTATTCTTTTTTTAACCATCACCAAGTATCATATTTACGATCCAGGGCTTTTTGTTTATTTTTGCCACAAGGTGATTTCTCACAACGGTTTGTAAGGAACTCCACTCTTAATCTCATTTTTAGTTCAATAGCTTCCTTCCACATTGTAGCCTCACTTTTTTTAGTAAAATCATTGCTGTTTTGCATTCAAATTGTTTTTTTGTATCTTACTTACTAGTGTCCCTAAAATTTAGTATTGTAACACCTAGTGAAGTACCTATTTTTGTAAGACACATTGATTTCAATGTGTCTGACAAAGTATGTCTACAGCAACAAGTTATCCTGGGCTATTGTGCTTCTGTGTGTGAACATAACTAAGTCCAGCCATTTTTGTTTGGGTGAGAATCTGTTCATTAAAATGCAGTATGAAGTTGATGAAAATGCCAAATGAAGAAAATCAGGTTCTTCAGTGTCAGAAGAACTATTAGTGACTCTCAGCAGTCTCTCAGAATTTCTTATGAAGTTTTCTAAATGTAAAATATGCTTATTTATAAGCTTGTTTATGCCTTTTAATGAGACCTTTATTTATAAGACTGTCTAGTCTTATGGCATCTATGCGGCATCAAAAGTGTATTAGGTAATTAGAAACCCTGGTGACATTTCAGTTTTGGATTATAAAATTAATATGTAGGCTCAGAAATACATTGAGCTCCTGCTTGCTTCATGCTGTGAAAAAGAGGCAGAGCATTTTACAAAAAAATTTTGTTATATACTGGAATTTCTTTTTTTATGATGAAAAAGAATACCAAGGATATTTAAAAATAAAGCTGGCAATTTTCCACTAGCAGTCCAGGCACAATATTGAAGAACACTTAATGAAATATGCTATTTGAGCCTGTCTTGCTTGAACAGAAACATCCTATGCAAATCTGCTGGAGGAGGCCTGTATTGGTGCATACCTGCCTTCACCAACATGGCTGTTAGACATGATTGTTAGATCCTAACTGTGTCAATCTTGTGAGCCTTCATCTGGATAGTACCTGACTGTCTCCTTTGTATTTAAAAATAGAAATGACAATCTCTCTCCCTCTGCCTTTTTAGCTTGATTAGTTCATATTGCAAATGTGAGACACTTGAGGGAAAAGCTAAATTGAAGGGTTCAGGCTCCTATTCTGCATGTGGTTAAAATGCATTGTTCTTCCAGGAGCAATTGCTGCCATCTTGTCTTTTGTCACAGTCACACGAAGGTCTTAATTTCCGTGCTTTCTATTGTTTGTCAGTTGAGCTGGTGTGGAAATTATGGCTGTTGTGCTGACGGAATAGGGAATGGAGAGGGAACTCAGCCTTTCAGCAGCTGGTGCCATAAGAAACACTGGGAGATGCTTAAGGCTGTGGTCAGAACACAGCAAAAGCTGCACCAGAGCGATGGGTGCTCACCTTCTTGGAATTTAGGATTTCTAAAGTGATTTGTATGTGAACTGTATTTCTGATAATGTGCCTGCAGTGTTATTTCACCACAATGATTTAAATAATTCAAGGGAGGGATCAGGTATATGTGGTACAGTTTGTTTTTTCTCTATCATGGGCAATGATGGAATGAAAGGTTACTGTCTATCGATGACTGTGAATGATTTTTCTCCTGTTTTTATCTTAGTGTTTAGTGACACCATCAATAATGTGTGATGCTAAGCAGCAGCAAAGAAAACCTTACTGTAGATGCATCTATGAAAAAGCTGTTTCAGTGGTTATACAACAGAAATTGTTGGGATAGGCTTTGTGCTAGGTAAAGACAGTGTTTGAACTGAATACTGTTTAAGATGAAAAGGAATAGAACTTCTTGGGGGCATTAAAATATCTCTTCCTTCCCTATACTGTATAAATCCTATCCAAAGAAAACAAAGTGTGTGCTTAGCTCTTTTTAATGATTCCTCAAAATTATTTTTAACGCTGGAACTGACGCTTCTCATTACTCTCTGTCTGGCTCTAGTCAACATTATTGTAATTACTTGATGTAATTAACATTTTTTGTGATTCCATAATTCTGTGCAAGAGTCCTGATATTTGCATAATACGAGTAGTAGCATATGAACAGAGAGAAAAACAGATTAATTTACAGATAGAACTCGTTATACATTTGAGTTCTCTATATTACAAAAATGTAATCCAGGGTTTTGTCTTTTTGGTAACTGAAGCTGTTCAAAAATACGTGTTTTCACCATGATAGCATCAGATGAGTTCAAATACACTAGGGTGAGCCTGAGGCTTTTGTGCACCCTGGGGGACATGGGGGACAGTGTTTAAAAACAAGACAATTATGAGAAAGAAACACTAAGAAAATGTGTATGTGTCACTTCAAGCTATGTATAAAAATACAATCTATAGATATTCATCCCTACTTTAACCAAATATGCTTTTTTCTTTAGCTAACAGAGGGCCTTTAAGTAGCTGTGTATTGCTACATCTCTGAGTTGAAAATTATCCTACCCAGAGGCAGGTTGTGATCCTTGAGCGCTGTGTTGGCAATTATGAAATGCAGGCCAACGAAGGAGAAGATAAAAGAAGATAACTTGGTACATTTTCTCATGGGAGATAGGAGCCACAGCACAATGGAAGAGGCATTACAGTGATGCCAAACAAACTTCTGGAGTATTCAAGCTCAATTTATCTCCTCTAGTAACTCTGCTTCTGTGAAAAAACTCCTGAGTCTAGCAGGGAAGGAGCATGGCCAACTTTCTTTTCTGGCAAGTTTGGTTTAGTCACTGTAATTGAATGTTAATAGATTAATTTGGAAACCTACTCAACCTGAAACTTCATCTAACAGAAGAAATGCAGAACTATAATATGACTGAAAATATTTATTCTGATAAATTTTTGCAGATGCTGCAGCTTAATAACCCTCTGAAAGTGATGTATTTAAGCCTTGTATACCTAGGCTTCATACTGTCATAGACCTTTAAGTAAGAAGTCAGTCCTGCCCTACAGAAATGTCCTTGTGTTGTCAGAAACACAAGATTAAAAAAGAGAATTCCTTGAAACCATACTAACAGTGAGTTGCCTTGGTCTTGTATAAACTAGAGGACTTTTTTTTAAGGGATTTTTGGAAGGCATGGGAAGTTGATGCACAAAGATAAATATGGGGTTCTGTTAGTTTGTTTATTTTCGGCTTCTGGGCTTAAGATTTTGCTTGAATGTGAATGTGAAATTTGAAACTTGATGTTTGTCTCTACTCTTTTTTCCACCTGAAAAAAAAAATCTTCAACCTAATTGCTCAAAAATGTCTTACATTAAAAGTCTTCCTTTTGTGTTGTGATGTGCTTGAAGGCTATTATTTTTATTATTAATAATTATCACTGTTATTTTTCAGATATGCTTGACCTACAATAGCTTAGTTCATCCCATTTTGAAGTTAACCACTGTTTGCAGTTAAAACCAGAAGTAATCATATATCCCTTTTTAAATACAGTAGGATCTTGAATCCTTCTATGTTACACCTAGGTCCTAAAATTAAACTTGTGAGAATCACACATGGTGAAGAAAAAGGAAAATACAAAAAAAGAGAGTTAAGGAATAAAAGAGCTGGATGCGCAGAGGATAAATCTGTTGAGTAAGAAGGAAATAGGTGTGCCAGAGCCCAAACATTTACTTCTCAAACCCCATGTGCTTTGGAAGAAACTAACTCAGTGGTGGTAGACTTCAAAACTCAAAATTCAGGAAGTTAATGTGGACGTCTAAGAAATGTGGAAAGTATTTTAATTTCCCAAAATCTTCTCATTGTAGAATACAACCAACTTACTAGAGTTACTGTTGTGAGAGTGTTGTAGCTCAGAAGAGGCCAGTTGTATTTGTGAAATCAAGGACAAGAAACTCTGAAGTGTTGTCACTCTTCATGTATCTAGGGAAAATAGAATTATGTTTCTGTCTAATCCTATACACATAGCAGAGTACAGCATTTAAAATACTGACCATCATAACTCTATTCATAAAATCCACTTAAAAAACCAGTACAGCACGTACTTAGATTTTTATTCCTCTTTTGGCGGGTCCCAGGATCAGTATTGTCCTTGGTCTTGGTGTCCAGTCATCCTTGCAGTTAGTATTTAGGATATTATTTTCAGAAATATTTGGTAACTAGAAATACATTTCAGTGAAATTGCAGAAATATTACATTTAGATTAAAGAGATGTGAAAATGGGGTATAATTGGAGGTTTATTTGGTTTTGGCTTGATCTAAATGCAATTCATTGTAACTCTAGTATGCAGATAAAATAACTCCTTACTTATACAGAAGAATTAATTCTAGCAGCAATGTATTCATTTTCAGGTAAGTGTTACAGGTATACTTGTGTATGCCTTCTGGGGTGACCATATGGTTAAAGTATTCATTAGTATTTTATATATTTAAACACTTGGTACTTGTAGGCACTGTTGAACATTCCTATATAAACATCTTTTATGTAAATGTAGATGGAAAAAAAAGACTGGCTTCCAAGTTGTTCACTAAATTATTGATATTAGTCTAGCTATTTGCTGATCCTGCATTGTACTGTAAAGTATGTGTCATGATTACTGCCTGCCATTAGGTTGGAGCTGCTAGCAGTGATGTAATTTCATCTTTGTGTCATGGAATCGGATGCAACTACTTACTTTAATTGAGGGTTTTTTTTCTCAGTATAGCTGAAAAGAGCTCCTAGTTTGATTGCAGGAAAATACCTACTTTCTAACAGTTTATTTTAATGCATTAAATTGAAAGTTTCTGTGTTAGTTACTTGAATCTGACCACACTGATGTGGTTTCTTCGTGAAGCTTGTGTCACCTAACCCATGATTTGCAGAAGATAGAAGTACTGCTCCAGTCTTCTTATTTCCTAGCTTTTTCAAGTATTCCTTTAAAAAAAATTAGTGTGAAGGATTTGCTTTAAACCTTCAAGGCTTTAAAAACTGCTTCCAGATTTTAAAAGTTGTCTCTCTATTGTTGTTATTCATTAATAAGCCAAATAACTTTGTTCATTCCCTGTATTTGACACTGGAAGCAGAGAAACAGAAGGGAATTTTTATGGTTATATTTTATTTTTCTTTCCTTTATTTCACTTCTCAGTACAAAAATATTGGTAAACTATTTCTTAGAGAGCACCAGCAGCCTTTTATTGGTAAGTACATCTCCAGATGAGTAGATGTACAGCCAAAATGAAGTCAAGGTTCAGGAATAGTAGACTGTCAGCAGAAGATGTGGCTGGTTTAATGGTGAAAGAGACTTACCATTTTTAAGTGAGTGTACACTAATTTGTCCTATATTTTGTGGTTTCATCTGTAACGTTTATCACAGCATTTTGCATATTTTTTATAGCATGATAGCAAATGTTCAGTAACCTGATCTGTGGTGTTTAGGCTCCCTGTTACCAGTTTTCAGTTCAGAAAAATCGAGTTCTGGTTTTGCAGTCTTGGATTTCTTTGCTGCTATACCTTCAGCCACAACACATATACAGAAGTAGTAAAGCTTAGTCTGTTATAATCCAGATTCATCATTATTTGCCAACCAGTAGGAAACAGACATTGTGCTTGGCCGAAATCACTTACGAAACTCAAGGTCCTTTTTCACCATGCTAATTTGATTCTATAAATGTCGCCAAAACAAATTGCAAAGTAAAATGCCACATACAAGATGCACACATATGAAAAACTGCTGCAGATAATACTGACTGCAGTTTTTTCACCACAGATGCTCAGCTTTGAGAGTCAGTGCACTTGTTTGAAGTGTTGCTGTTTGCAAGAAGGAAGATTGAACTGTCATTTCATTGAATATCTAATTGTGGATTGATGGGGGAGCAGTCTGTAGAATTGATGCATGGTTCATAAATGATCCTGAGTTAATTACTTGTATAGTATTATGGAGTTTAAGGTGGCAAATCAGGCACAGATGTTAAAGGGTATGTCTGCATAACATTCTTTGACTACAGGACAGTGTACTGTTTTTTCATAGCATTTCTCCTGTAGATGTATAATGATGTATGCAAAGGTATCAGGAAGAATAACAGTCTTGAGACAAAGAAATCAGAAGATTCTTTGAGAATTCTTGGAAAAGCTAAATCAGTGTTTGGCAGAAATTAATTATGTGAATTTAAAAGCCTGAATAAAAAGTCAGAGGCAGATAACTCCATGGAAAATTTTAGCCCAAGAATTGTTTTGGCAATGTTGCCGAAACTCTCCTTAAAATAAACCCCCAAATTCCCTGTATATTCTTTCGGAAACTGGGATTGGCTGAAGTGGTGTAGTGCATACGAAGACATTAGATAGCTTAAATCTATGTGTATAGTCTTAAAGAGAGTTGATATATTTCTTTCAAAGGTCAGTAGATCTGTAGTAATTTTTAATGAATTCCTCATACCTTGGAAGTTTTGTGTAAGATCTTGAATATTAGTTAAAATGAAAATGTCTTGCATGCTGGTCCACTTCTCCTAGGTTTAGTGTTGCATGTGTATGTGTTACTCTAACCATTTTTGTGTCAGTTAATATCTTAATACATCTACTGTAGGAATTATCTTTGCATAGATGACACTAAGTGGTTATCTGAAAATCAAACTAATTTCTCTCTCTGTCTCTCTCTCTCTAAATATATAAATCTGACTTTTAAATACAGTTGTCTTTTTGGAGACTATCCTTTTTATTGTTTTTTATTTATACCTTTTTGAACATATAGCAATAAAATAAAGTCTGCAGTCTAACAATGAACATCATTTCTAGACAATAAATCAATTTTTTGAACCACCAAACTCTAGGGACAAAAGCAGGGAAATATGAAAAATTAAATGAACTTTCTCTGTTCTCAGTGCAGACTCAGCAAGCTTCCTGCCCCTTACTGATCTGTGTACACCACAAGGCAAAAGCTTTCTTGCAGAACTTTTTGGATACTTCTCCAGGACTTACTGTGATTTGACAAAATATGCATTTTAGAGAGGGAAGCTGTTACTTGTTGGGGACAATAATCATATTCTGCTGAGATTTGGTCCCTTCTAGCTAGTGACTAAATTTAAGGCACTTCTGAATTTGTTCACAAAAAGTTTCAGATATATTTACATCCTGTTTTTAGTACTCCAGATGTAGTTAAAAAAAAGGCACAAGATGCTTAGTTTTTAACTATGATCATGTTTTATTTTATCTTCTTTTTGAAAAAGCAAGATTTAAAAAATATTAATTGGAAATATTTTTTTTGCCTACACAGGAAGAGTGCTAAGCACTAAACAGAGTCTCAGGCTTTGTAAATTTGACTTAGTAGACAAGAGATTTTAGTTTGCCTTGTGATTTATGGGATCTGGGATTTTAATGTGCTAGTTGTTGACTAAGCATTTTAAATACAAGTCTAGAATGGATTTGAAGCTGATAGTGATAAAATACTGCCTGTTCTTAGAACACTTCTTAATAGACAGTTCTTAACAGATATGCACCTATAAATATAGTTGCCTTTCATTTTTTATTTCATAACTATTGCATCATTCATTTTTATGACTTACATGGGACAATAAATTGCAAATGTTTATCTCTGAAGTCAAATCTTCACAGAATCACAGAATTTATAGGTTGGAAGAGACCTTCAAGATCATCAAGTCCAACACATGCTCCAACACCTCAATTAGATCATGGCACCAAGTGCCACATCCAGTCTTTTTTTAAACACATCCAGGGATGGTCACTCCACCACCCCCCTGGGCAAACCATTCCAGTACTTTATCACTCTTTCTGTGAAAAACTTCTTCCTAACATCCAGCTTATATCTCCCTTGACGCAACTTGAGGCTGTGTCCTCTTGTTCTGTCGGTTGCTGCCTGGAGAAAGAGACCAACCCCCAGCTTACCACAGCCACCCTTCAGGAAGTTATAGAGAGTGCTAAGGTCACCTCTGAGTCTCCTTTTCTCCAGGCTAAACTGGAGCTCCCAGCTCCCTCAGTCGTTCTT
>VYXD01006677.1:326-17257 GCA_013397195.1 Hylia prasina
CCCATGGGAAGGATGCTGTGTCAATCCAACCTGGCTCACCTGGTGCCTGAGCCAAGGACAGGCCAACCCTGCTGAAGGCTGAGCAGAGTAAATATTGGTACTGCACACGTGATATTTGTCAGTAAGACCATCCAAGCCTGCAGGCTGTTCATCAGGATGGGACTACAGCCACGTAGCCCTGCACTGTCAGCAAAACCCACACAGATGGGAATGTCTCCCACCTGTGGAAGGAGAATTTTAGAAGTCATTTGGGTTTTTGAAAATGCCTGCCTCAGCAGAGGGATGAACAGCCCAAGACCCAGCAGTAAATGGAGCACAGCAGCATCAGCAGATACAGGTGCTGGGATAGGGGCACCCTGGAGGCACTGGCAGAGCTGTGATCACTGTGATAAAGGATGGGAATACAAGATCTTGTAAATATTTTAACTAGTGTTGGTCTGTCTCCTAGCACACATGTGGCGTGAGCCTCAGCAGACTCTGATTGCTATTCCCAGATTGGAAGCACCCCCCTTTCCAGCAAAAATGCTCATTTCTAAGGAACTTTTCCCATAGAAATGAGCAACAGAAACCAGGAGGGCAGCACCCAAAGTGACCTTGGCTGGCCTCCCCCTGTGCCATTCACAGCCACCACCTTGACAAGGAAACCCCCTGGTACATGTTTGACCCCCAAAATGAGCAGCCTCAAGGAGGGAGCTTGGACTGATGGCACCCTCCTGAAATAAACTTGGGAGAAGACAGGGTGAGGGGAGGAAGGTCACCAAAGGCTGAGCTGTAGGAACATCTCAGCACTGAGACCTCGAAGACATGGAATGCTTTTCTGGGCATTGGGAGCTGTTTAAAAGCAGAACAGGATGAAAGTTGCAACTCACAGGGTTTCAGAGCAGCTTCCAAAAACATGGTGCAAGACAGAAAACACAGGGGTCCCACTCTGTGCCCACACAGGGCACAGCCACCAGACAAGCACAGAGACCTCCCCTGCCCTGTGACGTGCATTCCAAATTCCCATTTGGAAGCAACATGGAAAAAGGGGCTACCAACAAACAGCCTTTCCTCCTGGGAAAACACCCCGCCTGGCTAGCTAAGAGGCAATACTCAAGTCTGCAATTTGATGATGAGAGCACTCAGAAAAAAACCCTGCCAAGAGCATAAATCAGTTGCAAAGCAAGCTAGAAGTTACTAAAGAGTTACAGATCTGGGTAAGTCAAGGGGGAGACTCTGCTGATTCTTCAAAAACCACCTAGGTATGGCATGAATTGCTGGAAACCCACAAAGGGTCTGGCAGCAAATGGGCAGGGTGCAGGAAAACATGGGGCTTCTTTGGGGGCTTAAACTACAAACTCCCTCTCCCCCTTAGAACTAGCCAAGGGACAGCAGAGAGCAAAACTAACTGTAGGTTATTGCAGCAGGAGCAGCCAGGCAGGGGAGCTGTTTTACACACACAGACTTCCAGAGCCATCTTTATATGTTTTTATTGCACACATCTATCCTTACATATCTCATGGGATGAGGCCAACTTCCCTTCCCAGGACAAACTATTTCTACTTAATTCTGCCAAATCCATCTGTTCCCAAGACAACTTTTGTTGCTGCCTAACACAGATATTTTTGAAAGAGTAAATCTTCCCCTCAAATTCCCAACCTTTTCCCCAAGTTGCTGGATTGTTCAGAATGTTCTCTGGATGCTTCAGCTACTAAGACAGATATTTTCCTACCAGAAAAGCTTGTGAGAAGCCCAGGGGCAGGTGATCTGTATCAAACCACCTTTGCAAAGCACCTTAAACGCCTGCACCTCTTCTCCCCCAGCATTTGATAAAGCCCACACCCAGCACAGGAGCCTGTCCAGCATCCATGTTTTAATTTCAGGCTCCCTGGCAATGACCTCTTTGGTTCCAAGTGGCATCTGTAGTGAGCACACCCAAGGTGAGCTAATTAGTGGGTGGCTGTCTGGAGCATCAGCAAAGCACCAGCCACCCTGGGCTCTCTTTCCTTTGGGTGCCTGGTGCAGGATGACTGATCCTAGCAGGCTGGGAACACATGTTTGCATCACAGAGCCTGGAAGACATTTGCACTGACTCCTAATTTGGGGGGAAATACTATAATTCATTTTCAGACATGATTTGCCATTGGTGTGGCATAAATATATGTGTGTGTATGTACAGAGCTCTATTTTTAGAGCTGCATGGCCAGGGTGCTGGCTCCATGGGTACTCCATTGACAAACAGGATGCACTCTTCTCTGAGCTGGGTGGTTTTCAGTCCTCCCCCTTATTGTAAACATCATCTGCCTTCAAAACCCTTAATGTGTTGCAGATGTGACAAACAATAAAAGACCTATCATAAAAAAAAAAGCCTGCCATCTCCGTGTTTCCCACTGGGGCAACATAATAATGAATTTATTAGCATATAGGGCTCACCAACATATGTTTATAGTCACTCACAAACTTTTGACTTGACAGTTTACAAGTATGTTTAAATCATTAAAGTTTAGGTTGACTGTCCAGTTATTACAGGCTCATTATAAATAGGAAACAAAGGTTACATTTTATACAACAGGCGATAAATCAAAACTAGTCTGTATTTTAGACTGAGTTTTTTTTCCCCCCTTCTTTTGCTCTTTTTTCATCTCCTTATTTTCAAGACCCTATGAGGGGACATCTTGGTGAGGCCAGTGCTCAGCAGATGTTTGCAGTTAGCTGGCAGGACCAGTGGCACCCACACCAGGGAGCAGGAGGAACTCCCACTGCATCTGAGAGACGCAAAGACCTCAGAGGTGGTGAACTCTGACAATGTTTTCACTCAACCAACAGCCAAAATCACTGCCAGCCCAAGACACTCACCTCTCCTCCTCAAGGCATCACCAAGTCTTCCTGCAAAGCTTGGGAAACCCTTTGGAAGGGAGGAGCTCTCCACTGCCAATTTCCTCAAGATGAACAAAGCGCCTGAAAAAAGGAGGGGAAAACCCCAAACTGTGTCCCTGACTGCAGACCTCAAGGGTTAGCAGAAGGACTCAAACACGCTCATATGGGGGGTTGGGTTTGACCACTGCACTACAACATAGCCTACCATCCATGTTCCTGCATTAACACTGCAGGGAATCCAGCAGGGGATGAAACCACGGACTCAGTAACACAGCCCCAGCCACTCCCAGTCCCTTCTGCCTCTATTGCAGGGTAACCACCTTGGGAAGGAGAGAGATAAAGCCACATTAAATGTAAAAGTTCATTTTGTAAACTATTTCCAGATTTCAAAGCCTGGCATCATTTCAAATCGGCATGCTACCCTAAAATTTACAATTTGTGGAAGTGGGGAGGGGGATGTGGAATGGTTTCTGGTCCCTTTTATTTCTTGCTATGTACATGTGATATGACAGAAAAAAATTAATTGAAAAATACCCTTTCAAAGTAAAAAGAAATATCAATCTCAAAAATGTTGAAAGTGAGTATTTCCACACCATCAGCAACTTTTCCTGGGCTGGTTTCCAACATAAAACTTTGAACAGAGTCACAGTTTATATCCAATACCAACCAAATAGGATTCTGTCACTGTCACATCAGCTTCACCTTTCTGCTCTAAAGCAAAACACAAAAAAGAGCATACAGCATGGGCAAGCAAGGAAGAAGGTCTCCCTGACAGCAGAGCTTGTGCCCTCTGAGCTCAGTCAGTGCCTTAAAGCCCTGGTGGACAAACTCCACACTCTCAGCAACCTGACAGACTTTACCTGCCAGGAACCCCATGCCCCAGAGACACAACTGCTTTAAAGTTAATATTTACGCATAGCAAAGGGAGCAGCAAACACCCTCCAGCAGAGCAGCACAGGAGGACGAGTCCTCTTTCCCTGTTGCATGTTTCTGTGACAAGAGGGGTCTAAGTTGCCAGAAGGGCAAGTTACCAGGGAGATCAATGCAGTGATTAAACTAGCCTAGATAGGCAGAATAAGGCAGAAAGGATCATATATCCAACTTCAGAGATCACTGATGATAGCGTGGGGCAGGCTTTAAGAGGAAATTAGAAACACATTAAAAATAGCATCAAGGTGTGACACAAAGATCATGGAAAATGAAACACATATCTCTGCTCTCAGCACAGGACACTGTGAATCAGCTGTATTTCTTGAACATAAACTTTGTTATTTAGTTCTTGGATGAAATTTTGTTTTAGCCCTCTCAAAATTCTATTTTTCTCTTTCACACTTTGAATGTATGACTTGAAAAGTCTTTTCTTTCCCTTACTTAATACCTGAATATATGTATTTTACATAATGTGTCAATAATCTTTGATATGAGACTGGCATTTAATATTTCAGCTCTCACTTCATTAAGGATATTTTAATTATCCCTGACCAAGGGGAGGGAATTTATAAACATCTGTGCTTCGTTTAGGAGCCCAAATTTGCCTTTTAAACTTCAAAGCTGCAAAGCTGATTTTATCCAGGTTCAGTTGTCTGGTCTATCGAAGAGCACTGGAACCAGCATTAACTGGGCCAAGCCTCCAGCCCACAGACCAACACACAGCACTGCTCATCCACGCTGGACACAGCCTCCAGCAGCCTGGGCTTGCTCACACAAGCAAACCAGATGATGTTGCTGAGCTCCACAGAGTGGTCAGTGGGTCTAGGAGAAGGTCCACACCAGCAGCACATGACTGCCCAAGTCACAGCTGGTCCTTTGCTTTCTCCTCCCCATGGGTGACCAGGGGTTACCTCACTAATAACATCAGGAGTGCCTCAGGGCTGTTTTTGGAGCAACCAAAGACATGACTCACACTGGCAAGCAAAGGAAATTTTAGGCTCCCAAGTACCTAAATCGCTTCTGCAAAACAAGCCTGAGGTAGTTGCAAAAAATCACTGGGGGCTTCTAAATCCTACATCAGAAATAACCATCATTTGCTGCAGTCAAACAATCCTTCCTGACTTTCCGATGCCCTCCAGAAAGCTGAGAAGCTCATCTTGTATCTCAGGACTGAGGGCAGCAGTGGGAAGGAGAAGGGGGTGACCCTGGGACCTACATCGGATTTGCAACTTGCCTCAAACCCTCTCCAGTGTGCTGCCCACAATATGCCCCTACAGAACCAGCCTGGAAATGCAGAGGCATTTCTTCTCCAGCCACTGCCTCGACTGGCACCCACACCACAGCCACCACAATTCTGGGCCTCTGCGGCCTCTGGGCCGTGGCTGTGGAGGGCACTGGGGGTGCCTGCGGTGAGTGAACCTGAGCACGCCCCAGGCAGCAGCTCCCCACACCATCACCAAAACCTATAACCCACAGAGGGGCAGCTGCTGCAGTGCCACCATCCCCATCACCTGCTAAGAACCGGAGCTGGTTCCTCACTCGCAGCTCTCCGTCCCCAGAGCCTCTGCCGCACTCATCCTCGTCGTCGCAGTCTCCGCTCTCCTCCTCCTCCTCCGCGGTTTTTCCTGGAGCTTTCCGACGTGGCAAAGTCATCCCTCTGAGCAGCTGAAAGACATGAGGGGCCACAGTCACTCAGCTGCTTCCCTCCACCCTCCCTGCTGCTTCATCCTGCACTCTTCCGGGGGAGCGGGTGGCACGAGTGGGACGAGATTCAGTGGAGCCAGGAAAATGGGACAAGGCCCCAACACACGCCTTGTGCCAAAGCACTGAGCAGCTCAGGTTCACTCATGGACAAAACTTCAATGGAAGAAACAAAAGCAGGAGGCAAAACCACATTGAGTCATTCTGCCCTTTGGCTTCTGCCCAGTGAGAATCACATGAGCCCTGCAAGACCCCAGTGTCGCCAAAGTTCTGGAGTCAGCTACAAAACACATGTCCAAAAGTAGGCCAGGCAGGGGGAAAAACAGTAGCAACAGCAACCTCTGTTCAGGGAATCTCACTACTTTCAGGCATTCCCTCCCATTTTAGGCATAACACATGAAAGGATATGGCAGATTTCCCAGGTCTGTATGGACCTCACAGACATAACCTAAAAATCTAATTTCTCACTCTTGAAGCACAGGGGATGCTAGTGAAAGTTTTCGGGGTAGCCAAGTGACACAACTAAAACATCTTTTAAAGGATGTTTTAAAGCTGAGTCCTAAGTAACAGTGAGAGTTAGCACATCCCTGAGACAGGGACTTGAATGCCTCCCCTGAGCAGGGGGTCAGGACCACTTTCCAAACATGGGTGGGAGCTCCCCACACTCCCATCACAGCACACAGAGGGATCAGACACATCATAAACTATCAGCTTCCTCTCTTCGCTGACTTTCCTGATTTGGCTGTTGCTGAAAGCAGCTGGCTACTCCATCATAAACCCAGATCCCCTTTGAAAAAGTGTGAGTCAGCTAGTTAATATATGCTGAAAAATTCTATCACTGCCACTCTGCTGTCAAAAGCTTCTCAAATTTAATCTCAGCGCTAAGAAAAAAAAATGAAAAGGATAAGTAACAGAGAAGATACTGCAAAATGGGAGCTTTCCACATGCTTCAGGGGTTTGGTTAGTTCCATCTCTTGCAGCAATATGCATGCCTTGCAAGGCATTTTTTAATATCTGGAATCTAGGTTATATTTTTAAACTATTAAGCTAGCCTTAGAAAACTGTTTCTAAAATATTTATCTCCTGAAGTTTATACAGCCTTGGAGGAATGCCTTTGGCATCTGGCTCGCCCTGTCCACAGCAATGTCCACATACCTTAGTGTTTATATTAGAGGAGCATAACGTAATGAAAAACAAATGGCTCCATGTGAGACCCCTTTGGGTTCCCCAGCTGCAGCAAACCCTGCAGCAAAGCTCTCCCTGGCACGTGCCAAAGTCTGCCTGGTGTGAGAACCACGCTGGGTGAGTCCCACATCCATGGTAGGCAGTGAAATGTACCTCATCTCCTCAAAACTCAGGGCGTGTGCTTTCATGGCCTCCAACAGGCTTTGGCTCAGGCTGGTTAAGTTCACTTTTCAGGAATTTTACTTTGTTTAGACATTTACAGGCCTCTCCCAGAATATGGTGCAACCACAAAAAAAAAAAAAACCACCACCACCAACAACAACAACAAAAAAACCCAAAAAAAACCAAAAAACCCACCACAAACAAACAAACAAACAAACAAACAAACAAACCCCCACAACACCCAAACAAATAAAAAGGCATGTGCAGCGTTGGCGGTAACACAGAGAAGATCTTGCCCAGGAACTGAACATGCCAAGCACCTAAGCCTTTATATCATCCCTTGTACTTAGCTCCTCCAAACAAAGCTCCCAGCTAACAGCAGTCCTCAGATGAGATGGAATGAGGGTCTCCCTCCCATGCACAGCAGCTAATTAGCACATACACCAGTTGAAGCCCAGTGCACCACTGCCAAAACCCAAGCACATCGTGCTGGAAAGAGCAGCAACTGTTCAGCAGCAGGATCCTCACTCCTCTGTGGGATGCTCCCTTCTCTGTGGGATCCTTGCTCCTCTGCATCCCAGGAACAGAGCAAGCCAGACGGGACCCCACTGTGCAAGCCAGGCGGCACAACTTTCATGACTTACCCAAAAGAGCAGAGGAACTTTCTGGCAGAGAGAATTAAGCTTTGGGATATTTTCAGATTTAATAAGCTCAGTGGGGGGGCAAAGGAAGATCAGGATTTTTCAATTGTGTGCTTTCGAACATTAAAATAACTGAGCATTTCTTGTAGTACTACTTTTTTCCTTGGCATGTCATAAATTAGCAGCTTAATTTCTATGCCTTTGTAGCCACAATAAAACAGGAACTTTCTGAGAAACATCACGTGGGCCCCAACTTTGGATCAAGTGAACGTGACATCCCTTTGCCACACTGCTCTTTCCTTTGCCAGGAGAAAAGCTCCATCCTCAGGCACGCCCTCCCCAGCTGCTGATAACTATAGAGAGGTTCAATTAAATTTTGCAGCTCCCTCTGGGAGAAATAGAGCCCATGACAGAAAACAAATGGAAGAGTTAGCAGGAGACCAGGCATGGGGTGGAAATCCCACTCCACGCCATTGGTACATCCAGACCCAGGAATGCTGTTGGATGTCTCATCTTCATCCAGCGCAGCAGCCCTAGTCCCACTCATCAACCATTCCACAACCTCCCTGGTAGTTTGCATGCTTTATGAAATTATATTTGGTGTACTGAACATAGATTCCCCATCCTTAAATAGCAAGCAGAGCTGACTGTACCCTAACATTACAGTTTATTCATGTCCTGTGGTTTAAAGCCCATGGTAAGAGGCAGGAAAATACACAATCTGATGATCACTAAAGTGGTATGTAACAGTGAGATAGCTTTAACTTAATCACAACTCAACCAGCTGTAAGAGTTTACTGTCATATCTGCTCTTCTTTGCTAAACCATAATGGCAAAAATACTCTGTAACGTAGCTGATGTAAACAGGAGCACTCTTTGTGGGAGGCCAGGCACACACATCCAGACACCTCCGAGGGGGCTGCGGGGCTTTCCTCCCCCATCCGCACATCCACCAGGGCAAGAAACTCCCTCTGCTCCTCACTACAAGGTCTAACAGATCAGGTGTCCATCAGTTCTATTTCCAACCCCATCCCCTTTAAACCATGACCCTCTGGATGGGTAGGGTGGACAGTGCCAGGGCATGGGCAGGAGGGACTCCAAGGGACACTGGGCAGTCACATCTGGTTTCCATGCACATCTCTGTTGTTTGGCTTATCCTGTGGTCTCCCTACCGCCTAAAACACAAGGCAGATGGGGACGGTGTGCTGAGCTTTCCTGCTAAGAAAGATCCCCAGGGCATCCCAGCGTGATTTACACAATTATTCATAACTGTACAGTGACCAGACAGAAACAGATGCAGCGATGTGGGGTAATGACTCAGCTTGTCTTGGACAGGCCACTGTATGCTGAAATCTTTCTAACTCCTCATTCTTTACAACCACTTTACTCAGAGCTCCCCATCCCACTAGCCCACTGAGCCACCTGGTCCTGTTTTTCCAATTTTAACATAAACAGTGGGAGCTGCAACATACTTTTTATCATTAATCTCTCATCTCTGAAAAGAGCTCAGCATCATGTTTCTTGGACTGCAGTTTAATAGCTGTTTTCTCCTTTTGGAAATAAGCCTGCAGTATTGCAAATATCAATTTGAGCAATACCCAAAATTGTGCCCACAAATTCAGATTAAATACTGTCAGCAAGCTACAAGCACTGTGCTCCTTTAGGGCAGAAATCATCCCTTTCAACACACTTCAAAAATATGTAAAGTAAAGAGAACAGCCAAAGAGATTATTAAGGGGAATAAAAGACTTTTAGAAAAACATTTAATTCCTTCATGAGTTTAGGGGAGAAGCTTGATTGATATTTGTAATCTTTTGGTGGACAGAGCTGTCATTTAATTTAGCTTGCATGACTGAAAGAATTTAACAAAAAGTGTTCCAGAGAGTTTCGCTGAAATTCTTCGCATGTTTTTAGTAAGCCTCTGGAATACGATCAAACCTAAAAAGCTGGAGAGGATGGAGACTAAACTTACAGCTAAAATAATATTCAGAATTGTAATATATGCTTAATAATCAAGTATTCACATCCAGCAGAAAAAGTGCCTCAGTACACAAATGACCCTGGAGCCCCAGCCATGTGTCCATGTGCTGCTTGGCATCAGGAAGGGAATCCTGGGAACTCATCCTAGCAGTGAAAACCAGCTCCTGGCTCTGCTAGAAACTTCCCCAAACTCAGTTAATTTCAACCGCTCACAACTGCTTGCAAAGCACAGGATGCCTTCTTTCAGGAGCCTCGTAAGGAAGAGTTTTGGAAGAGCAAAAGTGTTATTTTCCCTTTCATCACTCCAGTCACCCACTCCAGCCACACACTTTTGACTACCTGACACAGGTACTGAGGTACTTCTCACACAGCTCCTGAGATTCCCAACAGATCAGCTTTTTCTAGTTTAAATTCCAGCCTGCTAAAAACATTGGGTTTTGGGGTGAAAAGCTGGATCTTATGTGGCCAATCCTGACCTTGAAAGCTGCAATACCAAATAATTTATGTGTGGCTTTTGAATCAGGGCAGCATCATGGGAAACGTGCAGATTTTCACACGATACTGTTCCCTGTTAACAGCTCATTACAATGTACAGAAGTATATTCCCATTATGAAACACAGCTGGGGTTGTTTTGCTTACGAAGGTCATTATCTGATCACAGGCAAGAATCAGGGAAAGGAACCCATTTTATAAGGCTGAAGTTGTGGATTTTTTCAAAACTCATGTGTTTTGAATTTGGTAGCCTGATCATACACAAGCATGCAACAGCAGAATCGATTCTCTCCACTTCCTCTGCTTATTAGCCCTGGAAATAGCATGGAAAAAATATCTTTTATTAGCAAATACTTTATTATTGAACCAACCCTCATGAGAGTGCTGGTGCCCTCCACACCATATTTCTATTTCCCAGCTCCCTTAGGTTTATCCACTCTGTGGAGAGGTGCCTTGGTGGCACCAACACAAACTCAGTGCAACATCAGCAGCATCATTCTTTTCATTGCTTCTTTCCAAGCTCCAGAGAGCCTTCCCCCTCCTGGACAGCAGCAAAATGAAACACATATCACCGAAAAACTCAGTGCTCGCTGGTACCAAGCATACCAAACTCTATTTGAAAATAATGATATTTAAAACTCAAAAAAAATACCTGTAAATATCAGGCTCGGTACTTCTGTCTAGCAAGAGTGAACACATGAGCATTTGCACACCAGCAGGCACCACTGCTCTTCTCATCACAGTGTTGGTCCATGGACAGAAGAACTCATTTTGGGAGGAGAACATCTTAATTGTGGTTTCCTTATGATCCTTCCAGTTGGTTGCACCTTGGCAACACAGACATGGCAGAGAAGAAACCTGTTCCTCGTTGAACTCCTACTTCAGGCTCAGCAGAACAAAGAATGGTCACTAATCAAAAGTAAATAAAGTGAAAGCAGACTTTGGAGATGGAAAAGTAATTTTCAGTGCTTGGAAAAATGATGAGTTGGACACGGCTATTTTCTCAGCTGCTCTAAAGGCCAATCCTGCATTTCCCTGTGCTGCCTCCTTTGAGATGTAACAGGGTTTGTGCTACTGGCGCTGAACTCAGCAGCCCAAGCCCCAGACAGCAACTCCTGTGTGCTCTGAGCAGCATGAGCAAGGGATGGCCCTGGAATTCCCTCTCCACACACTGATCTTGAGTCACTCTTGCTCTGTGGCTCCGCACCAGTCCAAGGTGAGGGGTGACTAAAGTTGTGAACCATAGCTCTGAGCTTATATTGTGGCTCCTTAGCCCTAAAAATATTTTAGTCTTTAATTCCAGCACTCAAAATGCCTAGAACAGGAAAAATCACTACCATGCATCACTCAGGGTTTACCAGCACAGCAGGACCTGCTTTTCTGTCCTCACAGGCTCCAGAGGAGATGCTCTTGGCTGCCAGTAAATCAGTTTTCCTGGTCACTCTCCTGATAGCACAAAGAAGCTGGTGACAGCAGTGAATTATTGACCAAAGGGTGGCCCTACTTTATGGATCATCAGCTTGATTCCAGATTAGCTATCCAAACTGACAACATCCCTATGGGTAAAGGAAGACAGATAAAGACCCTTGAGTGCTGGCAGTAATTAACACAAGTCTGCACTGTACAGTAAATCTTTTTTGGCAGCAGAAGGGGCTGCCAAATCCAAGGCATTATGGATTGCCCTGGTTTGGTGAGGGCAGGCTGATGCCTGGGACTGGATGCTCCCGTGGAGGTTAAACCCTGGCTGGCACCATGGCAGGCACAGGGACCAGCTCCTGGCTGCTGTCCCCCAGGCAGGGGAGGTGTCACTTCCCTGGCCTGAACAAATGCTTATTCATCACCGGGCACATGTGAAAAACAGATTACTCAGGCTTTATGATCAGCTCATTCACCTTATATCCAGTTCCTTCCCCTTTCACCCCAGCTGTTTATGGCTTGTTTTTGTGCAGCAGTGGGAAGGAACAGGACAGTGTGGGTGCTGAGCAGGGCTGAGGTGTCCAGCCCAGCCTGGTGGGGTCCTGGGCAGTCCCTGTCTGCTTCTGGCTCATCTCGTGAGCCCAACATCGTTGCCAATGCTGGAGAAATGCTGCTTTCCTCTTTGGCTACTACAGCTGTTTCTCCTATTTTGCCTTTCCAAACCTTAACTATCGCTGGCCCTTCAGCATCCCTTCCTACATCTGCTTCCATCAAACACAGACATCCCTCAAACTCAAAAACCCAATAAATATTCCAATAATCAAACATGTGGTTGGACCAGGCAGTAGATAATGCCTTCAGCACTTTACTGGAGTCTGCCTCCCAATTCCTCACAGGATCAGAAGGACTTCCATGAGCTAGCACTTCCTTAGAAGCAACATAGCAATGCAGCCATTTACTGCAAACACCCCCTTCCAACTCTTCTTCAGTTTGCCTGGGCTGATCAGGCACACTGACTACCCACACCTGTCAAGGGTGGTGGAAAAGGTTTTGGAAAGATGCTCCCTTTCTTGCTACCTGCAAGGGCTGTCTATCTTGTCCCGTTTCCACATTGCTCTTCCTCTGGTATCATATCCCTGTTCCTTCTCGCCACAAAAGTTTCTCAGTCTCATACCAGTAGCCCCAGCTGCCTTCTCCTCTCCTTTCCACTTGCTCTACGTCACTAGAAATGAGAACCTGGACCAATTTCTCCACCTCTCATGCAGCCACCCCTTAGGGCGTTGGCAGCTGAGTGAAGGAGGGGTGTGGGAGCTTACGTGGGCCAGGACCCATCACTGCTATTATCCATATTTTCCACATTTTGCTTAGTTTTGTTGGAGCAAAGCCCTGCTCTTCTACCCAAACACCACTCAAGAAGGCCCAAAGCGCATGTCACCAGAAGATGAAACATGAGACAACAAGCAAAGCAGGAGCACAAGAAACAAGACAAAATGGGCTGAGGTGGAGCCATCAACTACTCCATTGCCATCACATCCTCAGACAACTGAGGGATAGCCTGGATGCAAGAGCACCTAGAAGGATTCAGGTCCTTCTGTGCAGGTCTCACACCACCTCGAGCCATTTGCTCTAACAGCCTCAATGCTCTGAGAGGGGATCAACTGATCAGGTTCTGTAGTAGAGGTGACCCAGGCAGGGGGTGCAGCAGCCAGGGGTTCCCACAGCCTCGTCCTGCCCAGCCCAGCCTGTTGGAGCAGCTGGGAGACTTCCTCTTGGCTCAGGCTCCGGCACACGTGGCGGCTCTCCGGCTGTTGGCGACGTCTGCAGGGCTGCCTGTGAGACAAACACCTCGTCCTTGGCACCAGGTAGGAAATACCAAGCTGAGAGCTGGGCAGGAAGGATTTTATTTTCTTCCTTTTCTCCTTCTGCAACACAAACCCCTGTCCCAGCCACTTTCCTTTTCCTCTCAGAGCTCCCAGTGGAGAGGCACTACTCAAATCACGTATTTTTGTGCACAGTGTTGTGTTGCACAGAGGTTTCTGCCAGAACACCAGCTTGAGTCACCCTGGCTGCATCCTGCCCTCCTGAGGGCTGCTCTTTCCAAGCTTTAGTACTGCATTCACTTCCCTTCAAGGCTCTGGAAGCCCAAAAAGCAACTACAAGCAGTTCTGATAGATGTCCCCTGGTCCACAGAGCTTCTCAGGGAACTGAACAGCTGCCTTATAAGCCAGTTATCTCCCATCAGACAAGACAACCCCAGCATGGGGTCAATTATCAAGCTGTTGATTTCAGCAGAGACTTAAATCAGGCAAGGGGAGGAGGACTCCATGGCAAACACCCCCAAACCTGTTAACTAGGCAGGATCAAGCAGCTGGTCTCTAATTAATGGCTGATGGCTGGACTGGCTTGTGAGCAAGGTCTCGGCTCTCCTCTGTTCAGAGCACGGATGCTGCTTGCAAAAATCAAAAAAACTCCAGGGACACAACTTTTCCAGTGTCAATACTGGCACCTAGGGTGGGTCTACCAACAGGATAAGGAACCAGCCATCCAGGCTCCAGCATGGGCACTGCTGACACACTGGGGTGCAACTCATCACTGAATGTACCCAGCAGCAAGGCTCAGGCCTCTGGAGCTGCAGGCAGGAGGAGCCCTGCCTGGTGTGGTTCTCCCACACACAGATACACAGACACCAACTGAACAGCTGAAGCAACTCAGTGTTTAAATTAAGTTCAAAGCTGGTGACTTTATACCCTCCCTCAGTGAGACATAACACTCATAGAGGAAGCCCTGAAATGCACCTATGTGAGTCTCACCCTCAGCTTTTAGATTATGTGCTGCAGGAAAAGGTCAGTAAACTCCTTCCCCACCAATAGGCAGGAGGCATTCAAGGGGTCCTGCCAAAAATAAAAGGTAACTTCCTCCCCATCATGGTATTAGTTGATGGCTCAAACACCCACCCACTGTCAGCTGCCTCCCACTTCCTTGCTGACCCTGCTGCATCAGCAGCATCCTCTTACACATGTCCTCACCCAAGTATATTTCCTTCTCTTAAATATCACTCCTGGAAATACAGCCAAGTGAGGCAACAGGCAACAAATCTTGTTGCAACCCCAACTTCTTTGCTCACAGTTTGATGTGCTGCAAAGGGCATCTCTCACGGCATGGGGTCCAGCAGCACGAGCACAAAAATACAACCCAGTCTCTGCAGCCAGTTACAGGTCAAAACCAAGCTAAGAAGTTTAATGAGCAACAGCATTAACCAAGAGTCTTCCTGAGCCATGAAGGCTATTTACACCTGCCTCAATGCAGTCAGGTCAAAAGGGTCTCACTGATTGGGAATGGGGTTTGCCAGCACAGGGGAAATACCTGCCACAAGTGTTTGTTCCCCCTGAGGGCACAGGGCTTGGGTGAAGTGGCAGAATTGCACTGGGGAAATTCCCAGCTCCAACCTGCCCAGCACATGAAGCAGCTCAGGGTGCAGTGGGAATCTCACAGGCATTTGTGCCACACTGCCTGTACACCATTCCACAGCTGAGCATCACATTCCCACAGCACAGCCCAGGGCTGGAGAAGGAAATTCCTGTCAGAGCTGGCCCCCTCTGCCCACAGTGGGTGCTGCCTTTTCCTCCTGCCCCTGAGAACATCATCACTAAGCAGTCTTACACCACCTCAAGCTGGAATCAAAAGTAACATTATTATCAAGGCTTTTTCTTGCGAACAAAAGCAACTGGATTTCTTCTGCAGCCAAGACCAGAGGTTGCCTTCTGAACAATGCAAATTAGCTCCTTGAATCCCCAATCAGTCTGGACCACATTTTAAAAACCTTGATGTTGAGTCAAATTTTGGAGAAAAACATGAGAAAACTACCCAGTGTCCCAGACAGCTGTGTCCTTTGTTACTGGTCTCATCAGGGAGGACACCTACCTCAGACATCTCCTGATTAAATTACAGCCTGAGTCACAGCACAAGGCGACACTTGATACAATTAGCCAGGCCCAGAATAACTGTAATTAAGTGTAAATCTGCTATCAATAGCTCCACTTACACCGGGTTTTGCTGCACAAGGATTCCTTCAGGTTTGTTTCCTCGCAACAGGATAAACTTCAGCTGTGGTACAGGATATCTGGTGTTTGTTTTAAGGCACCACTGTGCATCAGCTGCATGTTCTGGACACAAAAGCAAATGAATCTCCTTTAAAGGTGTTGGTCTGGTTTTTTTCCACAGCTGATTTCCACAGCACTGTTTGGAGGATGGTCCCTGCAGGACACACCTGAAGCACTTGTCTCCCTGCCGGAGCCAAAGCCACAGAGACAAATCTGAAACCTTTCACGTATATAAGACCACTCCAGGATCCACCTCTGTCTGAAAACAGGCACGCAAACACACCAGATACAAACAATCTCTGGCTGTTTAAAAACACTCAGTGTGGGTGACCTGTGGATACAGCATTCCCTCAATAATCCTGATAAACCTGGAGGTTTGCCACAGGGTCCCGGCAGGTGATGGCTCCTCCTGAAGAGGGAAAGAAGGGGTTTGCGTTTGAAAAGTCAGCTGACAGTCAGATGCCTTCAGATTTAATTACATTCTCATTACCGAGGGTCACTTTTCCCCTGATTTAACTGCCCTGGCAAAATCCTGTCAGTACCACTTGCATACAGAGCGGGAGAGCATTTACCCAGCATTAATGGGAGCCAAGACACAGCAAAAAGGACAATGGAATTAGTACTTAAATACCAGGCCTAGACTCGGTGGAGCTGTCGGTTATTTTGTGTACTAAAGAAGAATTAACTGATCCATTCTAAAATGCATTTATCATTAAAATAAAAATCTTCTGTCATTTTATTTAATAGCCTTAGTGAAAAATAATTGCAATGTCTGGTTGCTTTTCAACAACATGTGGTTTTAATATTTTAATTGTTACAAACTGTTTACTAATGATGAACAAAAGGCGTGTCCAAGTAATTATTGTATTTATTAACATTTCTTTTGAAGACTTCATAGATTATGTTGCATATATACAGCACTTCAGACATTGTAGTGCTAACTTATTAAAGGTGGAAAATGAGTCAAAAGTGACTTGCTTTGGTGCAATTTAAATATTGTATTTTCAAGTGATTAGTGTTGTGCCTTGCATTATTTAACAATCTAGCAGTTTGCACGTTTTTCTAATTAGTGTGCAGCTTCCTCTGATCTGGGAATTAAAATACAGTGGGAATAACAAACCTCAGAGAGCCTAGCAGGCACAGGGAAACTTTCACCAAATCTGTCAAAATAATGGATTTTTCTGAAGGGGAGATAGATACTCCTGAAAAGTCCCCAGTTCTACAGGCTCTCCCATAATGAGCTTCATATTTCCCTATGTGCCCTGAGCAGGGTCTGGTCCATTTGCCACCCCGAGTTTGTCTCCCTGTGGTGGGGTCAGACCCTCCTCACTGGTCCCTGGTGCTCCACCACTCTGTATTTTGAGCAAAGAGGTTGCAGGGGACTCAGGCACAAGGGCATCACACCGTTCCCAGGCCTATTTTGTTTACATTTGATTCAATCAAGTTGTGGCCTTTTGGCCTCTTTCC